>JAPDVR010000021.1:30101875-30126875 GCA_026230005.1 Gila orcuttii
GTTTTTGTGGATATATTTTAAACTATATTACAATAGAAAACAGTTATTTTAAATTGTAATCATATTTCACAATATTATTAAATAATATAAGCCTTGTAAATAAATGCAGCCTTGGTGAACATAAGAGATTTTTTATACTTTTTTTAATTTGTTGTGATACATAAAATACAGTTTTAAAGGGATGGTTCACACACAAAAAAAGTCATCATTTACTTATGCAATTACAAACTTGTATAACTTTCTTTATTCAGAGAATAAAAGAAGATATTTTGGTGAACTTTTTTTGTCAATACAATGAAAAAGCTCTAAAATAACATTGGACCCCATTGACTTTCATGGAATAAAAATAATATATATTTGTATATATTGATGTTCCACAGATGACAAAATGCTGACAATTTCCATGTTACATCACATTTATATCAATAAAATTATTCAGTACCATAGTATAGATCAATGTACCATGGTATTACCATCACTGAGCCACTGTACCATCACATATGAGTACTCTTATGCAAGGAATAACTGGCAATTCTCTATCTAGTTCAAACTTAACCTGTTCCAGTACCAGTAACATCAGAGCTTTGCGAGTTTCTCAGAGTATACGGGAAACAAGTAGATGCTTGAAAACATCTGCAGTGAGTGTGTTTGGATTTAACGCCCTTCTTTTAAACAGGCTCTTATCTTTTAACTCTAGATTTGTATCTTTCTTTGTTCTTCTTTTATGGCAGTACATCTCATTTGAACACCAAGCCTTGTGTCTTCCTGGTCGTTTGTACTTTTGTTTACCACACCAAGCCTATAAATACCATTGAAATGTTAATCTGAATTAGCAGATAGTACTCATGAGTCTAAAGAGAATACAGAAATATATGCTCCACAAGTGTAAAAATGGATCTCAGGTTTCCCGTCAGTCCCTAACGGAAGACCAGCTTGAGACTGCTTTATAGAAACATTTTCACCAAACTGCAAAAGAGATGTTTTTCAAAACGCCCTCCATTGGGAATTCCTCCACTGATATACAAAGATCAGAGGAATACTTTGTCTGAGGCTTTTTTCCATTGTGGATAACTGAGATTCTTATAAAGTGTAAAATGGAGCAAACTTGCAAAACTTTATATGGAGCCAATACCATCCACTGCCTTTGCCAATGCCTTTCTCACATTAAAGAATAACATTACATTACGTTAACCATAACATTACTAAAGATTCATCCACCCACAGAGAAAAGTAGTCCCACCTCAAAGGACAACTTATCTAACCTAAGAGATCGAATAATAAACAATTTAACAACATAATTTATGCAAGTGCTTTAACAACAATATGAGCTTCAAATTTCTGCTCGTAAATGCCCGGGTTCAATTGCCTTGTCAACTTAAACTGTAAACATGCTACTGTAAATGGGATGAGTCAATTAACCCTCAAACATATACCTCAAGTCTTTATTGACACGGGACGTCATTCACTACCCCCCAAATTAATTTTTTAAAGTTAGACATCAACCTACTCAGTATTCCTCAATCTATTAATTATAAACAATTTAATAAGAAAATACAAATATAAAAGTATATGTCTGTTTTCTAATTAATGTTTGTAAAAAGTGTATAGGGTCGTTGAAAACAGTAGTTTGGAGAATATGGTTGAGATGATGAATATGAGCCAGATCCCGAATGTTCTTTGAAATGAGCTCTGATGGTAAAAAGCATCTGCTCAAATGAAACCCTTATTATGCTATTTTAAAGTTTCCTAATGTTATTTTGGAGACTTCTACAACAGTTTTACATGCATCTAAGGTCAAAAAACTGTTTCATTTTCTCATAATATACATTTGCACATCACCACATTTTCAATGATTCTCAAACGACTCGTCAGATGAATCAATCTCTTTAAATCCCTCCTTTCTGCGAGCTACTCTGCTCTGATTGGCCAGACAGCTCAGTCTGTTGTGATTGGTTTACCGTGTACAGCGCGCACGTCGAAAACAAAAACGCCCATTGCCATAACAGTCAGCTCTGCGTGTCCTGAGGCTTCCTACACCGTAAACTACACACAGTAACGAACGATGACGTTGATTTTACCATATCAATGCGAGCGCGAGTCCGATGATGAAACATTAAAAGAAATAGTTATTCAACCCGAACCTCCATCGCAAGGACGACTCGAGCAGGACGTTTCTCAGTGATACACTACTCAGTCTGAGGGATATTATGAGATGTTGCAACTGTAATTCCTCACCATCAGCATTAACAAGTGCATATCCATCAACAAACTGATTATTTTATTTATTTGCCGAGTATTTTTCAAATTTATTGCGGTGAACATGTGGAAACAGTATCAATAACAGTGCATACATTAGCCGAGCTCTAGCGTGAATGACTGATGTAACATAAACGTTGGTAAAACAGATCTTGCTCCATGCTTGATCTTTGCTCAAAGTAGTGAGAACGACAGACATTCTGCATTAATAGACACAGTTTTAGGTAACAGTGGCCCACAACTGATCAGAAGAAGTATTTCAGTAAGACAGTAATAATGTGAGTTAGCCAGAAGCAGGAGACCTACACAGTATAAAACTCAAAACTAAGGATTATGGACACCATCTTTCAAGAGCAAGCGGTTTGCGAATCCTGCATTGAACTCCGAGATTTGAGAAGCAGTCGTCAGTAAAATAAAGGGAACACAGCAAAAGTTTAGGATTACACTGCTGTGGTATTGTGGTAAAGATGAATTTTAACCACTGATTCTTCACATGCTCGTCCTTGGGCAGTGAAAAAAATGGCTTTGCCTTCACATTGTATGTAGAGCACAGCGTCTTCTGGACATGATGTCCAGTATCCACAGGAATCAGCTGCAGTGTTTGAGGTTCAAGTTTTCCCTGGTGTCTGCGCACGCAATAAGTGGGCGAACAATATGCTAATGTTTTGTCTTGACGTCACAACGAAACGGCTTATGACTCGTTTGAAAAACGATTCATTTCATTGCCTCAGAGTCGACTCTTACTTTTGAAAGACAATAACTTTATATACGGTGCACTTTCAGATTTAAAATTTTGCAGGATGTTTTCATTCACTTAGAGCTATATTACACACTATATGAAAGGTCATTTTCAAACATCCATAATAGGGGCACTTTAACTATGATTATCTTGTTTGACAGGATACTGAATCTATTCATGACTCTATTGACATGACTATTCATGAAAGACAAACAGGTCAGCAAGACTGAGACATTTGTCTCTCAGAAGATGTCTTGAAGGGAAACAATACACCTCAGACACCATGATTCACATGTCAGACCACTATTATATAGTGACTAGTGTAATTCTAACCTGCTGTGAAGCAGAATGAGTCTCTATAACACATGACACGGACACAAGCCTGAGCAATACTCCTCACCATTCCCAGGAGTCTCAGAACCACAAGTCTTGCTTCCAGGCTCGTCTATCATTTCGGTCTTCAACACCTTTTCTGGACTTTTTACAACATGACTTTGGTTAACTTGACATTTCTACTCACTATGTGAGAATTTTGTGTGTTCGAAATTAAATCATCATCACATTTTAGTAAAATCAAATGTATAAATGCAACTCAGTGTTGTTAAGTGCATTATTTATAAAGTTAAATGGAAAATAATTACTTATTAAGATTTCGCTGTGTACTCAAATTAAATGGTTTCAGAGTTTTATACACATTAGAGGTAGTAGAATCATTTACATTTATGTGAAGAATGTCTTGAAAATGGATGACAAGCCACATAATGAAGTGTTTTGAGGCTATTCCTGCAGCTCAGATAGTAAAGCACGGTGTTAGCAACATAAAGGTCATGAATTTGATTCCCAGAAAAAGCAAAAACTGATCAAGTGTCTTTGGAGAAAAGCGTCTGCCAAATGCATACCTTTAAATGTGTTTTTTTTTTGGGCTCTACTAGAATAGGTTTTCCAGCTTGAATGTTAAAAAACACATTATTTTTCACATATTCTCTATTGTTGCAGCTCCTCTCTTCCCAGTCTGTCAATAACACTCAGTTCCTGTCTCTATGAAGCCCCTCCTTCTGAAAAGTACACTGTGCTCTGATTGGTCAGCTGGACCAGTGTGTTGTGTTTGGTCAACCGCTCTTTACCATAACCTCGTTTTTTTATTGGAGTGACTTTGCAGAACTCTTTCCAGCTCAAACAGCAACATTACACACTAAAGAAATGTATTTAGTGCATACTGAGCAAAATACAGTGTACATTTAACAGTAAATGAAAAAGTATGCATTTTGCAATGATAAATGTTTCAAACAATAGTAATTGGTTGTCACATGAATTCAAGTTTCTTACATCTAGATACCATTTTGGAGTTTATTTATTTATTTTGTGGCTGATATAACTTGTAGTTCATTTGTCACACTAAAAATGGAAGAACATTTTATTGTGGAATACATTCTTCCATATAATATACACATTTTGGCAAATTTAGTAGGTCACACAGAAAATGTGTATACTTTGTAAACTATAATATATTCAGAAATAACTTATAATATAAATTAATGTAGCCATAATAAGAATTAGTATATTATGCTATTTCCAATAAAGCCAAGGTTTATATGTAAACTAAAGGCTATTGATTATTAAAGAACTGTTTGAATATTAAAATTCCTAAAATAGCTTGCTTCCCGTCTCATCAGCTAAACCAAAGGCTTGATAATCCTGTTGAACTTGAAGCGAAGCTGCATCATGGATTGACCCAGCGAGGAACTAAAGGGAACTGGACTCTAATCATTTAATTCATGGTAATTAGTTGCAGATTTAGGGAATTAAAATGCCATACAATGTGTCAAAGTATAAGGCCGGTCCAGTGTCTGCGGGAAATCCATTCTCAGCAGAGGCCTGCTGTCTTTGATCAACAATAAGCAGATTTGCATGTGCCGCAAACATTATGTGCATATAAGCATTTCTAAAAACTGTCTGTCATAAAGGAACAGATCTGAACTGACACCTGTTATTAAACTGATTTTTAGCATGGTTTGGGGAATCTCACTGTCATGAACAAGAACAATATCAAATAATATTTTGATGAAAATGAAGCCTAGTTTTTGGACCACTAAGATTTTTTGTGTGCCCGCGTGTGTGTGTTTGTGTGCGCGCGCGCATTTCATGACAATTCCTATTCTCTTGATGGAATATGTAAGGGATAAATGTACAGTACATCACCATCATCTCATCTTGCATCACCCTGAAGGGATTTATTCTGAGATAACAACCGCCTGGATACATTATCCCGCTTATTACAAAGCTCTTGCCACATAAGTAAATAATTAGACATGAAATATTGATCTGAGATGAAATATTTTATTAGCTCTTTAAATGCAAAGCTTCCGTGAAGAAAGCAGTTGCTAGCAAGTGGCAAGTTTAAACTAGACAGACATTTAAGAGATACGGTACAGTCATACCACTTATTGCATAGCATTTCACCACATAAATAACTATGGGGATAAGAGATATTGATATGAGAAACTATTAAACTATTTTAAAGTAAAGACTATAGAATTACACAAGACATGTCACTCGTATTGTTTTGAATGGGGAAAAGTGTAACGCTCAATATGGCGGAATAAGTCCCGCCTTCTAAATAAGAGTCAATCGCCGATTGGTGAAGTCACTGCCGCTGCCGTTAGAAGCTCTGGTTCCTATAGAAACAGTCAGACGCATTTCCACTGCACATGCGCATTAACATGATCCAGCCTGAAAAAAATAGTTTTCTGTCATGATTCGAGAGTTTAGTAAAAAAATAAATGAATTATGAGACATGAGACAGTTGTTGTCAGATTTAATGAAATATGAAATTTAATCATAAGCTTGGCGAACAGTTTTGGAGAAATTTTTGTTTTTGTTTCCCCATTCAAAACAATAGAACAATAGCTGCACTTGCTGCCCGAGAGGCGTTTCAAAGATGGCCACCGAGTGAAATGACTTAAAGGGACTTTGTAAGACTTTGTCTTACCTGTTAGCACTAAAACAGTTAACTTGAAATAAATAATAAATAAAAGTCAAACTTAAATTAAAAATAAATTAAACCAAAATAGCAATATTTAAAATGACAAAATCACTAAAAATTTGACTAATTTTAAATGTATTTGTGTGTGTGTGTGTGTGTGTGTGTGTGTGTGTGTGTGTGTGTGTGTGTGTGTGTGTGTGTGTGTGTGTGTGTGTGTGTGTGTGTGTGTGTGAGAGAGAGAGATATTAGTTTTTATTAATGGCAATTTCTTTTATTTGTATCACAGTCAAATTTTGGTGATAAAATGTGACCCGAACAGTTTTTGTGAGATTTACATAGTTATGACTAATTAAAAGCAGCACTTACCACCACTATATAGCGAGGTCTGTACTGAATGGTGCCAAACAAGCCCAGGATGACAACCAGGATGTGGAAGAAGTTAGCAAGTATAGGAGCCCACTGATAGCCCAAAAAATCAAACACCTGCCTCTCCAATGCCACCATCTGAAAGAGAGAGAGAGAGAGAGAGAGAGAGAGAGAGAGAGAGAGAGAGAGAGAGAGAGAGAGAGAGAGAGAGAGAGAGAGAGAGAGAGAGAGAATATGAATGATTCATGTGAGAAATGATTTGAAATACAAGTTTAAAGAATGCTGGTACAACTAATTTGCATGATAATTTTTTTTCCATTTAGTCTCTGATCATTTTGGCTGGAGGATTATCAAAGTATATTTTTGACTGCAAACTGCACTTTTTTGCAGCAACTAGAACGACAGAACATCTCAGTAATGTTTCTTTCAAATTCATATGATCTGTGAAATAATAAATAATAATAAAAACGTCTGGAGCGCAAACATCAAACACCTTTCAGATGCACAAAACTCAAAAGAACAATCTTTATCGCCACACGAAAAATGCCTGATCATTTCAATAATGGCATACAGACTATCAATTTTACCGGCATCTTTAAAAAAGCTGTTTACCACGACTTTCAGCCATAATTGTGGTTCCAGCGTTGTTTAGCAACAGACAACCAATCATTGACTGACAATTTTTGCTTTTCTGACTGTTGTTGATTACCACATAAAATGCAATTATAACAATTGGAGAAAATTTTTATAAGGTTATTACACACACACACGCACGCACAATACCAGTCTTGCATTAAGTCCAAGAACATTAGGAATTGGTTTCCAAAGAAATAACCAAAGGGGAACCATACTAACATCAGGGGAACCTTCTGTATTTGATAGGCTGGAGCGATGAGACATTCCCACAAATGGACAAGCAGTTATAAAACATCTGTGCTTTTCATGTGAGCATGCGCTTGTCCAATTAACATTATTAAGCTTATAAATATGCAAATAAATATGTTATCACAGAAATAACAAACATGCAGTCGGTGTGAAATCACATCATAAAAGTGGTTTAGAAGAGAGATTTTGATTCAATAAAACGTAAGTTTGCATTAATGTAATGACTATTTCTTCAAAGCACTTCACCTGTTTCTAAAGAATCACCTATGAATAAGAATCAAGCATCTCAAAGTGGCTCTTAAAACTAACACATCAAACAACTTTACTCAAGAGTGTGTGGACAGTCCCCTAATAGAGGAACACAAGGGCGGTGAGCTACAGACAAGTGAGCGCGTCCTGCCGTGAAGCGCTGTTTAATGAGAATCCAGTGAGAGTGTGACGTGTGTGTTGCGAGCTGGAGGGCCGACGGCTGCATGCTGTGAGAAGATGAAAGATGAAAGAGGAAAAGAGGTGCAAACCTGCTACCTGTGCACTGCTTGCAAAAGAAAATGATGCTGTGATAGATGGTAATGAAATGGAAACAGTGTTGGTCTAATTAAACAACCCTCTTTTACACTTTTATTGAATTGCACTGAGAATTATTCTGCAGTCTTAAATGCCAATTAAATGTCAGACAGAAGGAGATTAAAATATTGCCTAATTCATCATAGTTATGCACGTAGGCGAGCTAAGATGACAGTAATTTCAGTGAGGATTAACACTTTTTCAAAAGCTATATCTTTGGGGTTTAAAGTCAGCATGAAACAGTTTTCTATTGTGATGTACTGCATATCCGAGTGAAACGTTCTCAAACAAGGAAAAAATGTAGAATTTTGTTTAGTAATTTAATATCTTTAAAGAGCAGGATGGATTGTGATTGGCTGTCAATGTTTTGTTATTCATCAGCTAAAAAAAATCGTTCTGAAAGTGATTCCAATGATATCGTTTCTCTGTGCCAGTGTGCCGTTATCGTTATAGTTGTGATGTGGACTTTGCTATTCTTTTATATTTAGAACGATTTTTAGAACTATATCATAATCGTTATACTTATCGTCCTTGGCGTGAACAGGCCTTAACCCCTGTAGGAGACATGTACTGAAACCAAACATAATATGTGTTACCAGCAGGGCTGGGGAAAATAAATCTCCAGCCAAAGTAGCACAGAATGATCAAAACAGACTTTGTGTCTTGAGGCACCATTCTAAGCAAGTAAATTAACAAATAAACTTGAAAGCTTGGAGTCTGCACTTAGAAACTAGTCCCCTTCTATTTACTTCCTGTCTGTCTTGCTGACATTTCAGAGCTTAATGCCAGGAAACGCATCATCCCGCCTGACAAAGACCAGCGCCCTATATGAGCGCGAGTGCCAGGGGATTGTGGGACTGTCAGCACATCACAGACCTGGCAGACACAATTAAGCATCTGCCATGATGGCTTGATCAGAGCTGTACGTCTTGGACAATGTGTGGAGCAGACAGCAGGAGGAGATCACACACACACGCGCGCGCGCACACACACACACACGCGCGCGCGCACACACACACACACACACACGCACGCACGCGCACACACACGCACGCGCGCACACACACACACACACACACACGCGTGCGCACACACACACACACACGACTGGACGGGGCAGGAAGTGACAAAAAACAAAAGGAGTGGGTGACGGATGGGGAGAAAATGACTACAGATAAGAGTGGAAAAAAGGATACAATGAGGAAGATGAAGTGGTGGGGAAACAGACTGGTGGGACGTCAATGAAGATAAGTGGCAAATGACAGAGGGAGAGAGAGAATAAAAAAGAAACTGACAGATAAAACAGAATTCTGTTCCATTAGAGTCAGTGTCTGCAGGAGGAGAGTGATGCCTTGCTAAATCAAAAGTTTGGACACACGAGTTATAGTATGTCTGGGGGGAAACAGAGAAATAATAAAGATTTTTGAAGTACATTTTACAAGAAAATACCATTTCAGTTTCGTCATGTTTAATTCAATGTGTTACTAGCCGTTTCTTTGAAATTATTTGTGAAATTGACAAATAATTTTCTGAGTGAAAATACTTTCCAAGTAAATCCTTCACCAATTTTATTATATAAAGCATTAGGCCTGTTTAAGGACCTCCTTGTTTTAGGACCTCCTTCTATTTCTTTTCTCTCCTTTTTATTTGCATTTTAATAGTGGTAGTGTGCCAAAAATTAATAAATAAATAAAAGTAAAAATATGCCATGAAATTTCTCAATTAATATGGAGCAGGTTGTTATATTGTACAGTAAGATATGGAGCAAGTTATATTTTGCACAATAAGACCAGGAACATGTACTAAGAAATCAATTAAAAAGCCTATTTTCCCCCCACCCATTTTTCATTTCATGTGGACTTGGTTTCACTATTGCTTTTCTTAAATTCAGACTTACATTTAGCACAGATATTTAGTGGCCAGACTCTCACTCACCAGTAAGAAACACTGAATACTGACCACAATCCAACTGCAATACTCACAAGCTAATGGCGTCCAAGTTGTCCAAAGACAAATCAAAACAACAAACAGGAGGAAAACACAACAGGACGACTGAGACCGTCAGTAATGGTTTGAGAAGCCAAAATCTGGGAAAGACTGTTATTGGCCAGTGCTGGAATTAGGTTGGAATTTGGCAGGTGGTGTGATTGTGGTTGTAAAGTTTTGGAACGGCTTCTGTGTTTGAGTGTGATTTCTATCCAGCCTAAAGAGAAGTGTGTTGGGTTGGGTTTTGGGGTCGTCCCGGAACAGATTGAACAGATTAATCTGAGAAAATGTGTTCGGGTCAGCTGGGGCTGAGGGTACAGGTCTCAAACTATTTGAGAGGTCAGAGTAGAGACCTTTCTCTGTATTCCAGCCACGTAACACAGACTTAAAGGGATAGTTCACTCAAAAATGAAAATTCTGTCAGTATTTACTCACCCTCATGTTGTTCCAACCCCTTAAGACCTTCGTTCATCTTCGGTACACGAATTAAGATATTTTTGATGAAATCTGAGAGCTGGATCACTCCTCCATAGGCTTCTAAGGGATTGAAACTTGTTCCCTGAAAAATTATTAAAGACATCGTTAAAATAGTCCAAGTGACTACAGTGGCTCAATCTTAAGTTTATCAAACGACGAGAATACTTTTTGTGTGCAAAAATAAATAAATAAAGACTTTATTTCAACTATTCGTTTCCTTCTCTGTGGGCCTCGAGCCAGTTCACTAGTGATATAGCGCAGTTCTTCTGTTGTTGTACGTCACACGCATCACACACATGACCAGCGTCGGCCAATAGTGAGCCTACGTGTGACGTAGCTCTACGCTATATTACACTACGTTAACGGACTCGAGGCCCACAGAGAAGGAAATGAATAGTTGAAATAAAGTTGTTATTTATGTTTGTTTTTGCGCACAAAAAGTATTCTCGTCGCTTGATAAACTTAAGATTGAGCCACTGTAGTCACTTGGACTATTTTAACGATGTCTTTAATAACTTTTCGGGGAACAAGTTTCAATCCCTTAGAAGCCTATGGAGGAGTATGGAGGAGTGATCCAGCTCTCAGATTTAATCAAAAATATCTTAATTCGTGTTCCGAAGATGAACGAAGGTCTTACGGGGTTGGAACAACATGAGGGAGAGTAAATACTGACAGAATTTTCATTTTTGGGTGAACTATCCCTTTAAAGAAGAAAATCAATTTCTACTGCATAGACAGTCAGGTTTTATGAAAAGCTCATCTTACCAGCAATGAATTCCCCCTTAAATGCCAGCTGCATACAGTGTGATTTGTAATCTTATTATAGGATTGCCGAAATCACACAGCATGACATGGGCGACATGTATGTAGACTGTACGATGATGACAGCTATTGAATCATAGGCTACGTTAGTATAGAAGAGTTAGTATAGAAGAATAAAACGTCATCAGCTAGTGGTAAACAAATAGAGCAACATGAATCACACTTTTTCAATTGTGGTTTTATGTGCACTGAAAAAAAAGAGGAGGAAGCGAAAAAGGAGAATATGGACTTGGTCATGGATAGAGAAAACTTGGCATGGCAATTTTGCAAATGGATCTTGAGGAAAGTAGTTTTAAGTTTAAGTGCCATGTCACGTTGACCAATATGCCATTTCATGTTGCATTTTTATTGGTTAGTCTGTAGACGTGGGTTGTAGCAGCAAACACACTGTGAGATGATCATGCAAACCTTCTGACACAGTCTGCGATCATTTTCAGACAATCTTTGGTCGAAAGACCGTGACGACAAGCCATCTTTGAAAATCTCTCACTGTACGACGTATGTCCACCGTTTAGGAGCCACAACCACAGAAATTGCCACGATTGGTCATCCTTCGTCTGGGATGTGTACCAACACGGCATTAGGCCTGTTCACACAAAGTCTGATGCTACTAAACAAAAACAATTTTCACACCATTACTGGCCTGCAACAGACATTAGCCAATGCTTACAAGTTACATCTATACAGTAAATACTCTAGAAAGTGTGAGAAGTCAAGAGATGACATGTTTAGTGTTTCGCACATGCAGTAAACAGCTAATGATGAAGGAGGAAACGCTCTCTTTGACTTGTGGGACTCATTAACAAGTGCAGGAATGGCGGAATGCTTTTAGGGGCTGAAAGATGAAGCAGACGTTCCTGGCAAAGTATTTCGATCTCCATCATATCAAATTCACTCCCGCTCCTTAAACCAGCCATTTCCCCTAGATTAGCTTCAGCTAGCCCACAAATCAACTTGTGTAATGCACCTTTTTGTCCCTGATCGATTACCATGAAGCCATGCGCCGCTGCGGTAATCATCCGTTTAAATTGGAGCAAATCCCATAAAGTGGGTGTAATCCTTCAATTCATTCTGATAAGATTTTTACTACTAGGGTGTGACAACAGAGGTATTTGGGAATAGTCCAATAAGAGAAGGAAATAAGTTTTCCATCGCTCAAAAGCCTAAGTAACAATCAAAAGAGCTTTTGTTCACCGCTAATAAATCTGCACAGCTTCTTAGTAAACAATAAAAATCCTATTATACAACCTATTATATATACATAGGCCTACTTTATGCAATATGCAACAAACATTTGAACTATGGTAATTTTTTAACACATACACTACCATTAAAAACTTTGGGGTCAGTAATACTTTAAGAGATTAATACTTTTATTTATAATGTTACAATAGATTTCCATTTCAAATATATGCAGTTCTTTTGAACTGTCTATTCATCAAAGAATCCTGACTAAAATGTATCACGGTTTTGATAAAAATATGAAGCAGCACAACTGTTTTCAACATTGATAATAAGAACACACAGTGTGATCATGTAATCACATTAGATACTGCTTCATTTGACCATCAATATGTATAAGCAAGCATATTGCATTGTGGGATACAGCGTTCCTCAAATGTAGTATCCTGCAGAAATAGCATAAAGCATTTGGTATATGCTAGCAAAGCTATTGAGACACACTCACACCACCCTCTGTGTTTCTGAATGATAGCGAGGGTGTGATTTCCAGACCGTGACCCGTGACGGCATCCATCCATCCATCCTGTTCCCTCTCCCTCCTTCTTCTGACCCACATCAGAGAGATCAGCCAAAACCTTGGGGAGGTCACCTCTTTTTCTGCCCCATCCATCCTACTGATAAAGAGGTGGCTGTTTTCCATCCTTGATAACAAGCCTGCTGTACAAACATCACACAGACACAAATCTGAACTCAAAGTCTTTCCATGACCCTGCATTTCTTTCCACTAGCTGGAAATCTATTCCATGAAGCCCTTTCTCAGCCTCAGATCGCACACAGTTTGTCCCATCCATCTGATGCATATTGCACATGAAAATAGCAAGAGCTGGCTGAAATCACCAGCTCCACTCTGATTGGCTGGCTTTACACATGTTGCGGAACTCCAGAGTCAGAAATCAAAGGAATCTTGGGACAAAATGGTTCTGAATGGAACCGTAGTTGGTTGCTTTAGATCAGGGGTGTCCAACCCTACTCCTTCAGGGTCCTGAAGAGTTTAGCTCCAACGCCCCCCTTATAGTCCAGTCATTTTAAGCCAAAATGGGGGTCAACCTTGAACAAATTGCAACAGAAGCAAACTCAACTGATTTTGTATCCTCAATATGTCCTGAGCAAGGAAAAAAAAAAAGCCCCGAAGAATCCCATTAGGGGAAAGTTTCGAAAAAGACCCAAATATAGTCTATTCATTCACAAACCCCATCTAATAATAATTAATAAAGGCTGGTTTCTAAAGTACTTCTTTCTGCCTCTATGTATTAATGTTCATGGGTAGCCTAAATGTGTTCCATTCGGACCTTAACATTAAGTCTTTTACTGTTATATGTCAACAAGATTCAACAAGACATTTTCACCTGCTATACCCAATGTTTAGATTTGTTGTGGTATTTATGCAAATTAGCACATGTAATTAGATTATGCACCGTTTGTCCATGTTAACAAACAATTTCAAAAAACTTGTAATACATTTTTTGTTTGTCTTGATGTAAGTAATCAACTCAGTAATTTTCATCATGATATTTAAAGGTAAAAATTGTTTACCCTATTCACGTGAGAAAGAGAATGAATAGGTGTATGAATAGGCTATATTTGGGTCTTTTTCCAAACTTTCCCCTAACGGGGTTCTTCGGGGCTTTTTTTTCCTTACTCAGAACATATTCAGGATACAAAATCAGTTGAGTTTGCTTCTGGTGCAATTTGTTCAACCTTTTTTCATAAAATGACTGGACTATTAGTTACTGTTGCTAACTCGGACAAACAAACAGAGTTGCTAACTGTCTAACAATGACAGCTGTCAGTGTGAAAAACGTTTTTTGATAAATATTGGTCACAGAAGGACCACCTCTCGTCGAGAAGCAATCAAGTGTGACTTAAATATGCCATGGAAAAGATTTTAAAATAAATATGATAGGTAACAAGATTAATTTGGAAGCGAGGGTTTACAGATCACTATGCAGGTGGGAGAAGCCTCATGTTACGATCGTAACGATCACAGATGAACAACATCCAGGATCAACACTGTCCATGTACCGTAGGGTGAGATTAAATTAATTTACATTTAACCAGTTTAATATGGAGAGGCACTGAAATGTAGACCTTCGTTAATTTGTTTTGTGTGATGTGTTATCTATTTAGGTTTGTAAATTAGCATGGACTCAATTAGGTTACTGAGCCCACATCAGTGGTATTATAAACCGGGCTTCAGTCGTATTGAGCAGATAATTGGTCCGTTCGTGCAAATCACACTTTTGAAACGCGCTAGTGAACGCGCGCACAGTATAGTGATTCAAAACATGAATACCCATACCCAACCACTCAGGATACCTGGAATTAGTGTTACAAGTACCCCAGGCATATCGTTTTACCATGTTTGTAGCATAAACACCATCAAACCGATGAGAGCTTCGGATCTTCCAATGTTTCTCTATGGAGCTGAAACCTAAAGATGTCCCGGTCCCCGTGCAACTGATACTCAATAATACTCAATAATTACTCAATAATGATAATCAAGGTCTTGGCAATGCATAGAAACTTCCAGGCAGGTGTTTTGAGGCGAGCTGGAGCTGAACTCTGCAGGACAGTGGCCCTCCAGGAGCAAGTTTGGAAAGACCCCTGCTTTAGATGCTGTTCAGACGGTCTCTGTGGGTGGTTCTGGGGCAGAATAATCTACCGCTTAACACCAGTAGAGCATAGCTTTGATTTTTCATATCACAATGACAATTAGAACATTAGAAAATTGAGTACTTTCATTTTGTACACTAGTTCTGAGCTAGATCTGTGGGAATTACTTCAAACCCAATGTTAATTCAATGAAAACTGACAAAATTAATTTTTATTTCACAGGCTATGATAACACTGGAAAAAAAAAAAACAGATTGTAATACATTCCCTTTGAAGCTAAACGCAGCGATTGCATTTTATTCCAAGCCACAGCAAAACTGCAACAGCTGCCAGGATGTCTTTCATCAAAGTGTGTTGTAATTACATCCCTGTGGCATTCATCATTGTAAAATCCATCATAATTCGCCTTTATTTGCAGTAATTAACTGCTCCAAATCACAGTCAGCTGTCCAGTTGATAAAGCCGTTAATTAGAACATCACAACATGCGATTACAGCTTGTACAACATAGTCAGCAGCTTTCAGCCAGCGAATTCTGTTCTGACCCATGACATTTAATGACATACTGACAAACGTCTCTGCACTGAGGAGTTTTGCATATGAAAGACTAACGCACGTTCAGTAACAGAAGCACGGTGAGGGCTTGTTTATTGCTGCAAGTAAAGCCATCTATCCACAATATGCATATATAAACACGCACTCTTATCTCAAGCCAGAGCACGTGGAGGATTTACACTTCAGAGTTCAGAGACCTCGAGGTCAGCAGGAAATCAATGAAGAACTCAACCATTTGAAATGATAATGGCCCTGCATCTGGAGGCCAGTAGATGTGCACAGGCTGTTTAGTCTCACATAGCCAGACCTTTGACTATAAGCATAAGGTCCACAGCTCAGCTTATTCTGCCTATTTATACAGGAAGAGACATGTCTGACTGGCGTGTAAAGGCTCATTCACATCAAGAACTACATTTGCATCCACATGAATGTACAATAATGTTCTGTTTATTATAAGCGCAAGCTGCAGTTTTGTGGTCGGTCTCTTTGAATGCTCAAGTTCTTTAAAGTTGGGTGAATTCTGATTAGCTGTCAATGTTTTTATCATTCATCAGCTGGGAAAAATTGTTCTGAAAGTGATTCAAATAATATCGTTCCTCTGTGTTGTTATTGTATAGTTGTGGTGTGGACACTGATTATTAAATCTTTATAGACATAGTTATCATTATAGTTATGGTCCTTGGTTTTTAAGTGACATTTACAGACATAATGAAATGGAAATAGTGACATATCTTTTCTTTGGTATTATGGCGTACCTACAAGCGAAACAGATTTTTGAAAAAAGAAAAATTTAGGGCGGAGACTTTCGCACTGGAATATAGTTTTCATAGTTCCTATAACGATTGGTGGAAGTACTTCTGGCGTGTTCACAGTGCAGGAATTTAAATTAGCTCCTACTTCCGAGTAGGGTTTGACCCAGCACAATAGGAACTACCAGTGACGCAAGCGTACGTTGATTGACCGAACACATGCTATTTTTAAAAAATGTGTCACTTCAGAGTTGATAATGCCGGCAAAAAAATGTTGTTCCCGGGGGACCGCCCTGGTGGCTAGTTCCTATAACTGAGTTCCTGCTAAAGCCCCAAGATCAATAACATGCATATAGAAAAAATTGGTTGAATTTTTATTTCATGCCAACTTTAAACAATACACACATCTCCACACACATCTGTGCAGAAAACAGCTAAAAAACAATGGAAAATGTGTGTAGACTCTGACCAGAATTTCTGCCTGTTCAAAAGTATTTGCACAGACATAACTACATAGATCACAACAGTTCTGCTCATGTATATCTACTTTTTTTGCTACTATGTGCCTCAGACAAAACGGAGTATCTTTCTCAAAAATTAATTCAATAACACTTATTTTCTTTTTTACTCTCCCCATCCAGTCTCATGCAAGGCATGCTAGGAATTAGAAATCCCTTTCCCAGTTTCAGCTATTTTATGTAAAAAAACAAAAACAAAAACACAAACTGATTAACTAAGGTTCTAGTTCCCAAACTCAAGAGGATCAGAAACAAAGAAATGAACTTCTAGAATAAGCTTATTTTAATGAATAAATTTAGCATGTAAAAATACCATTTTATGATCTTTTTTCAGCAGTATAACACAAAACACAGATTACATTTTAAGCTGATTTGAATATTTATTCTTATTCAGCATCACCACTTCACTTAACTCCTCATTTTCCATATTACAAGCACATCCCTCACGATAGCTTGATTTCTGATGCATAATTTTGGGAGGTTACCATGGGAGCCTCTCCACTAAACTGCTCATAGAAGGCACTGAAGAGAGAGCCCTCTGGTCTCAGTGTTAAGATTTATAATTGGTTTCTTCAACAGTGAAGGTGAGACGAGGAGGAGCCGAAAGTCAGCACACTCCGCCCTCTGTCCCTCTCTAAGAACCGATAAATCACACTCTCCAATCAATAATTCACACATGTTCAAGGAGGAGGAGGAGGTCAAAGAGACAATTAGAGACAGACTCAGATAAAGAGAAGAGCATGCTAGGAGAGAACGGAGATTGAGGAGTCTCCTTTATATATATATTTATTTTTTTCATTTAGAGCTCTAGCATAACTCTCTCTCTCTAAAGCCCTTCTGAAGTACTTTCTACCAGCTACCCATTTAAAAAGCCCAATGACATATTGCCTATTGTTTTTCACCTGTACTATATAGTCGGGTGGTGCAGGGCGCAGGGCATGTTTTGCTACTTGCCAGTCAGTTGCAGGTTATACTGGAATTTGATTGTAATCATCAGTAGTTTTGGTCCTTGTATATCTGCAACAATGTTTATAAGTACACTAGAATATAAATGACCTCAAAGTAAATGGTAACGTTTTACAATAAGGTTTCATTTAACATTAGTTAAAGTGTAAGTTCACAGATTTTCAACCCGCTTTGTATTGTTGCAATTTCAGTAGTTTATGTAAATGAACAAGGGTTTATTTTTTCTTTGTTACCTGGACTGAGAAATTCATGTTTATTTGCCAGCAAAAGTATTTTGACAGCTCCAGGGCTTTTGTGAAAACTTCTTTTGTACAGATTATACTTTTGTCATTTGTATAACACAGTCTGATCAACAGAGGGTTATTAACAGAACAGTTATTGTAAGGATAGGTTTATCACTGAAAATCATAATTTGTCTACTCTTTAATCAGCATTATGGTAGAAATCGAACACTCTGGCAACAGCTTTAATTCTTCCCTGTACGTGGCGGTGCTGACAGAACGGCAGTTTCTTTCCGTTTTTTCCCCTCCATTTGGCCTAAAACAGTGTTGACTATAAACACAGAGGTCTTTCAGATTTTCCATCGCATGTGCTTTCCATAATTACGATTGTTTGCAGCCTTTAGCCACTGTCTATATCCTTCACTGGAAACTAAAAATAATTCCTGCTAAACATTTACAACTCTTTGAATTCTTGCGCCCGGGAATACAGGTCAACATCAATATGACAAAGTTTGCTAAGAAGTATTTCCTACTAAAGCAAGGCAGTATTTGACTCTGGTCAAGCATATACAATAGGAGCTGACTAGTGGATGGCAATGTACCAAGTGCATAATGGGTGTTGAAGTTTTCCAACCTATTTGGCAAAAGACTGACTGACACACAGCCCTTTTTCTCAGGTAGCACGACTTCAAATTTTTCGCCTTTTTTCCTCATAAGCAGCCATTTTGAAATTCAAATGTTGCCAGCGAAGTACCCCTTTAATTAGATTAGTTAATATGAACAACACTTCTAAAGCATTTAGTAATCTCAGTGTTAATCTCAACATAAAACATTTATATGGTCAAATGTTGCTTCTGTTAACATTAGTTAATGCATTAACATCAACGAAGATTAATAAATGCTGTAAAATAATATTGCTTATTGTTAGTTCATGTTAGTTAACTTATTTTAACAAATGAGACCTTGTGGTAAAGTGTTACCAAGTGAATATACAAACTAAAAGATGTGAAAATTGGCTCTTTAAGAAAACATCCTAACAATCATTGATTCTCATAATTGACAGATTACAGTTAATTCCCAAAGAGTTTGCCGTTAGCATGTTGCTAAGCTAACTACTTGATATTCTAATATAGGCACACAAGTATTATGTTTTTAAATAATAGAACTTGCCCCGTGTGCTAATTATTCCCCATCACCTTCTCTTCTATAGAGTATCATATGATCAGTCACCTTTCCCCTCAGAAATATTGATCAGCACACGGGTGAATGACTGGCCTGCTGTTGCACTCAATACAGGGGCTTACATTTTTCAGAGAGCGGTCAATATTCATACTCAAGGCATTAATCGACCCTATTCAGAAACATCTTGTTGTGGACTCAGCAAACAGGTGGTCCAAATCAGTTGTCTTGGCTGGGTAATGATTAAAAAAGACAAATGCAACATTTAGCTAAGCCAGCTAGCTTAGCCACAATGCATTATTGACAATGTGGACAAAATGCATCTGATTCATCTATTCAGACAGACAGATGCACAGCGCTGCTGATCTCAGCGAGATAAAGCATGTGAATGACTTTCTGTTTGTATTTAATTTCACTTACATTTTATTCTACTTGTGAACAGGCAATAAGATTCACTCGTGCTTCCATTTTAGCCCGTTCTTGTTCTGAAGATGCTGTTTGTTGGAGTTACAATCAATGTCAATGTTCTCCGAGACGACACTCCTGTTTGTCAACTGGCCAATCTTCACAGTCAGAGACCTGACACAATCAGTTTTCCACAGTCTGATGGGACATCAGGATTGAGAGAGAGAGAGAAACAGAGCGCTGCTTCTCAAGCTTAAACATTTCATCTATAACTCACAATGGGAGAGCAGGATGCCAGTAAATGTAGATGGAAGTCAAAGGTCAAAGAGATGAGTCGGTTGTTTGCTTGCTGGTGGGGTGTTGATAAAGCATGATTCATATGCAGTGACGGTGTTGACTGCGTGCTTGGGTAAGCACAGATATGGAAATTCATATCCATTTTAGTATCATTTGGTGTCCTGAGAATTTCTGGGATATGAGCAAAACATCATATTAGGCGCTTCCATTTCCATTTGCTCTTCATTTCCATGTATTCATTTTGACAGAGATTTTTATCAAAAGTGACTTTCTAGATGCCTTTAATGTATTTCAGGGCCTGAATTTCGGTGCAGGATTTCAGCTATTGCATATCCTTTTACTCATTCCCGCAGGTTTTGCACCAACATTCATTCACTATAGCATGTAGGTTTAATGATTACATGAATCTACAAAGATTATCAAATCAAATCAGTAAATTGGAAACTGTAAAATGTAATTTCACAAATAGCATGAGTGATTAAGGGATTCAGAATGTCTTCAATACAAGCGAGCTGCATGCTGTAATACAAGACTTTCGCTTGTGTTTCGGGACAGTTGACAGACTTGTCAGTTGGCCATTCAGGCCAGTGTTGCATTGACACTAAAGTTTATCATTTGCAAGTCAAATTTAAACATTCAAGGGATTTTAAACCATTCAGATCTCTAAACAACTTGTCTGCTCATGCCCAAAGCACACACATAAAGAACCCTCTCAAACAGCTCGTGACTCGCAAGTACTAAATTAAGCCCTTTTTCAAGGCTTATTGTGCTTAAACAGTCAAATACACACAAAATTATGCCGAAATGCCCATTTTGTTGAGAAAGAGACTGACACACAATGCGTAACAGTATTTTGGATCCATAGATCCATATTGCGCAACAAAATTACCCCATTGTAAACCAACACCGTGTCTGCAACGCTTTAAAATATAAAAAAAAAAATAGAGATGATTTGATGCTTGTATGATGTTTCCTCCAGGCACTAGCATGACAGAGTGAAAAAAAAAATAGTCTGACATGTTTCTTGTCCACACACAAGAATATAGGAGTCAAAAATCATATAATTTGACACATTGTGTAGTCTGAACACAGCATAAGGAGGAATAGTTAGCATAGCAGCATGCTAAGTTCAAACTTGATTGGAACCAGTTGTTTCCAATGCAGTGTTCCAAGTTCAGTCTCTTACAAAGTTACACAGTAAGAATGTTGCCAATGTTGCTAAAACAAGAACAATCTTACGTCTATATTCCAAAGCATTCTTGAATTACAACCATTTAAGTTTGGAATGTGCATTTTCAGGTCTATTAAAAAAAAAGGGGGGGGGGGGGGGGGTCACTTAAGAGGTTAAATTATACTTTCGTTTTGGTACGAGCGTACAACGGCCGGCAGCTACCAATGCAAGCAGCTCACTAAGTTGTTGAACAGAGCTAGATTTGTGAAGAAATATTTTTTCTCTCAATTGTTGTGTGGTTGTAATAAATATCTGAGGCACTATGGCAATATTGTTTTGGTCCAGAGCTGTTGCAGTTTTTCTCTCTGCTGGATCGCTCATCAGGCATGTTATCCATCAACCTGTATCAGGCATTCCCGAGTTACACAGAAGCATTAGAAGCGTGTGTGTGTGTCTTTTTCTGCCGTCTCATTCTGATTCATTCCACAAATTACACCTAATAACAGCCTTAGTGCATTAATGAAATTTGGTAATTTAGAGTACATAGATGTGAGTGAGTGAGTGAGTGAGTGAGTGAGTGAGTGAGAGAGAGAGAGAAAAGAGAGGGTGGCACCCTTTGTTTTATAAATATTCATCTGCTTGTCTGGCTGGGAGATGCACATTGGGTGTTGGGCTGAATCATATGCAAATCAGCTGATAAACAGAGCCGCACATCTCTGCGCTCATTTATCTGGGAGATAGAGGCTGCCGTCAGGTCTCGTAAAACCGCCGGGCGTTTCTAACTCCCCTAGCTGTCGTGAAATTGCCAACAGGGGCAAATTAACCTTTACAGGAGGGCAAAAGGTTTCATCAACATAACCAATGAACCCCTGTAGCCCTGTAATGACACCTCCTGAGCAAATTAAACCACAAATTACCCCGTCCTCACATTTTTACTGCCCTCCCGCGAGAGTCTTTGACTTTGTGAAGTCAGCTGGTCCACGTTTCTGCGGCTTCTCGTTTCCAAAGGGAACGCTGTTTGTTCAGATCATTTGCCTCCCAGTGGGGGGTTAAGAGTAAAAACACATGGCATGTCAACTTTACGTCTTATAGATGGACCAAGAGGAAAGGGGGGCCTGGTGGGCATGCTGACAGGATCTTTATTATACAGTGTGTACATTACAGGAACGTTTCAATAAGGGTTCAATACAAGTTAAGCTCGTCACAGAATTGGTGACACACTGTCAATTACCACAGAATTACTAAAGTCAATTCTGTTAACGATTCGTGCACATGCATTTCTCAACTGATATGGACGAAACGCCATACTAACATTCTTTAAAAGAGTTTCCTGCACCACTTTCAATAGAGAGCTGTCCCCGTCGCCGGCTTTTTGGCCGACTGAGCATGATGAAGAAGTGGCAAATCTTTTGAGATTTCAGGATTACCCCACTTTGTCTTGGATGCACGAAATTAGCTGCCCGGAGGTGTTGCAAATATGGCCAGCGAGGAAAATTTATCCGAAAATGAAGGCAGGTGACTTGTTGCTTTATCAAGCAATGACTTTATAGGCAGCGTTTGTGCTTGAAAGTGCCTCACGAAACTGATTTCAGACAGACTTCTGATGCAGTGTAACAGTTTAATGATCTACAGCAAAATAGAGCAAGCTTTGGTGATTTGGTGACGCCATCTTTATTTATCTAGCTCAACTGTCACAGAATGGAAAGCACAGGATTGTGGGATATGAAAGGCAGCGAAGGATCCATCTACGCTGCCTTCAAAAATCGATCAGCTGAAGGTATCTCAGGAGAGAGGAAGTGAAACTAGCATTGCATTCGGACGTGCCTCGATCCCTTCCTACCTTTGAATGCGTCCTCCGAAAGCAGCATTTATACATCTTTGGACGCAGCCTTTGATCAGTGTAGGAGATCACTCTCATTAGATGTTCAGCTTAGTGAACCATTGCACAAGAAGTAAAACGCCAAGCGATGAAAGCAAGCAAACAACGAAGTTGAATGGAAAAATTGTAAGCAACAGTTGCTCTTCTAGTTTCCCTTTTCAAATTATGAATACAGGCTACCGCCACCTGCTGGCATGGAGAATTATTCCTCTCACGCTGGCACAGATCGGATGTTATCTGGCTGTTGGCTGTATAGTCTTTGCGGTGTGTTGAGGTGCAACTTTTCAGCCTAGACACAGATGACATGAGACAACACCTCAATTGGCTTTCATCGCTGCCAGTTCTTTATGAGATGGTTCATTTTAGTGAATCAAAAAACATACAGCTTACAGCTAACTTGGAGCTCCTACCACCTCTAATCTTTTGCAGGACCATTCATTATTGAACATCTCATTTGACAATGGAACTGCTTTCCTTTTTCCAAATATGAATTACTTAATAGTGATTTCTATCCCTAGCCACAAGACTTATTTGTGCTGATCTGTGCAAAGTTATTACATATTTCAACTCCTATTATGACCTTGCAAAGCCGGCAAACTTTTGCATGACGGTTGTAAGTATATCAGAAAAAAGCCAACTAAAAAAAAATTATGATGAAAATACAGTAACCAGATGTTGTCTACCAAGAACAGTAGTGCCATTACTAAGGATGATTTAGAAGATATAAGGGTTTAGCAACAAAAAAGTACATATATTTGGTTTAAAAACTCACTGCAATGCCTTGCCACATAGACTTCAATTGTACGTTCATTAATTTAATTTTCGGAGAACTGAAGATGCTATCAATGCAGAACATTTTTTGAATCTGAATGCAAGGATCTATTCAATATCCAGTCCTCGATTTGACGCATGCGATCACGGGTCATACTCCTCCTGACCTCATTACTGTATCTCTCCACTAGTCTCTCTGCTCTGCCATAAAGAGGTCAAAGCCACTGCCATACATTACCCACAGTCCATCAGTCACTTTCTCTATTCACCATTAAGTGGTGTCTTTTCCTCTCTAGTCACCAGTGTGTACAACACGGCAAGTACAACTCTCTTTCTTTGACTGATTAGCCCTCCTCTCTGGCTCGCTTCAAAGCGTCTCCCGATTTCTGCCCTAGTTTGTTTCGTCTCTGTAGAGGAAATTTATTGCACAAGGCAGTGTTTTGTGTATGTGCGTGCACTTTTAGACATAATTTATACCTCAGACATACTTAAAGGATTAGTTCACAAAAAAATTAAATTTACTCACACTCATGTCGTTCCAAATACACGTCTTCCATAGAAATAAAGCACAGACACCAAAAAAGTAGTATTTCATACGATAAATAAGCCCTGCTTTAAAATTTCTTCCTTTGTGTTCCACAGAAGAAAAGTCATACTGGTTTGGAACAAGAGTTTCATTCTTTGGTGAAATTTTCCTTTAGGTCAAAGATAAAAATTCAAGCTGCTTGTTAACAAAAGAAAGAATTTTTAATCAAGAAAGCCTCTTTATCAAGCTTTGCCTGGATACAGACTAAATTCCTCCCTGGTTAACCACACAGCCCAACCATGCGAGAGATGTGGTAATGAGAGATGGTTCATGGAGAACAACATCTCAGAATTACAATGAACTCGATAACTGTCCAATTCACTCTAAACATAGTGATTACTAAGTCAGGTCCATGTGGAGAATGCCTGTAAGAAAAAAGCAACCACCAGGGAGTCTTTAAACCAGTTGCTGACAGTTGCATGTGCTTTTAAACAAACTCCCCATCTATTACTGCAAGAACAGAGATATGGAGGAGGAACCAAACCAGATGTTCCTCAAGAGCAACAAATGGTAAAAATTTCTGAGGAAGAGGATGTGGAATTGAGCAATGAAGCCATTCAAGGTCCTTAGCTAAACTTGTACATGCCAATCAAATGGCATTGCTATGTTTTCTGGGTAGTTTGCTTATTGGACTCACTCCCATGTCTATATGATATTCTGGTTAGGGATGCACTAATATTGAAAGACGTAAACAGAACAGAAACAGAGGTAGCGACAGATCTTTTCTTCCGTATTGTGACGTGCATCCGAGTCGCAACGGATTACCAAAAA
>JAPDVR010000021.1:30753582-31066082 GCA_026230005.1 Gila orcuttii
CTCTTATTTTTCCTCTGTCTTCCACTATTCATAAAGCTCCTCTCATGGGTCTTTCTGTGTACAATAATCAATTTATATGGCATACAAACAGTATCAACAATTACAAATGAAAGCAATATCTGGAGCTGATTGCAGGTATTAAATAACTGTTGTGAAAGGTTATCAATTTCTTTAGCTGTATTTAGAGTCTAAGGTAAACACCATAAACACACTTTTGACTTTCTGTGCTTAACTGATTCATTAGGTATTCATGAACTCTTCGTTGTGTATTCTTTAAGTGTTAATAAGATGATCATAATGTTTACTTGAAGTTTTCGTCAAATGTTCTCTATGCTTCTTTTATGTTTATAAGGTATTCGTAAAGTTCTCATTGTTTCAAGGTGTTCATATGGTTTTCATTATGTATTCATAAAATAGGAATATCAAAATTACTAAATCAATACTGATTAAGAAATATAACAATTTTCATTTGGTTATATAATTTTTTTAAATAAGTTATTCATTAGCATACTACTATTTGCTGTGGTATCAAATTTCTAAAAAAAAAATTATGTTAATGGAATCAATAATTGAAATGATCAACTATCACTAAGTGTTTATTAGGTTTCAACATGCAATTTTTTTGCTGCTAATGAAAAATACTTTATTAAAATTAGCTACTGACAAATTAATTCCATTATGTTCAGTTCAATTTAATTTAACCGATTTTAAAGGTTCCTAATGTTGTTTTGGAGGTCTCCTACACGTTTACATGCATCAAAGGTTAAAAAACACTTTAATTTTCGCATCATGTATTGATACATTTAACAGCAGAATTATGGAAATGTTTGACATGACAAAGGTAACTTTTGTTTGTGGAGACTTTAATATTGACCTATTGAATGTGCATAAATTTAAAAAACATAGAGACTTTATTGACACTATGTTTAGTTTAGGTCTTTTTCCCACTATCATAAAACCATCAAGAATCACAGCCAATAGTTCTACATTAATTGACAATATCTTTACAAATGCAGTTGACGGCAGAATAGAAAGTGGCCTCCTTATAAACGATATAAGTGATCATCTCCCTGTTTTTACTACACTGCAACACTTCTTTCAGAATAAAAATACAAAGAAACAAGAAGTATATAGTCTAAAACGACTCAAAACATCAACATCCATAAATGCTTTTAAAGAAGAATTAAATATACAAACTTGGAATGAAGTCTATCTAACTAATGATCCAAATGAATCTTATGATAAATTCTTGTGTATTTTTGTCAACCTGTTCAACAAACATTGTCCTGTGCGCATGCAAAAGCAGTCTAAGTATGAAGCCAAACCCTGGATCACCAAAGGACTACAAAATGCCTGTAATAAGAAAAATCTCCTATATAAACATTTTTTAGAAAAGAGAACAAAGGAAGCCGATCTTAAATATAAATTATATAAAAACAAGCTAGTAAACATATTAAGGAAAACTAAAAAGGACTATTATAATAATCTACTAGAGCAACACAGAAGCAACATTAAAGAGACTTGGAAGGTATTAAATAGTGCAGTCAAAGGAAACACTAAGAAAAGTGAATATCCAATGTACTTCACAAATGAATTGAAAACTATAACCAAGCCAATTGATATTGCTAATGAATTTAATAATTATTTTGTAAATGTAGGAGTCAATCTAGCAAACAATATTGTGCAACCCGAATTAAAAGTAGGTGTGGATGTTGACCTAATTAAATTAAATACAAGCTCAATATTTCTAAAGCCAGTAGAAGAAAATGAACTAATAAATACAATAAATAAATTAAAAAATAAAAAATCTACAGATTTTAATGATATAGACATGGCACTAGTTAAGGATGTTATGACATTTGTTGTTAAACCATTAACCTATATTTTTCAACTTATCTTTTCAAACAGGTGTTTTTCCGGACAATATGAAAATAGCTAAAGTCATCCCTATCTATAAAAATGGTGACAGCCATTCACTCTCAAACTATAGACCAATCTCCCTCCTTCCACAATTTTCAAAGATCCTAGAAAAACTATTTGAAATAAGACTAGATAGTTTTATTAAAAAACATAAACTATTAAATGATCATCAATATGGCTTCCAAGCAAATCGATCCACAGAAATGGCTGTAATAGAGCTGGTTGAAAAAATTACATCTGAAATAGAAAATAAAAATTATTCGGTCGGAATTTTCATAGACCTGAAGAAAGCATTTGACACTATTGATCACAACATATTGTTAAAAAAACTAGAAAGATATGGCATCAGGGGCATTGCACAAAGATGGATTAGTGACTATCTTAGGAATAGATTTCAGTTTGTGCAATTCATCAATGACAGGTCACAGCTACAGAGGGTCACCTGTGGGGTTCCACAAGGATCAGTCCTTGGACCAAAGCTATTTTTATTATACATCAATGACATTTGTAAGGTGTCTACGCAATTAAATTGTGTCTTATTTGCAGATGATACAACTCTTATTTGTTCCAATCAAAATTTGGGACAGCTTCTGGACACAGTGGAAGTAGAAATGAAAACATTAAAAAAATGGTTTGATGTTAATAAATTGTCATTAAATATAAATAAAACTAAAATTATTTTATTTAGTAATAAAAAAATAAATACAAATGTCCAGATTAGAATTGATATGATTGAACTAGAAATAGTAAGTGAAACTAAATTCTTAGGTGTCATTATTGACCACAAACTCAGTTGGAAATCCCATATAACCTATATAAAGTCTAAAATTTCAAAAACTCTGGCTATCCTGTCTAAAACACAACATATTCTCGATTCAAAGGCCTTGAATATACTTTACCAGTCTCTAATAGTGCCATACATGACTTATTGCGTAGAGATCTGGGGAAATACATACAAAACAACAATAAAACCAATTCTTATTCTACAAAAACGTGCAATACGAATTATAAATAAAACAGATTATTATCACCCAACAAACAAGCTATTTATAAACTCCAACCTACTAAAATTTAATGACTTAGTGGAATTTAAAATAACCCAAATAATGTTTAAAATAATAAATAATAAATTTCCAGACTGTGTCCAGAACCTGTTTCAGATGAAATCGACTCCTTATGAGCTCAGAGGAACACTCATGTTCAGTAAACCACAGACTAGAACCAATGTCAAACAGAGATGTCTGTCTGTTCAGGGGTTAAACTATGGAATAGTCTTGATGATGAACTAAAAACATGTAAATCCATAGGTAGCTTTAAGAGATTATTTAAAAAAAAAAAGATTAGATTATATAAAGCTGAATGAATTTGGCTTCCTTTTCTTTTTAGTCATTATTTATGCAAGATGACTTTGGTGTTGTGTGTTAAATAAATAAAATATAAAAAGGATCGGCGCAATAAGCATAAGCTTCAGCCGACACCTTTTCGGTCAAGAAACTTTTTATTTATATATATATATGTATATATATATATATATATATATGTATGTATGTGTATGTGTATATATATGTGTATGTATATGTATGTGTGTATATGTATATATATATATATATATGTGTGTGTGTATGTGTGTGTATATGTATATATATATATATATTTTTTTTTTTTTTATTATTATTTTGATTATTGTTTATATTGTAATTAAATTTTTGTTTCCATGTTTGTTTATAAATTGTTTTTCTTTTCTTTTTTTTCTTCCCCTTTTCTGTTGAAATTGACCGAATAAAAAACTAACTAACTAACTAACTAACTAATAATATACACTGCACATAACCTCATTTTTTACCAAAAAATGTCACAGCTGTCTTATAAAGACCTCAGGGAACTGTGTCAGCTTGTGTAAAAGTTAAACATGACGGTTCATGCAAGTCGATGAGATGAATCAATGTAACTCCACAACAGCTACATATCCACTAACCATTCATAAATGTCCAGGTGTGTCTAAAAGTTGCAACCTGTTCCTGGGTCTCTCCATAAGACTGCACTCCGCTACTAGTTATTCGCGTGTTTGTTATTGCCGAAGCCCGGAGTATCCGAAGATCGTGCAGAACGGAGACAGGGAGCAGCAGCTCATTTGCATTTAAAGGGACATGCACAAAAACAGCACATTTCTGCTCACACCCAAAAAGGGGCAACTTTGACAAGCTATAATTAATTATCTGGGGGATATTTTGAGCTGAAATTTCACAGACACATTCTGGGGACACCATAGATTGATATTACATCTTGTGAAAAGGGGCATAATGTCACCTTTAAGTTGGTTTAGGGAAAATCTTTGTATAAAATAAGTTGTTTTATACTTGTTGTACCACAATAAAATTGCACTGAATTTCCCCTTAATTTAATTAAGTTCATTGAAAAATTAAAACAAGAAAGAAACCTAATTTACTTCAGAATTGTGTTGCTGTTTTCACATTAGCATCTTTCATTATTCATCAGAAGAATGTCACAATGTAAGCATGTCAAATTATTTTACAGTATGTGTTATTATGTTATATATTTATAGATTCTCCAAGCAAGTAACATTTTTCAGTATGGTTTTATTTTACTGCATGTGGCTCTAATTACCAATTAGCTCAAAGCCACCCTGACACCATTTGTCCAGCCTCTGACTTTCCAATAGCCTTGGCAATAGCACAGCAAAACTGTGTTTCAGAGAAGATGGAAGAAAATCAATTCCTCTGAAGAAATGAAGACAAAAGACATCCTTCTCTGTGAATGTTGCTCTGACAGCTACTCAGCCAAGAAATCATATTTCCACTCCAGAATCAACACTTAAAAACCCACAGAAACTGTCCTAAACCTTCTCCATCATTACCCAACTCCTTCACCATCCACATTCAACACAGAACTCCTCAACCCTCTCAACTAATTGTATCTTCTCCAAGAGATATCCTCTGATCTTTTGACTTCCCTGTTTTCTGACTCCTCAAATGGTTCTGTTCCATCTAGGGATGCTCATATCGACCGTTTAAACCGTTAACCGAAAGTAAAAATTTTGATCGATTAATACTATCAGTTAAACGGTTTAACAGTTAAACGTTTATTTTTGTTGTTGTTTGCTGCATGGTTAAAAAAAAATACTATAAAAAATACTATATAGCCTATATTTGTTAACTCACGGGGCGCGTCGACACGCACAACCACATGTGCCTACAGACATATTTCGCTGAAATGAAGCGATTGAAAAGAAGTAGGCTAGGGCCTACTGTGTGGGACCATTTCAACAGAAAGGGCGACGAAGTTACTTTTGAAAAATATGCTATGCGGTATTAAAATACAGCAGTAGTACAAGTACAATGCAATATCACTGGCGAAGCAAACATCCACGAGCAAATGAAAGGGGCTTCCCGAAGCTGGCCACTCTAGCGAGACGTTATCTCTGTATTCCCGGGACATGTGCCATCGGAGAGGGTGTTTTCTGCCGCGGGTCTAACTGTCAACAGGCTGCGCTCCAGACTAACCCCACATCATGCAGACATGTTACTTTTTTAAATAAAAACTAGACAAGGTGTGGATTGAGGTAGGCCTGCTATTTTTATTTGATGAAGAACTTAGTCTGATGGAAAACAAAAGCCTGTTTTTCAAAGCTTCAAAATTGTTTTCTTTTTGTCATCTTAATTTGTTAATTATTTAAGTAAAATAAAACAAAATTAGTGTAGGCCTATTTTATGTTTTTTATTTATATTATTTTATTCAGATTTTCTCTGTTGTCACTGTCAGAATTGCTGCAAGTGCATGAAAATTTTATGCGAATCTAGATCCTGTTGTTGATCTGTTCTGCATCCTGCTGTTTGCACGTTAAAATAAACCCGTGAAAATTTTATTTTGTATTTTTAACGGGTCACAGACACTCGTCAATTTTATTTTTATTTAATTCAATATTATAATCTTATTAGTTAACGGTTAATACTCGGTTAACGAGCGGCGGTTGTCGGTCGGGAAAATTAACTGAAATGAGCATCCCTAGTTCCATCAGAATGCACCATAAAATATCCTGTATTCCGTCATTATGTAAATCAGAAGCATTATCCAATCACACACTTTCTCTTACCCCTGATTTAGTGATGATGCAACGTACTTCACATCTCAGAAATGTCTGCCTGCTCTCTCTCATGCCTCTTTAGTAAAACATTAAGCCTACATTTTAATAATTCCATTTCAATACTTTGATACTGTTCATAATAATTAAACATTTTAAAAGATTCCATACATTTCCAAAAATCCTGAAACATGTATCACGGTTTCCACTAAAACATTAAGCAGCTAAACTGTTTTCAACATTGATAATAATCCGAAATGTTTCTTGAGCAGCAAATCAACATATTAAAATTGTTCATCAATAATAGAAAACAGTTATGTTAAATTGTAATAACATTTCACAATATTAAAGTTTTTTACTGTTTTTTGCAACAATGCAGCCTTGGTGAGCATAAGAGACCTCTTTCAAAATCATTGAGAGTGTCACAAACTTAGCAACGGTCTTAAGTGTGTGATGAACCAAATAAATCATGTGACTGAGAAGCTCATTCCAGAGAACAGCGCTGTGGCACAGAGAATCACTAAGGACACAAAGTCCTTTGTTTAAAGCCCAGACTGAAGTTGTGCAAACTGAAAAAACATGAAACACATACTAATACAGAACAGTGTTTGAGTATATGTGTTGGAGCACACAGAAATCTGCAGTGACAACTACAGTACTGAAGCTACAGAGGATCTGCTGAAGCCATTATGGGTGTACAGTATCATAACCAACAGCTGGACACACTGACCCCCCCCCCCCCCCCCCCCCCTCCATTTCATTGTTCAAGACTCATTGTTCATTTTCTCATGCTTTGGCCTTTTCCCAGATGAGAACAGGGGTCAGGGGAGCTCAAAAACATAACCCCATTTTAGGACTCTCAGGAGAGTTAAAAACAAACAAGATTCTCAGGATTATTTTCCATCAAGAGGTGGGGTTATATAATAATTACTCAGAATCAATAAAAAAAATCATTAGTTTAGAATCATTAGTAATTTCTTGTGTGATATGACTAAAATCTAATTTCACAATTTGAGAAATTTTACTTCACGATAACCATATATATCACAATATAGTTATTCTTGTTATTTAAAAAAATTAAATTACAAACAATAGGACAAATACAAATGAGATAAAAATGTAATAAAGTTTTTCTGGTGCAGTGGTTTTATTTGACATGTAGTAAGAAATACTACAGAAATTGAATAATCAAATGTAAATTAAATTGCATAGTTTTCACTGTATTAATTAAATGTATGTTTATTCTTAATGAATTATACTTTAAATTTTTTATTAAATTTCATACAAATTTTCTATTTGTATTCACATTAAAGTCGGCATGAAAAGTAAGTTACAATAGTCTTTTCTTCCCTGTTGTGAAGTATATCCATTTGGAACGGCTTCTTGAAAGAGAAAAAATGTAGGGCGGGACTTGATTTTGTCCATGTGGAATTGCTTGGATGGTTGTGTTTTGCTATTGGTTGATCTTATGTGAGTGACAGTAAACGCCACGCCAGTAAACACATCATCAGAGAAGAGAAGAGATGCCGCTGCAAGATGGAGGGGGGGTTATTTTGCTTAAAGATTACAAGGGCACAAAATGATGTGAATGATGTGATGATAAAATGATGTGCACGGATGGCAGCCAGTATAATATATCTCGATTCATACATAAACGTGATCTTCTGTCTAAATGACGGCGATTCACATGCATTTCCCTGTATTCAGATCACGCTGCATTCACGTGTTCACTTATTTACTTTACAACAATCCAAGATGCTATATCAGTCAAACTTATTGGTCAGACCTAAACTGATTAGCCCATTGAAGTTGAGAAGTTGTAGTACTGTATTAATTATAATGTTTCAAATAAATCCTATAGAATTTTGCATGTAAGGTCATGTGTGTGAGTGTCTTTTTGAGGATGCATCTAGGTGGGGGGCTTTAAAATATTGTCTTCTACAAAAGGGAGTAACGGTTATGCTCTTTTATGTCCTGCTTTAGCTTTGTTTTCACTCTGTTTGATTTCTTTGTTTCCTGTTTTCTTGTGTTCCCTAGTCAGTTTCCCTAGCTGTTAATTAGTTCAACTTCTTACACACCTTGGTCTGTTCTTCTCATTATCTACCTGATTTTTCCGGTGTTATTTATGTCATCGTCTTTATGTGGTTGTGTAATTCTCTTTCTCCTGAAATCTGAGTGTTCTTGTTGGATTTATTAAAAACTATTTATTTTGAATATTTCTATGTGTTCGTTGTGCGTTATCTACTGTGACAAAGAGGGGCCCGTCAGAAAAAAATTGGGAACCACTGGCTTACCACTAAATAAAGATTATAAACTCTTTTTAATGCTTTATAATGCTTTCTCTGAGTGCTATTTATATTGAAAAGCTTCACAGAGGTGTTACCTAATTCAGAGTTATTAATAACAGATTTTCTTATATGTCCAGGCCAGAAACAGACTAGCAAAGGAGATCAGAGTGACTAAAAGAAGCTACTCTGCAAAGCTGGAAAAACAGTTCTCATCCAACGACCCGGTGTCAGTCTGGACATGTCTGAGGAACATCACCATGTACAAGACATCACCCCACGATCTGTGGAGAAACAACACCCGGCTGAGGATCTGAATCTGTTTTACTGCAGGTTTGAAAAGCCCAGTCTCATACCCCACAGAGCAAATGAAGCAGGACAAATAGGACTGCATCATGGGTGTCGGAACCATTGTATATGGGTGGGACAACAAGACCCACCCACTTTTTAAGACCAATGATATTGGACCCACTCACTTTTACCGTCTCTAATTCAGCGCACATGTCTGTTCGCTTCTCAGAGCGCCGTCAGTCAAATCCATTCCACTTGAGGAATGCCCTAATAAATTAAACTCCATTTCTACTGAATCATTATATTTCTCAACGAGCCGCAACTGACGAAAATAGCCACCCGTTGTACTCTTTATATTCAAATATTGCGTTGCAAACATCAATAACAGCTTGAAGTTGTCAATGCTGGCAAATGACCATGGTATCAGCAGCGGGATAATCCACAGATAGCTGTGCATTTAATGCACGACGTGAAGCGTGAAGCGGAGTTTAGTTTACTTGTTTAATTTGAAGGCACCAGAATACATGAAATGGCATTTACTCCAGTAACATTTTTCTGGGGGAGGACCAACACACTTTTTTTTTGCTTCCGACGCCCATGGACTGCATTATATCCTGCAACATCTCAACAGACCTGGGACTTACGCAAGGATCTTATTTGTGGACTTTAATTTGGCTTTCTACACCATCAGACCAGATCTTCTATCATAAAATCTGACCCAGCTTTTCATGCCCAGCCCAATCTGTCAGTGGATCACCAGCTTTCTGACAGATAGGCAGTAGATAGAGACTGGGAAAACTCCCACTATCAGCACTGGTGCTCCTCAGGGTTGTGTCCTCTCCTCACTGCTCGTCTCACTGAACACAAATAACTGCACCTCTAAAGATCAGTCAAGCTCCTGAAGTTTACAGACGACACCACAATCATCGGCATTATCCAGGATGATGAAGAGTCTGCATACAGACAAGAGGTTGAACAACTGGCTGTCTGGTGCAGTCTTAACAACCAGTCGTGTTGGTGGACTTCAGGAGAAACACCCCAGCATTATCCCCACTCACCATCATGAGCAGCACTGAGTCATTCAGGCTCCTGGCCAACACCATCTCTCAGGACACCCACATTCACTCCATTGTGAAAAGGCCCAGCAGAGATTGAACTTCCTTCACCAGCTGAGCCACCGGAGCTGCTGACACAGTTCTCCTCAGCCCTCATTGAGTCGGTCCTGTGCTCATCTATAACTGTCTGTTGTGGTTCAGCCACCAAATCAGACATCAGGAGACTACAACGGACAGTCGGGACTGCTGAGAGGATTATTGGTGCCCCCCTGCCCACCCTCCAGGACCTGTACTCTTCCAGAGTGAGGAAAAGGGCAGGTAAAATCATCACAGACTCCACTTACCCCGGCCACAACCTATTTTAACTTTTACAAGTGCAATACCCCACTTTTTTGTGAAATATCCTTGTAAATTAATTTAGTTCTATTTATTCATTCACAATACTGTAAATATGTTAATATCTGTAAATGTTTATTCTGAATAAACATATCTGTCTTTACACTTTGATATATTTTTTATTCTTAAATGTTATTATGTGTCTTGTTATATTTATGTGTGTGCACTGGAAGCTTCAATGCCAAGGTAAATTCCTTGTGTGTGCAAGCACTCTTGGCAATAAAGCCCTTTCTGATTTAAAATGAAAATGGTTTTGAATTGCTCTTTTATGTGTTACAATTTTTCCCCACATACAGAAGACTTATAAAAGATTTATGTGATGGGAAAAGACAAAAGTACTTTTAAGATAGCTGACTGATTCCTTGTTTCAAGATAACTAATGTAAACTCAGGTTTACTGTCAGTTCTCCTCTCTCTCTTTAGCTCCCAGACTGCATCACAGCTCACAGCTAATTTTAGACAAATCCAAAATAGAAAAGAGCCTTCATCTAGAAGCCACTCTTTCACACCTGATGAACAGATAAGACAGCACAATGTCTGTTCAAACATTAAACTTGTGCAATTTGCTCTTTATTTACAACAAATGTACAAATGTAATTAAAACTCTAAAGGCCAAAAATGAACCAAAATCAACACTCACCAAGTGCCAAATGCGAGTAGATTTAGGCTTCAAGTAAATTAGTTTAATGTATTAGTTTGAGTAAATTAGTTTATATAAATTGCAACATGGTATGAATTGAAATTGTACAATAGTTTGTTTGACTCTCAGTGATGTGAGTAAACCGTATCAAATAGATGCAATGTTTTCAAAAGATTTAAATGAAATGAATTAATCTTATTTGGTACATTATCAAGAAATATTTTGTTAAAGCTGCATTACAGAGGATGTTGTGCTTAAATATTAACTAAATTATATTATTAAAGTAAAATATATATAAAAAAATCCAATTCACAACGTTATGCCTACCATAGCAGGCTTTCTGTCATTCAATCTTGTGTGTTTATGTGTCCGTAAAATAGCTATTAACATGGACACTTCTAAACAGCAACCCTCCTTAACGTCTGAGGAATCCTCCATTGCCAAAACAAAGAAACCTCGAATTCTGGAGTGCAACAAGGGAGAAGTGATCAAAACAAACTTGAACCACAGCTGCAGATATGATACTTGCTTGCTCAGATCATTTTTTTCTGACTTTAGTTTCATTGGAAACTCTTCTTACTATCAGTGGGGCTTGATGTAGTGTGACAGATCCACTCCGACATGACGATTACAGTAACAGTCGAAGAACATCTTCCTCCCCAATAGCTTTCAATTTTATTTTAAAGCAAAAATGGCGATAGAGAGGCTAGTTTTACAAAAATATGCCATTTTACAGTACAATTAACTAATATGAATGAATAAGGCATGAATATTGGCAACATGTAATAAACATTTAACTCCAATTTTGATTGCAAGTTTGTTTTGCTTCATAACACTGCTACTTAATTTGTCTTTATTCGTCTTATGAATATTCCTGTTGAGTAAACATATGCTATATAATCTATTAAGTATAACATTGCTGTTAAATAAATTATAAAAAGCCCAGCAGGTGGTATTTTAACAAGCAAGCCAAACTCGAATGACTCACTCAAACTTACACTGAGCCAGTGTTAAAGAGCAGAGCAAACTGAATTCCTGAATGGATTCAGATTTCTGCAGCAATAGGGAGACTGATCGAGTGGAGATGGGTGGAGTGTGTGCGCGCGGGGTCACAAAAAAGCAAAGAAAAGCGGTAGGATCCATTTCCCTTGATTCAAGGTCCCTGCACTGACTCTTAAAGTCTGAATCGATTTTTAAACTACTCTCCATAAAGCTCCAGCACATCATTGGCCTTGCAGAGCTTGTTCTGGGCATAATCTCCAGCTATCATCTGCTGACACAGGGCCAAAAGTCTGTGGCAGTCCCAGCATCCCATAATTCACTGCTGCTGATAATGCTCCAGGAAAATGTTGCCCTTGTACACTAATCTAGGAGCAGGCTGAATCATAAGCCTCGGAAGCTATTGAAATGATTTTTAAAAATGGCTGATAACATACAATTGTAAGTCTCTCTTTAAATAAAACAGTGCTAAGTAGCATAGTGGTTTAATCATTTCTATCTTATCAGTACTCTGTTGTTCAGGGATAATGGGTTATCAAATAAAGGAAGAAAATGATCATGTGAATCTGATGGACTATCGCATCTGTCATCAAGATATAATGTCCACAGTCTGACAGTGACTTGATGATACAGGATAAAAAGACTAGATCTATTTTATGGCACAAAAGAAAAGGACAAAAATCAATATCTACACTTACTGTGTGTGAGAAATTGACTTTACTTGTAGTTTAATACACTAACTGTAGTTTACTATTACCTGTAGTTCAATACAATAAGTTAGCAATATCTGAAAAAAGTGAATGTGTTTTAAACCCTAGATTTAAGCCATTTAACACTCGATGGAGCAATACTCGACACTTGTAATTTTGAAAGTGGGTAAGCACCAATTTTGCGCTGAGTGATAACCCTAAAATGTGGTGACATGGTGCCTGTGTGTGATATACATTCCCTGCTATAAAAATCCAGCATAAACCAACATGAATTCTGTGTGGGTCCAGGCTGGTTTATGCTGGTCTTGCTGGTAGACCAGCAAACCAACAACCAGCACCCCTTACCAAAACATACCATAGGCTGGTTACAGCAGATTTTATAAGCCTACACACATTAAGCTTTGATAAGAGAGAGCATGGACAGATACGAGGCTGAAAATGACACACTCAAACTTTATTTCTGCATGTGCCACTGTTTGTGTTCACACCTAGCAGCTCTCTTCAGTAATGCTGTGAGATGGGCGTTGCTCAGGCATGGAACAGATGGACGCTATGCAGTGGGTCATAGATGAGCTGCATCTTCCCTGGCGGCCTGGCACCTGACAGCATCAGCACCACAGCAACACCGCCGTCCAATAAAAGAGCACTTGCTGAATTTATCAACTAGGCGACTACAAACTGATGTAAAAAAAAATTATGGACATGATCCAGAGAGTCGACAACCAGGGGTGCATTTCCCGTACAATGATGTAACTCGTTGCTTAAATCGTTAGTTCACCCAAACATGAAAATTCTGTCAGTATTTACTCTCCCTCATGTTGTTCCAACCCCGTAAGAGCTTCGTTCATCTTCGGAACACAAATTAAGATATTTTTGATTAAATCTGAGAGCTGGATCACTCCTCCATAGGCTTCTAGGTAATTGCATCTGCCGGTCCAGAAAAGTCATTAAAGACATAGTTAAAATAGTCCAAGTGACTACAGTGGCTCAAACTTAAGTTTATCAAGCGACGAGAATACTTTTTGTGCACAAAAAAAAATAACGACTTTATTCAACTCTTCATTTTCTTCCGTGTGGGCCTCTGAGTGAGATCACGAGAGCGCCACGGCGCCTGCGCGAGAACAGAGAAGATGATGCTCACGATCCTTTGATGGGAAGGTGTGTGAAAGGTAAGCCATTCATTTTGAGGCATTGGTAAGGCACTTTTACGTTTTTACTTTTACGTTTTTTTGTTGGTTTCTCACGATTCGGACATCCAGGAAATTCACACTTTAGAACCATTTTAAACACTACATCGAGACCCATATGTGTCATCTTCTCTGTTCTCGTGCAGGCGTCGTGGCGCTTTTCTGGGCCGGCAGAAGCAATTACCTAGAAGCCTATGGAGGAGTGAGCCAGCTCTCAGATTTCATCAAAAATATCTTAATTTGTGTTCCGAAGATGAACGAAAGTCTTACAACATTGGAACAACATTACTGACAGAATTTTTGGGTGAACTAACCCCTTAACTACTATAGTACGATGCATCGTTGAAGAAAACAACTAGCTAGTCACGACTGTTTCCCGAAACCATACTGTTGCAAGTTTTTCGTTCAACCACGTTGGTTAATGATGTCACGAACTTGGTGGAGTAATAACTTCTTTTAATGAATCGTTTGAGATCTAATTAATACTAGACTTTTTGCTATAAATTACTGACATGGCATCTGAGGACTATTTCTAAATTTTGTTTTATTTACATATTCAATCATAGGCTCGTTCTTACTACTACGTTAGCATATGCGCACTGTTCAAAAACGCGCCTTTAAATCTCTTGACAAACTAAAAGACGTAAATGACATTTATATGTATTCTAAATAAAAGATATAGCTTGCTTATTTGGCTCAAGATAAGGATTTATTGAGTCCACATGTCATGCTAACTAGAAACTGCTTCTAACCACAGGCCGAGAGCTGTCGTTCAGACCACACAACTTTGCGATTCTGTTTGCAGATGTTTGTTAGAGCGATGGTTTCGGGAAACACAGACTCGTTGAACTATGCTGATAATGATGGAATTTGCGACCATAATTGGCTAACGATGCTTTTGGGGAACGCACCCCAGAAAGTGTCCAATTACTTTTATATATTTTTATATAGGGGTGAATTCAGGTTGATTGGGACACTTTTTCCAAGTCATCTCAATGGCAAAAAGTGTCTCACTCACTCTGAATTCATCAGCTACACATACAACCCACTTTATTAGGTACAACTGCTTGTTAACTTATTCAAATACCTTGTTGATGCCAGAAAATATTAAGCAGCATAACTGTTCAACATTGATGATAATAAGAAAAGGTGAGCATCAAATCAGCATATTAGAATGATTTCTGAAGGATCATGTGACACTGAAGACTGGAGATGCTGAAAATTCAGCTTTGCATCACAGGAATAATTGCATTTTAAAATAATTTAAAATAGAAAAGAGTTTACTGAATATTTAACTTCTTTCTGCAAAATTTACTGCTTGAAAAGTGTGCTTGGATATCCAAAAAATAAGACTGGTTACAATTAATCATGAGACCATACAATGCATTATAAAGAGCATTACAAGGTATAATAAATGCATTAAAAATACATGCTCAAATGCATTATACATAAAGGCTTTAAGTAAAGTGTTACCTAAATTTCAGACTGAAATGTTTTCAATTTTCATGTTTTCCTAAATAAATGCATACAAATATTTAACTGTGAGTTAACCTCAAGCCAAAAAGTGAAACTACGCTCTCATTTAGTTTTTCCAGCCTCTCTGACAGGAAAGAGCCCAATTACACAAGAGGCATATTTTACACTTGCACAAAAAGGTCTTAAGACACACAGTCAAAAAGCGTGTCTGCTCTGCGCTCACTACAATTACAGCAGTCAGTAAGAATGACCTTATTTGTTCCTACTGACTATTTCAGCTGCACTGGCCAACTGCACACAGCTGTTGCCAAAGGCTTTCCAATGCCTCGGCAAGCACTGCGATCATTCAGCTTTCCACAGGGAAGCTTTCCTAATGCTAGGAGAGACAGACAGAGATAAATAGTTTCAGAGATAAAGAAGGGGAAAGCGAGGAAAACTACGACAGGGAATTATTAATGGCCAGTACAATTCATGCACACTGCAAAAAGTGAACACACTGTAAAACAAAACAAAAAAAACATGTTCATGCATATTTAAAAAACTTTTATATATTAAAAAAGATATTTTCATTAAAAAATGTTTAAATCCAATGTACTGTATAGAAAAAATAAGAAAGAAAATAAGCTTTTCTAGGAACTATCTATCTTAACAATGTTTAAATATTTTTACAGGAAAACAAGACAAAAATATTGGTTAACACACTGAAAAAGAACCTGCAAGCTGTTATTCCTCTGTGAAAACTAAAAAGATTTCAAATTTTAAATGTGGATTATAGCCGTATTTAAAAATATTAAGATTTGTTTTTTGTTTTTTGCAGTGTATGTGCCATTTATAGTTACTGTTTCTAAGTAATCTGAATCTTAAAAATCCCTTTCACTTTCATTGCAATAAAGGTTGGGTTTATTCATATTCAGTACTTTCAACATTAATTATTTAATCAATTATTATTATTATTATTTCTTTGACTTGAATTTAACCAATTAATTTTTATATTACATTATAATTTTTTTTCATTTTAATTTCCAGTTGCCACTGGGTGTTTTATTATCTATCTTCTAACTAGTGGGCGATATAATTCAGAAAATATGTTTTCTCAAGTAATTTGGGAGCAGAGCAAGAGCCAAGTACATAATGTAAAGAAGACAGCAAATTTTAGCAAAACTTTATCTAACAGTTTGCTACAATTCACACTGTATACATAACAAAATGGCTGAAATTAGTCGGTTTTTAAAAAAAATTTTATGCCTACCGGCGTTCTCAAGAACTCCTACATACCTAAACTTAACAACTACCTCACTAACTATTAATGAGAAGTAATTAGGGGTTTATTGAGGCAAACGTCATAGTTTATAGTGAGAATTGGACCCTAAACTGAAGTCTGACCATTTTTCCTATTGTAGCGAACTCATAACGAACCGTGACCCCAAAACCGAGGTACGTACCGAACCGTGACTTGTTACACCCCTAATAAAAAGTTGCCCATAAAAGTTGATACAACTCAACTCAACATTCCAAGTGCTCTGGATTCATACAGTCACTTTCTGTGAGGCAGAGAATGAAATTTATATTCACTGAAAATCTTTTCCATGATATACAGTGGCTGTAAAAAAGTCTCCACACCCTTGTTAAAATTGCAGTTCTTTGAGATGTAAAACCAGGGACGGATTAACGCACAAGCACAAGACTGGGGGAGTGAGGGGGACCGAACAAGCTACGGGTGGGCCCTGTTGGCACCCGAACCCCAAAGCTGAACGAGAAATCGGAGTGACGCAGATTGAACACCCCCAGATTGAACACACCCCCCCTCCCCCTCCACCCCTCCACCAACTGCCCTGCCCCGCCGAAATGAGAAATCGGAGGGCCGCAACCACCGACACATAGACTCCCCCCACACCCCTGCTGAACGGCCCGGGCACCTTTAGACATGTCTGTGCCCAGGGCACAACCACATCATAATCCGTCCCATAATCTGTTTATTTGTGTGTTACTTGACCTTTGTTGGTTTGAATATCGCATTAAATGTGGAAAAAGATCTGACATGATTTATCTTGGATTGATTTTTCCCATAGTACACTTTTTATAGCCACTGCAGTACCTTCTACACTACTTGATCAACATTTACTCAGTGTCTTAGGCTGTTCCTTTTTGTAGGAAAACTGAAGTGATTTGTCTTTTTCGACAAATACTGTAGAATAGTGATGTAACCACATACGTTCATGTCACCTCTGGTGTGAGTACGCTGTGCACGTTTGGCTGCCACTTCACACCGGTGCTGTTTGTCTGTTTGCATAAACACATTTTGCAGCGTGGTTGCTGCGGACAAATCGCCTTTGTCGTGAGGATTTCGTGGCGTGGTTGCCGTCGCGTGTTCCCGTTTGCTGTTTGGAGTCCTGGAGTTACTCATTCGGGCTGTGTGGCATTCGAGATGCAGTTCGATGTGGATTGCTCGTTGTACCCACCTCATGAGGGACTACTCACAGTCACTACCTACTTCACTTTTACTGCTGGCCGCTGCTCATTCTGTTTGGACCGTTGGTCACATATTTGTGTATTTTTCATCCTGGTCTATGCATCTGATGCCAAATGCATCTGTGGTGCTTGATGTGTATATTGTATTGTTTCTTGTATTTGTTCTGTTTTTTATTTTTATTATTATAATTTTTTTATGTATCTATGTTCATTAATTGTAAAGCGCTATATAAATTAAACTTATTATTATTATTATTATTATAGTGCTGGTTTAGACCCTACACTGAAGTAGGAGCTAGTTCCTCCAAAAGAGTTCCTAGAACTAAAATCGTTCCTAGTTCCTGCAGTGCTAACACGCCGACATCCGGGTACTTTCGCCAGTAGTTCTATGAAACTATGGAACTATGAACTATGAAAAGGTTCCTCGGTACGAAAGCCCCTATTAATGCCTTATTCTGGATGACCATATTCTACATCCCTTAACCCTTAATTATAGGAAATATCTGTGACGTTAGTGTACGCGGATTGGTCGAACGCACGCGAAACACCAGCACCCGCCATTTTTAAAACAGCTATATGTAAACACAGTTTATAGCCTATATATTTACTCCACAAACTAACTCTACAAACATGGAAAACAGTGATCGATGGACCTCTTAACCTTTACACGGAGGAGAAAATCCAACACAACTTTGAGGGGATCAAGCGAAACATGATTATGTATTTCTGCTCAGCTAGCGACACTGGACATCAATCTCACGGTTCTATCATCTGTGTGGAAATATTACTATAAACAGAACGTTAACAAAGGCCAGAGACGGGACATTGGAACCATTGGACCATTTGCTTATAAAAAAAAAAAACAGAATCGGCCATGAAAAATCACGATCAGTGCATCTTTAGCTCCAACACCATTTCATCCATGGACAGAGGAGTGACCAGTACAATAACCCAACATTCATCCATTTGTGTTCCATGGAACAAAGAATAATTTTTAATTTAATTTTTTGAGAGAACTACCCCGAACCGTGCCTTGCTTTTAAATACAGTAGGAAAATCTCTAAGGGTCAAAGTGAGGAAATGGTCTTGTAAAAAAAAATGTATGCAGTCAATTTTGACTAACACTGCAAGTACATATACACTATAAGTACAAATCTTGACTAACCTTACAAAAAACTGATCACATTGTTTACAAATATTCAAACTTTCCCACTCAATTCATTATCGGTTGTTAAATATTGGGTTCACAGATAAATAGCTCCATCTGGTTAGCCTCTAAATATAGCGCAACACCATTACACCACTGCAATTTCAGCAACAGGAACCAACAGTGTCATGGGTAAATTGACTTAATATTTTTAAAGTTTTATCTTTTTTTTATCAATATCCAATCCAATATTAGGCAGGTAAAGCTGGTGAATATGGCCCTTTTAAAGTAAGATAAAGCTGTTCCAGACATTAGAAACTAAACAGCTGCAAGTGTGCAATTCAGCTGCCGACATCTAACTGACTAAGACCAGACAACTGTCTCGCACCCTTGGCAGAAGAAGCCATGCACTCTCTAACAAACACGTACGTGCTTTCACACACAAAGTGCAATTCATGAATGACACTTTGGGTTAACCCACATCCCATGAAGGCTTGCCTGAATGCTTCGGGTTCGACTGACTAATCGGTGGCATTGTGACATGAACCGCAGCTAGAAAAAAAAAAACAATACTGTTTTTATCTGAATTCCTTCCAGACGCATTGTTTACAAGTTAAACGCAGTAGCCACAACCACAGGCCACAAATAGGAAGCCAAAAAGAATATGTAAATAAACAGAAAATCTCCATTTTCCATAATGTAAATCATTTTGATGAACAGTTGTTGTTGCCTCAAACGCACTGGAAAAAAACACTCATGATAGGTTTCCTGTAAAAAACCTAAGCTTGTCAAAAGGCCATCAATAAAAACCCTGATGAGAAAATAAAATGTGTCAATTGATCAATGAACCCGCTAACCCACTTAATCAATTCCCTGTCACTTACTTTTGTAAAGATGGGATTCAGTTCTGCCTCAGTGGTCGGTGGAAATACTAACGGCAGATTGTTGTTCTACAAAAGCCGACATCCATTCCAGTAAGTGTTAAATGAATGCATTAGAAACCTGCTTTAGAACATGTAGTCTGTGTCGAGGAGAGGCGCTCAGCAGATAGAGGCTGCAAACTCAGCGATAAATATTCTACGGCAGAGACTGTCTGGCCTGACGCTGCGAAAGCAATAAAATGCTCTTCACAATCCGCAGTAAAATTCAAACAGCGTGGCCAGGCACAAATATCATTCTCCTCGCTCATTTGTGAGTCAGCGCCAAGTTTGTTTTCCAGCAGACTTCTGCCAGTAAGATAGGCTGCGTTCGCTTCAGTCTAAGCAAAGAATTATGGGATTTTTATGTTCATAGCAATTGCTTCACAAGTGCTATCTCAAATTTAGCTTACTAACTAAAACTGCGTGCTACAGCTGACACATTTTGCATTGACCAAAATGATAAACAAATGGAACAGCTGAATTACATAATTTTAGCACCATAAGCCTCTCCATTTAGCAAAAAAAAAAAATCCATTATCATTAAAGCCTATCAAATTATGGTTACCAGAGAGAGCCTCAATTACTAATAATGACCATGCTGGCCAAATAGAGACAACAACAAAAAACATGAATATGGAACTTCCTTTGGTTCTCTTTCAAAGCACTTAACTGCCGTAACACAGAAATGAGCAGCGCTAGTGGAGTGAATGAACCAGATCGCTGAAACAGCGCTCGTTTTTTCACTAGAGCTCGTTAAACAGCAATACATATACGTACTCAATTACGACATTTGCCTAATTGTGCCTCAGATTAGTGGTCTGGATATGAGTGATAGCTGCTTATTGTCAGAATATCTCTCCCTCTAGAACTGGGTTTTAACAATTTAACAGCTAATAATGTTGTATTGTATGTCTGGCCTTTAATAATTTCGTATCCTATTAAGATATATATATTTGAATTTTTAATACTTTATGATACTTACATTGCATTACAAGCCCCGAAAATCATCACTTTTTAAATTTGCTTGAAGGTGCTCTATGAAAGTTTTTTTTTTCATTAAAAATGTACATAAAAAAAAAAAAACAGTTAAAACCGATTAACAATGGTAAGCTTATAGTAATGATTTATTACTTGAGCTTTCGGATCGGATTTTGTTGGGAAATGTCAGTTTTTTGTTTTAAACAGAGATGGGAAAGTTCCATAGTGCACCTCTACAGGTGAAGTATGTAGGTTCTGCAACACTATAGTGGCACCTAGCTATGGAAATTTGTTTCCGCCACAGAATTAAAAATATAAAAGGTATTTGCGATTTTTTTCTCTCACAATTCTGCCTTTTTTTCCTCACAATTGCAAGTTTACATCTCTCAATTCTAAATTTTTATCTCTGAATTGCGTAATTCAAAGTCGCAATTGCGAGTTATAAAGTCAAAATTGCATGATATAAAGTCGCAATTGAGAGTTATAAAGTCATAATTGCGTGATATAAAGTCGCAATTGAGAGTTATAAAGTCAGAATTGCATGATATAAAGTCGCAATTGAGAGTTATAAAGTCAGAATTGCGTGATATAAAGTCGCAATTGAGAGTTATAAAGTCAGAATTGCATGATATAAAGTCGCAATTGAGAGTTATAAAGTCAGAATTGCGTGATATAAAGTCGCAATTGAGAGTTATAAAGTCAGAATTGCGTGATATAAAGTCGCAATTGAGTTATAAAGTCAGAATTGCGTGATATAAAGTCGCAATTGAGAGTTATAAAGTCAGAATTGCGTGATATAAAGTCGCAATTGAGTTATAAAGTCAGAATTGCGTGATATAAAGTTGCAATTGCGTGATATAAAGTCGCAATTGCGTGATATAAAGTCGCAATTGCGAGTTATAAAGTCAGAATTGCGAGAAATAAACTCGTAATTCTGACATTTTTCTCAGAATTGCATGTTTATATCACACAATTCTGACTTTATATCTCACAATTCTGAGAAATAAAGTCAAAAGGAAAGAAAGCAAGCATATTTTCAGACAACCCTGCAAAAGTCTCTTTCATGCATCGGCCTCCCCCAACTCAAGCATCACAACACACAGCTCTTACTGGTGCTTGTGATGGAAAGTAGGCTGCTTTTTCATAAAAGATTCAACATATTAGGAATACTTTTAACTGTGTTTCTATGTATTATGAGTGAGCAACTGAGTAGCCAACAGTCTGTCTAGAGCGAAACGCGAGAGTATCACTTTAAATACACCCATCCACCGTATCTGCACTGGACAAATGTTTGACATGAGCCGCCACTGAGGCTATCTACACTGTGGACACATCAAAGTAAACGTTATAAACTGGTACATTTGTCTTTCTGAAAGGGTGCATGATGATGCTCTACGCTATTGAGGTGCCCAGTGTAGTGCGTAGCATCGCAATGCCCCGTTCACTTGACCTGTTTAACTTTTGAAGGTCTAAATGAAGTGAATTTTGGCTTGCAATTCTGTAACCAAAGCTGAATGCCTTTTCTCATGTACCGCGTCAGTCATGGTCACAGCTGCTAAACACCCATTTAAACAACTTTGTTCAGTATTTTGCTTGGGAACTCAAAGAAAATGAAACAATATTTAGTTTTACTCCAGCACTGAACACTCATATAGACCTGAAGTTCATATAAATTCAGCCATGCAGGGAGATGTTATGTTTCACTGACATTAAAAACAACCTTACTACCAGTGAAGGACTTCAAATGTGTAAACGTACTCCACAGACTTCTGAATCTGAAATTATGTCAATGGTTTTACAAAGTTGTTTATTTATTTTCAATATGCCTGCCATTTAAACCTCAATGTTTGGTGAGTGCGACCTGCATCAACCGATGATTAGTTAACACTTTGCTCTGTGTGTGTTACCGTGATTGTCGTTTTCAGTGCTGCCCATTCGGGCCATCTCGGCGGGGTGGGCCTGTTTGGCAGCGCGCCCCTTTGACGTGCCCGAGGAAGGCTTCACCACCCGGGCACCGCTGGAGGTGTCCATGCCTGTTTAGGACACAAATAGATCAGCCCGGAGGAAAACGCATTATCTGCATACAAACGAAATACACACAAAGATGTTTTCACTGTATTTGAAAGTATTTAAATTGGGGATTACAAACACCTGCTGAGACAGTACAGTACACACACACACACACAGAATGGCATAAATTGCACATTCACACACATCTAATTTTCGTTGCCTGATTACATGGGGGAAAATTACAATTACAGTCTTTCAGCACGGTTGTCTTCCCATGCCAGAGAAACTTCCTTACTGAACGTGTTAATGGGATAGTTCACCCAAAAAATCTATTCTATCTATCTATCTATCTATCTATCTATCTATCTATCTATCTATCTATCTATCTACGGTATCTATCTATCTATCTATACGCCCATCTGTCCGTTTGTCTGTCTGTCTATCTATCTTCCATCCATCCATCCTTCCGTCCGTCCGTCCGTCCGTCTGTCTTCCATCCATCTATCTATCTATACGCCCATCCGTCCGTTTGTCTGTCCGTCTATCTATCAATCCATCCATCGATCTATCTATCTATCTATACACCCATCTGTCCGTTTGTCTATCTGTCTTTCTATCTATCTATCTATCTACAGTATCTATCTATCTATCTATCTATCTATACGCCCATCCGTTATTTTCTCTGTCCGTCTATCTATCTATCTATCTATCTGTTTGTCCATCTATCTATCTATCTGTCTGTCTATCTTCCATCCATCCATCCATCCATCTATCTATCTGTTTGTCCGTCTATCTGTCTGTCTGTCTGTATGTCTGTCTATCAATCTTCCATCCATCCTTCCGTCTGTCCGTCCGTCCGTCTGTCTTCCATCCATCTATCTATCTATACGCCCATCCGTCCGTTTGTCTGTCCGTCTATCTATCTATCTATCAATCCATCCATCGATCTATCTATATACGCCCATCCGTCCGTTTGTCTATCTGTCTATCTATCTATCTACAGTATCTATCTATCTATCTATCTATCTATCTATCTATCTATCTATACGCCCATCCGTTATTTTCTCTGTCCGTCTATCTATCTATCTATCTATCTATCTATCTATCTATCTATCTATCTATCTATCTATCTATCTATCTATCTGTCTGTCTGTTTGTCCATCTATCTGTCTGTTTATCTTCCATCCATCCATCCATCCATCCATCTATCTATCTATCTATCTGTCCGTTTGTCCATCTATCTATCTATCTATCTGTCTGTTTATCTTCCATCCATCCATCTATCTATCTATCTATCTATCTATCTATCTATCTATCTGTCTGTCTTCCATCCATCTATCCATCCATCCATCCATCTATACGCCCATCCGTCCGTTTGTCTGTCCGTCTATCTATCTATCCATCCATCCATCTATCTATCTATATGCCCATCCATCCGTTTGTCTATCCATCTATCTATCTATCTATCTATCTTCCATCAATCCATCCATCTATCTATCTATATATCTATCTGCCAATCTATCTATCTATCTGCCAATCTATCTATCTATCTATCTATCTATCTATCTATCTATCTTTCTATCTATCTATCTGTCTATCTATCTATCTTCCATCCATCCATCCATCCATCCATCTATACATCCACCCATCCATTTGTCTGTCCGCCTATCTATCTATCTATCTATCTATCTATCTTCCATCCATCGATCCACCATTCCGTTTTTATTGATATTTTATTTTTTATGATTACTTATGTTTGTCCTACTTACTACACTTCTGATAATTAGAATAGCACACACACACACACACACACACACACACACACACACACACACACACACACACACACATATATAAAACCAAATTAATCAATCTCACAATCATCAATCCAGAAGGGAAATGGCCAGCTCATTGCAACGAATGAAGCCTGACAATGACTGATTAAAATAAACAGCACTGATTAGAATGTGATCATACTTTCTTATTAACTTAAATCAATGTCATTTCAGTTCTTCATTATGTTGGGCCTAATGGGTCACTAATTTGTGTCTTTTTAAACTGCCATTAATTTAGTGTTCTGTTATTTGCAGAACAGTGGCCGGGCATAAGGCTGCATGATTTATCATGTGTCAAAAGAGATTTTATGAAAATCACAGATAAATGTTTGGCCTAATGCATGGCGTGGGAATGTTTCGCTGTCAGAGGCACTAATACATTTCCGGTGAGTGCTAATTGAGAGGTTTACTTTTGCCATTGAAGTGTGATCATAACAAATTTTCCAAAGATTAAAAGTAGAAATGCTACAGTACATGAACTGACACACACACACACACACACACACACACCCCACTAACCACTAATCACAGGATATGCTAACCAATTCAAATGCCAACCAAAACAACAGGTACTGCACACAGGTTCACAGTGTTATTAAACCACAAAGCGGGCCCGCATGCTGTATCACCATATCAAAGAATGGCCCTCCCATCACCTAACCCACATAGAAGAACGATGGATACTGAAGTGCTGAAGATCATTAGACCAAATTATTTATGGCCCAGAGTCTGAAGCTCATTTGTGAGCCAGAAGTTTGTTCCAGAAAGGAAAAGAGCAATAAGGTAATAGGAAAAGCAGCTGGTAGGACTAAGTGCTATGGTATTTGGGGAATTTATCACACACTTTAGAAAGGCTGTGGATGGATGTATGCCTACACAATCAGAGAAACACACACGGCTCATTCCTGCAGTGCCTATCAAAATCGAACTTTTGAGAAAATACATATGCTTAAGTTGTAATTTAATGAAGTATTTCTATAAAGAAAAATCCAGACTTTCTGAAATGCTCTGGTCAGGCTCAAGCACTCACATTAATTACAACTTCATAATTTACTCAATGGCGGGAAAAATTAAGAGTATATGCTTACTAAACAAAATAAGTTTATTATTGCTTATTGAGGAACTGATTTGGCTTACATGATGATGTCAACTTGAAGTTCATTTTGAATTTATTTTTTTTATATATATTATTATTATAAGCAGTTTTCTGTCAGGATGAGATGCTTTACAAACACAACTTCACACAGTTCATTGCTAATATTTGATACATTTACAAATAGATGTTTTGTTGTTTTCCCATGATGTCACTTTCTGGAGGATGATTTCATTAAGGAACTGGATTTGTTTGTTAATTTTAGTTGGTTTTGTTAAGGTTTTAACAAACGACTAACATGATGGTAAGCGATATTGAGGGCACAGAAGAAAATCTATACTATTAATTGTTGATTAAAACAATATTCCCAAAAAACGAAAACACCTGCAATATTTAATTGTTTTTCCTTTTCACCCCATGGGAAAAACGAATCTGTTTATGAATTCTGAAAATGTAATATTTAACCCAATATAAAAATTAGAATATTGTGTAAAAGTTTGTGTATTTCAGTAATTCAAATTAAAAGATTTTCAATTTGGAGTTTTCATAAGCTGTAAGCCATAATCATCAAAATTATAACTTTTGCACGATATTCGAATTTTTCGAGTTTCACCTGTATATTACAGGGTCATGAAAAGGTAGGCCTACTACAGTAAGGATGACCCACATAAGTCTTTCTAAGTGCTCAAACAGTGTGTGAGTGTTTATATACCTGACAGTTCATAAATAACAACCACAACACATTAATCTTATATATTTAATTCCCCCAAAACAGCTTCAATACCTTGTAACACATTAAACCACGCTACTTTACAACTAAAGGCGAGCGTATGCCTTTATTGGCAGTATTATTGACAGATAATCGACTTCTGGAAGACCACACCTACCTGGAAAGCCACCCGACACTGGCGGGTGAGCGGGTCACCCACGTGGGGTCAGGCTGTAGCCTTTACTCTCGCGTCGCGCTGCTTGACTTTACATGGCAAACACACCTGGCGCGCGGGGGGTCACGGACAGACGGGCGTTACGGTCGGTAGCCACACTTACAGCCCCCGCTGTGCGTGTCCGCGGAGGGAGATGATGATGAAGAAGAAGAAGAGTGGAGGTGGAGGAAGAAGAAAAAAAGAGCAGGCTGATGCAAATGCCAACAAGCTGAACACTTTCACCGTGTTTCCAGACTGCACTCGGCGCCCCTCTTCATTAATATGTAATCCACGAGCTCTCTCGTATGAAAATCCAACTCAAAAGCACGCGCACAAATACGCAAAAACGCCGGCAAAAAATATGAAAATACAAGAAGCTTTCATAGGCAGTGAAGCAAAATGGCGACTTTAATACGAAGGAGGAGTAAAAAAAAAAAAACCTCGCGCTGTTGCTAAAGGAGGCACGGGGATGTGTTTAGTGCAGTATAATCGAGGGTGGAAGAAGTGAACGCGACGGAAAGAAAAGCGGAGGGGAAGAAGAAGGCACAGCGTCGCGCAGTTTCGCCGCAGCCTCGCGATTCCTCTCCTTACCTCGGGATTATTCCGTGTATTTGTTTGATAGGGATATTATCTCCGCGACCGTGTACAGTAACAGTAGGCTATGGGTGCTGGGTCACGCGCGTATCCGCCGCCGCTGCTGCCTTTGACAGTTGTGACTACAGTCGGCAGGCAACTTGCAAACTCTCGCGTTATTATTTATGATCACTCAATTTTGATATCAGGCCAATCATTTTGGTATTTCTGCATAATAAAGCCCCTGCCTGAATGGAAGCGTTTGATGCGGCTCGACGTCATGCCGCTCAGTTATGACGAAAAGGCTCCGGCTACAATGTAGCTTTATATCGCACACATCATTTGATAATGGTCTAAACATTATGACGTAGTCGGTGCGATTCTGAGTTTTCAGAAAGGATGACGTAGTTTTTAAGGCAATAATATGAGAATATTCATACCGTTACGACGTCGTCTTCTTTGGATAACATATTTTTATTTTTTAATCATACTTTTAAATTTTCCCATAGTGTTCCCAAATTATATATTTGTTTCTGTACTTGCCAAAATAAAACATAGCCTATATAATTTGTGTCTACACAGTAATTAAATGGAACTTTTGCTTTGAAAATTGTAATATTTTAATTCAATTTACCAACTAATAGGCTAAAAAAATACGACTTTTCTCAAATTCTTTTAGTTTACCTATAGGCTACTCAAATTATTCATATTTATATTTTCTAAATAATCAGAAAATGAGGTCTCACTTTCCACACCTACGTCACGGGCTCTTTAAAAATGGCTTAATAGAGACTTTGACCCATCTTTTTTTCCTCTTCACACTATGACGTAGTGTAACTAACTACTATTACTTCGTCCACCAGGAGGGGGAGGCAAATGACTGCTTTTCTGAGGCTGTTGTTGAGATTCCCAAACGAATTATTATTTTATAGTACTGGCTGCAAAAGGAATATTTGTCCAAATGTAACCTCAACCCCTCGAAAAAAGAAAAAACACCCGAAAGTCTTAATTAGGCAGACAAGCTCTTGGATTGCATGATAACATGCTCTGTTTACTTATCTTATCTGTTTTACAGCATTAGTTAATACATTCTAATTTACCAAAAGAGGTTTTCCATCATTACCTTCTTCTTTCACTTCTCTCATATACACTGTAATAAAAAATTATATGACAACATATGTTTTTACATTGCTTTAACTCATCAAATTTAAGCAGTTTTCAAGTTTTTTACAAGTTATATAAGACTCGTTTTTTAAGTCAGTTTAATGTAATTTAAGTTGAAATGACTTACACATCCAAGTTGTTTGTACTTAAAAATGTAATGCCGCAACTTTTTTTTTTACAGTGTACGTTTCATTCTCATAAAAGTGTCCACTAGTCAGCAGTATAGTGCAGCATTATTTGACAGTATATGAGTTTATGACAGATGATAACAGGCGATGAGCACTTAACACGTCTGTGGGCTGGACAGGCCCGTCCCTCAAACCATCAATCACATGACTTTAATAATGCACATATAAATCCTGTAGGCTTTTGTATGTTATTAATACATCAGTCATTTCAGCACAATTCACCATAGCAGTCCAGAGATAGTCAGCTACAGAAAATCATATGTGACGGTTCAGCAAAGCCTTGAATTAAATCCACCAGAGGCCATAAAAAGCACATGAACCCTGTGTTAGCGACTGGTGAAGGCCGACCTACTCTGAAATTACAAACATGGTTACAAAGTACTCTTACATAATGGACAGTTCATCTCATTTGGACACATTCCCATAACCCTGTGGTTATACAGTATGTTAGTCCAGCTGTATTGTAGGCCATGAAATGAAGTAAAGCAAGCTGTGAGAAAAACTGCTCCAGCGTTGATTAACTCACTGTTGAAATCCAAGAATAACAGAAGACATGGAGAGAAATGTCTTTCTGCTGCTGAGATTGGCAGTGTGTTAGCTATTTTTGTTTGATGAAGAGCTGTTAGTTCAAAGGTAGAGCAGTTTCCGTTGGGTTTGCGTGATGTTCCAGTTCGCATAGAGACTGTTATTCATCTATCAATATCAATTTACTTCCCAGGGGTCTTCGTCTGGGATCCTTTGGGGGTCCACCATTTATGGCTTGATCACAAGCTACTTTTTGTGTAAAAAAAAAAGTATACAGAAATACAATATTAAATGCTAGTTAATAACATTTTTGACTAAGGCAAAAGGTTTGAAATGAAAGTCATGCTGAATGTTGCCCCTCCCACACTCAAATACATTTATATATTAAAATGTAATTGTACAGTGATTATGTCTAATATATATATTTTTTTAAAAGTAAAAAAAGTGTGAATCTTTAAATTACATCGATAATGAATATTTGAATGACTTTGAAATGTAAACATTTTGAATTGCATTAATATAGCACTCAATTAATACAGTGCAATGTAATTAACTTCATGAAGAAGTACTTTACAAGGACCACTTAGTTATTTAGCTTATTTTAATTCACAGAATTATTATTCTTAAATTCTTAAATGTTTTAACATGTAATATTTGTATTAAACGTTTTCTTAATTAAATATTAAGAGTAATATAAAAAGTTAATATTAGTAATAAGTTTACATATTTATATTCACTTTTGATATCAAAATGTTTTTTATGTATTCATTATTTTAAATGTATTATTTAAAATGTATTTTGCTTATAAATCATATTAATAATAATAATTGTAAAACTAAATAAATATATATATATATATATATATATATATATATATATATATATATATATATATATATATACACACTGTGTTACAATCCCCACTCCTCTCTTTCTCTTTATCTCCATCATATAATGCAGCTGAAATGAATGGTTATGGTTGAATGCGGATTGAGGGAGCATAAATCTGCTGATATATAGATTTGTGTGTTGCTGATAAAGCAGAATAGTGTCATAGATCTTGAACACCATTAAGCAGATTTCTCAACACTTACTGGTCAGTTTACCATCAGGTGTTCACTTACCTTTGAGTCACGGCCCAGTGGCTGCAGGGCAGAGGAAGAGAGTCACGAGAAGACATAAATCATGAATAAGGTGTGTGTGTGTGTGTTACTATGCGATGATCGATCACACAGATCTTTCATCTTAAATAGATGGAGTGTGTAACATGTGTTCTGTAGAGCACAACATGCACAGAACCCATGGGAGAGTGCAGTCATATATCACAATAGCGGAGCAGTTCAGGGATCTCAAATAAATGCTGCTGTCACAAGCTCACTGACAGAGATACATATGCGTCCACGCTGCGCCTGACTAGTTCTGAATTTGCCCCGTCACAGACGGGTGTTGTGAATAATGAAAGAGAACATACACGGAAAGCCTTGCTAAAATAGCACAGAGCATTTGTATACATAGACCCTGCTGATCCGGGGGTTTGTCTGCTGGTTTTATAGAGGATTTGGATGGTGCTGACCAGCTAAACCACCTGAACACCAGCTTGGCCAAGCTGGGACACTAAATAGACCAGCTTAAACCTGCTAAAAGCTGGTTCAAACATGTTTTTCCTGCAGAAGATAAAATTTACATGCCTTTTTAAAGTAGCCTATCCTTGATTGTTATTTTAAGACATACATGGATTTATGCTGCTCTCTTTTCACTTCCTGATGAAAAAAACAGGAAGATTTAAGGTGTATTTAATGAGCAGAAAAGAAGAGAAACATGTTACTACGTTTTCCTTCATAGTTGCATCACAAGTCATTAAACTGAAACTTTTCTTAAAAAATGGTATAAAAGTGAACATGAAAACAAAGAGTACATTTCTAAGAACCTGTTTTAATGTTCATAAGATTTTTTCGGTCACACTTTATTTTAGGTATCTTTAAATATTATGTGCTTAATAAAAAATAATAATAAATCGGTCCAATGTACTTATTGTGTTGATGTTGTATTGCGAAACATGTGCTGCTATTGAGGTGGGATATGTGTAGGTTGGGGACAGGTTTAGTGGAATGGGTTGGTTTAAGGGTGGGTTAAGGGGTCAACAGTGACATTATTGATGTAATTACAGAATTAATTAATTACATGCAGGTATTTTTCAAATATAAGTACAATGTGTACTTATTGTGTACACAATAAGTGCATTGTCTCAAATTATTAATTTAAATGTTAGAGCATTGTAGTTAAATACGCTTAATATAAAGTGGGACCTATTTTTCCTTTTGATTTCCTTTTTAAGTGCACTTACATGTACATGTACTACAGTGTACTTGCCTAAGAAAGTACATGATAATATGAGGTATCTATGGGTTAAGGTTAGGTTTAGGGGTGGGTTCCGGGTTACTACTACCTTTATTACACATATTACAATTACTATATTAAGTACATACTATATACATGGGGAACAAGACCCTGAAATAAAGTGCTTTTCATTTTCTTGTCATTGGTCCTGATAATCACGACACTGGTGGTGCTCATGTGCACTCATATCCAATCATTCATTCGAACATGACTTGAAGGCTACACACAATGTATTGCTGCATTTCTGAGGCAAAATATTTTCAGGTGGCAGATTTGTTGCTGGTGCTGGGAATGAGACAATGTACCCTCTGGACAGTGTCTCAGGGCTCAAACTGCCCTCTGTACTGTCAGCATTTGATTGGTTAGGCCATGTGGCAGCCAATGAGGCATAACCCCCGAGCTCCAGCGCTGTCAGATACTGTCACATAATGTCACGGGCTGCTTATAATGTGCACATTTGTGTGTGTCTGTGTTCCACATGCACAGATAATTATGCGGCTGCAATGCTCCGTGTTGTGTGGTAATTGCCTCTCAAGGTGGCGGTGGAGATCGACCGCTCTTTAATTACCTGTTTGTGTGACAGCTGCTTCCACAAGTGACACTCAGAGACACAAAGGTGCGTGCCAGACGCACTTGTCTGTTCTCCGTCGCAGAACTGCTCAGTCACTCAGGACTTCGGGCTGACAATATTCCCTGCAGGGGAAAAGGGAACAGGTGGTGAAAGAGAGATATTATGTGGAGAAATGACCTAAGAAGTTTGTATTGTGGTGTAGTGTTTATGTTAAGTGGATGGCAAACATGAGAATTCAATGTCCTCTGATGCATGCCATAAAACAGCTTTTAAGTCTAGAACATTCGAAACTTATGCTTATTATACACACAAGAATTTATTTGGATTCATAAACCTGAAGTCCCTCTCACTGAAAGAGAAGAAATCCTTCATTAGTTCTTAAATTTATCACCAAAGAGGTCAATTTGAATGTGTGAAGATTGAAAGTTTTCCTATGGCTGTAAGTCTACAGATTCATGATTTATTATCTATTTAATATTGAATGTCGAATTCAGAAATCAAGTAATTAAATAAATGAAAACATGTGGGAAAAGCCAAATCAGTCCCTATAGGCAACTGGGATTTCTTCTGATGCGCCCAATGATCAATCCTGGCCAGGTGATCTGCTTTATTTCATGAATGTTAGAGTCTGTCTGGATCACAAAATGCATTTTGTAAACTAAATATTCACTATACATTGTGAATGTAATTGTATACATTGTGTATGAATACCAAAAGGAATGTACCAAAATATTTTGCAAAAGAAATATGCATTTTGTGATACATACAGATCCTTTCATCAACGAAATTAGTTTCCCCTTAAAAGAGACAAACTGTAAACTCAAAATTTAAAGAAAAAAGGCTACACTCAAATTGCAAGAAAAGGTCAGACTGTAAAGTTATAAACCCAGAATTCCAAAAAAAAAGTCTGATTTGCAAAATGTTGACTTAAAGTCAAAATAGCAAGAAACAGTCAGAAATTTGTTTTTTTAAACTCACAATTCTGAGAAAGTCTGAATTGCACAATATAAGTTAACAATTCTGACTTTAAAGGTAGGGTAGGCAATTTTGACAGGCTAGCAATAGCATACTAGCTTTGAAAGCATGAGATCCACCTTCCCTCAGAGCGTCTCCAAAGCCACGCCTCCTCCAAAGAGCATTAACATGTACAGCAGAGTTTGCAAAGTGTCACGAGAGACGGTGTTAAATTACCTCATGTCTCAAAGCACATAACATTACAATAATAATGACATAAACAACTTACAGAGCTCTTACTTGAACCACCCGACTGCTGCAGATTAATTTCGGCGTTGATAGCATTGACATAGAAACACAAAAATCGGGACGTGAACAGCTCCGGGTAGAATGTGATGCGTTGCTATCTTGTAACTATGGTAGTTACGACATGGCGTGAACGCAACATAGGCTCACTGTTTTGGTTCAGGAGGAACAACGAAAACAACCAAAAAAATTGCCAACCCTATCATGTGTCCTTACGTCAGCGACTTCACATTTGAGGTATGAATATGTGTAATTTATTCTAAAAACCCATTGAAAACTCATAAGGGAACTATGGCTTGGAAATGAAAATTTTGTTACACGTTTTAGCTTACAAACCGAACAGCTCTTTTAAGTATTGAATGATTTCGAGAGGCTTTAGAAGTGGTTTCAAAACATGAAGATGAGAAGGGGAGAAATAATGGATGTGGGCCAGATGCACACAGTGGGAAATAAACTGGTGATTAAAGGAATGTGGAGGAGTTTCATGAAGATCATAAAGAATGGCTGTCTTTCAAAACCTAGTGGGCTGCTTAACTAAACTGTTTTTGGGCATCATAGCCAGGTTCCAATGCATCAATCATGTTATGCTAGTGGGCTTTGCTAAACAAAGACTAACTGAAACACAAATGAAGGGGAGTGTTTAATATGCCCTTACGTAGCTTCAGTCAATTTTTATTTTGTGATATATACTGTATGTCCTGCTTAGAACACAGTGTCACTGCAAAAAAATATTTTCACATGTAGATGTAGCCCAGTGTAGCCTACTCTGGCTGATTTAGTCAGGATAAATAATTCATCTGAGTTGTATTAATTTAACACACCAAGGCAGCTCACTTGGTTTTGAGAGGGTGAAAAAGACAAAAGTTGGCAAAAAGACAATAGGTTTGAGATATAGTTAAACTAAAATAAATATTTTCACCCATGGCATGTGTACTTTTTGACTGTGGGCCTGCTGAAGTGAATTAGCTTCCTGTAGTATGACCAGGAGAAGCTTGAGGTATTCAGACACACAGCTCAGAAACCCTCATGAATAAAATAGCATGCCGACTAACTCCCCTCCATCTCAGCCTGGCTGCACTGGTGCGAAGAGATTCTGCTCAGCAAAAGCGGACAGAACACCTGTGGATGTGAGAGAGAGATGGGAAAACCGGTGCACTGCAGGACTTCTCTGAAAATCTCTGATGGAAAAGATCAACTTTTTCTGTTTTGGTGCATGTAGTGTTATATTAAGTTGTATTAAATCAAAGCATTCGTCAAAACAGAAAACAGTGCTATAATATCGGCATTAGCAGTGTTTCATTTGTTAACATAATAGTGTTTTTGAACAAATGCATGAATCGTTCTCACTTTCAAGCACAGAATGTTTTTTTCTGAAATAACAATTTTTATTAAATATGACTATTTAACTATTATGAAGTAAGTGACAAACAAACAAACAAAATGAACAAACGATAACGAACAAATGAAATGTCTTGTTACTGAAAAATAATTTGTGTGAATGATTCAATGATTCACTCAAATTTAAGGACTAATTGTCCTTAAGGGCTTCCTCAAAAATATTAAGCAGCACAACTGTTTTTAACATTTATTTCATGAAATTTTTCTTGAGCAGAAAATCTGCATATTAGAATGATTTCTGAAAGATCATGTGACATTGATAATGCTGTGCCATACACTGGAATAAATTACATTTTTAAATATATTCAAATAGAAAACTGTAATATTTGTTATTTATATTATAATATTCATAATAATCACATTATAATTTTTTTAATAATATTTCACAATATTACTGTCACGGCTGGTTGAAGGAAGGGAGAGAAGAAGCAGGATCTATTTGCAGCAGTCACTTTTATTTACAAAAGAAAACAAACACTGGAGCCCAGGAGAGATCAGGAGATAAAGCAACCCAACATAATACAGATGAGACCAGACCCTGAACTGAACTAACCGTGGATTAAATACACAGTTTTTGATGTGCCCTCATGTGCTACACCTGTGTCTAGTTAAAGTGTAAATTGCAGGTTAACCACCACAACCAATTAATGTGTAGATTAAAGTGCTCAATATGTAAATATTTAAAATTTTCTGTCTTAAAATGCGTTAAAATAACATTTATTGGGGTTTCTTCAAAGGTAGCATGTTTTTACCATAACTGGGTGATGACGTCATAAAAGGGAGTAGCAACCCATACTCTGCTAGATTCCTTCTGTTTGTGGCTTGACTATGGACAATTTTGAACCAGTCAGGCGTGAGAGAGGGGAGGAAATTGCCAGAAATCATGGCCCTCAAAGAGTTATCAATGCTTGGTGTGACAAAAATGAGTGGAGGGTTGGCCAGGTTTCCTGGTGAGTAACGTTAGCTAGAGCTAGCCTAGGTTAACCTGGTGCTAACCCGGATAACATTAGGGAACGAGCCAAAGTCTTTTCAAAATCTTGTCGTCATGTAGAGGGACAACGACTGAAGACATTATTTACTTACATGGTGTTAGTAGTCCTAATCAGAGCTGTAGAGATGCACACACTGCACAGACACAATGGCGCTTTTGCTGGTATCTGCAGACAGAACGCGATATTGCGTGTGCTAAATCGCAACTAATTAGCGATGCTCATTGTCAGAAAGAAAAAAAGAGATCGATGTCCCTATCGCTGTGTTTGACAGGTGTTTGTGTAGGCTATGCCACCCAATGGAATCAGCAGTGGAGAGTATGTGCTGTCGTGAGGTGAACGCGATTTGGAGTTTAGTGGACGCAGCTCGACCCGCGACCGGTGTTCAGACGATTTGTGCTGCCTTGTCCAAAAATGCTACCCAAGCGCGAATCGATCACAGAGAATGTCGATTTATTCTCTATTGTTCACTTTCCATATTGGTGTAAATCTCACAATATTATGGCATCGTTATTTAGTTTAAAATGTGTATCGGGAGCATATTTTCATATTTTAAATGTACTAGCAATTATCACATTTGATATAACAAGTAAAAATGACATGAAATACAATTATAATAAAATTCGAAGTTATGAGTAATGTATACTGTACTGTCTGTTTTTATTTTTAAAACGGTGTGAAAAGTAAAAATTATCATCAAATAATCCATTAATCTGACGTGCCTCAGGCAGCATCCTGGTTTTGACCAAAAAAGGTTTTGACGCATGCTGCCTGAACCCGTTTGTTTTGCGAATAGTTTACACTCATTTCAGGCAGAATCACGGTAATCATAGCCAGCACACACGATTATGTTTACAATTGGGTTATTTCATTCATCAACACCATTTTTGCTTGCTGAGTTAGGTCTCCAATATAACTGCTAGCCTACTTGCCATTAGACTAACGCTAACTCTAGGCTTGGAGTCCCTTTTATGACGTCCAGCCTAGTGGAAGGGAGAGGGAGTGCTTAAAACCACTGTAAAAAGTACCAACTTTTCATATTATATTCAGCATTTTGGTATAAAAAAACATACAAAACAATGGTGGGCGGTTCTTATCTTTATGTTTAATAAGCACATTGCATTATATTCGTGAAAAATTTAACCTGCAATTTACACTTTAAATCATGTTGTTATGTTCTATGACATCAAACAAAGGACAACTCAGACCAGGACAAAACAGGAAAAAACACAGATGAAACCTGACATTTACACCCTTTCCCTCTTGGCACCATAAACAAAAACATCACCAAAGTGGAGGGGAGAGGGTTACCAAAAACTCTGTGGGTGGGAAGGAGGGCTAAACAGTAACACAAGTCCAGAGGGGTGCAAGTCCAAGGAGACTCTGAATGGACGCTATGGCTCTTCCTGACGATGCCGAAGGAACGGCTGCCCACAGCTGAGCAGCTGGCTGCTGGTCGGTACCAGCGGAGACAAAAGAGCTTGACTGTTGGACGGGACCAGCGGAGACAAAGGAGCTTGGCTGCTGGGTGGAACTAGCAGAGATGAAGGAGCCTGGTTACAGCGCAGAACCAACAGAGACGAAGGAGCTTTGCTGCTGGGTGGGAGGGCCAGGGAACAGGTTGGGAAAAGAGATCATCCAACCAGTCAGGACCGGCGAAGGTTGATGGAGTTTGATGGTGGGCAGAAGGGAGGTGACAGGCTCCGTGTCCTCCAAGTCAATGAGCCATTTCTCAACCTCTGGCTCTGGGAGGGACCAGGAAGTGGGTGCAGGCTTCGGGATGTACCAGGCGACGGGCTCTGTCTCTGGGATGGGCATTGTGGCTGGCTCTGGCTCCATATTTGGCACTGGCTCAGGCTTTGGGTCCATGGTGGTTGTAGGCTCTAGCACTAGGTCAGTGGCGGGCATGGGCTCTGTTTCTGGGTCCGTGGTGGGCATGGCGAGGAACTGGATGGGCTCTGAAAGACAAGTGGGGACTGGTTTGGGTGCTGTAGGGTTGGGACCCTCCTCTCTCTTACATAAGGTGGAGGGGGATCCACAGTGAAAAAGCACTCATTCCACATACTTACAAAGCGGCCCGCGAGGGCCATCTCCAGGCAGGCGAGTTTTCGTCTGGGCATTGAGTCCTGCCCGGAAAAACATGGAGGCTGTCGTCAGGGTAACGAATGAGGTTAGCCAGATCTAAGAAACTCTGAGCGTGGTCCTCGAGGAAGCGATCCCCCTGTGAGAGATGGAGGATCCATCCTGCTGCTAGATCCATCAAATTGGGTCAGTTTCTCTGTCACGGCTGGTTGCAGGAAGGAAGAGTAGAAGCAGTATCTATACTGAACAAAATTATAAACGCAACACTTTTGTTTTTGCCCCCATTTTTCATGAGCTGATCTAAGACTTTTTCTATGTACACAAAAGACCTATTTCTCTCAAATATTGTTCACAAATCTGTCTAAATCTGTGTTAGAGATCACTTCTCCTTTGCTGAGATAATCAATCCACATCACAGGTGTGGCATATCAAAATGCTGATTAGACAGCTGGATTATTGCACAGGTGTGCCTTAGGCTGGCCACAATAAAAGGCCACTCTAAAATGTGCAGTTTTACTGTATTGGGGGGATCCCGGGGGGTCCAAAAACCAGTATCTGGTGAGACCACCATTTGGCTCACGCAATGCAACACATCTCCTTCCATTGAGTTGATCAGGTTGTTGATTGTGGCCTGTGGAATGTTGGTCCATTCCTCTTCAATGGCTGTGCGAAGTTGCTGGATATTGGCAGGACCTGGAACACGCTGTCGTATAAGCCGATCCAGAGCATCCCAAACATGCTCAATGGGTGACATGTCTGGTGAGTATGCTGGCCATGCATGAACTAGGATGTTTTCAGCTTCCAGGAATTGTGTACAGATCCTTGAAACATGGGGCCATGCATTATCATGCTGCAACATGAGGTGATGGTCGTGGATAAATGGCACAACAATGGGCCTCAGGATCTCATCATGGTATCTCTGTGCATTAAAAATGCTATCAATAAAATGCACCTCTGTTCGTTGTCCATAACATACGCCTGCCCATACCATAACCCCACCGCCACCATGGGCCACTCGATCCACAACGTTGACATCAGCAAACCGCTCACCCACACGACGCCATACACGCTATCTGCCATCTGCCCTGAAAACCAGGATTCATCCGTGAAGAGAACACCTCTCCAAAGTGCCAGACGCCATCGAATGTGAGCATTTGCCCACTCAAGTCGGTTACGACGAAAAACTGCAGTCAGGTAGAGACCCCGACGAAGACGACAAGCATGCAGATGAGCTTCGCTGAGACGGTTTCTGACAGTTTGTGCAGACATAAATACCAGGGCATCTGGTTGGAAACTTCACTTTCTTTTTCCATCCACATATCAAAGCTGCAATCTAAAGTCAAGGCCAAGCTTGGTTTCCTTTATAGAAACCGCTCTTCCTTCACCACTTCTGCCAAACTTACTCTTATTCAAATGACCATTCTACCCATGTTAGACTATGGAGACACTATCTACAGGGTTGCTTGCAAGTCCACTCTATCAAATCTTGACACTCTTTACCATTACGCTATCAGGTTTGCCACAAATATTTCTTTCAATACACACCACTGCGCTTTATATTCATATGTAAACTGGTTCTCCTTTCAGACTCGCCGCAAAATTCACTGGTTCACTTTCATTTATACGACCCTTCTCGGCCGCTCACCTCCTTACTTAGGTCATCTGTTGCAGCTAAAGCCTGTCACATACAACACCCGGTCCTCACTTCGTCTTCAATTAAGTATTCCCAAAACCAACTCTGCTTTTGGTCTTGCTTCTTTTCAATCTGCTGCTGCTCGCGACTGGAACGCTTTGCAAAATGTTCTTAAACTGGATACACTAATTTCAATTTCATCTTTTAAATCTATTATATCATCCTTGTTCACGGACACATGCAGTTGCTTCTCTACATAATCATTTTTGTGTTGTTTACTGTGTTGTGTTTTTAATTGTATTTTATTTAATTGCTAAACTGTATGTATTTCTAATGTACTGTATTTTTTTTTTTAGCCCTATTTCCTTTTTCATCAGTGGTTATTCCACTGGTCAGGCCGCCATTGTAAATAAGAACTTGTTCTTAATGACTTGCCTGTAAAAATAAAGAATATAAAAAAAAACACATTCTTTGGTTATGCAAACCGATTGTTACAGCAGCTGTCCGGGTGGCTGGTCTCAGACGATCTTGGAGGTGAAGATGCTGGATGTGGAGGTCCTGGGCTGGTGTGGTTACACGTGGTCTGCGGTTGTGAGGCCGTTTGGATGTACTACCAAATTCTCTGAAACGCCTTTGAAAACGGCTTATGGTAGAGAAATGAACATTCAATTCACGGGCAACAGCTCTGGTGGACGTTCCTGCAGTCAGCATGACAATTGCACGCTCCCTCAAAACTTGCGTCATCTGTGGCATTGTGGTATGTGATAAAACTGCACATTTTAGAGTGGCCTTTTATTGTGGCCAGCCTAAGGCACACCTGTGCAATAATCATGCTGTCTAATTACCATCTTCTTATGCCACACCTGTGAGGTGGATGGATTATCTTGGCAAATGAGAGCAGCTCACTAACACAGATTTAGACAGATTTGTGAACAATATTTGAGAGTAATAGGCTTTTTTTTGTACATAGAAAAAGTCTTAGATCTTTGAGCTCATGAAAAATGGGGGCAAAAACAAAAGTGCTGCGTTTATAATTGTGTTCAGTGTATTTGCAACAGTCAATTTTATTTACAAAAGACCAAAACAAAAAAAACACTGGAGACCATGAAAGAGCAGGAGATAAAGCATCCCAACATAATACAGACGAGAACCAGCCATAAGCTGAAACAAATGGGGATTAAACCACATGAAGCCAAATCAAAAACCATAACAACAAACAAAGGAAAACTCAAACTAAGACAAAACAGGGAAAAAACAGATGAAATCAAACAATGAATGATTTGATCGAAGAAATGTAGCCTTGGTGAGCATAAGAGACTTCAAAAACATGTTTTTAAATTTTGAACAGTAGTATACTATATTTAAAATTTGTGTTTAGATGTAAAATTTAGATGCATATTTATTTTTTTAAATATATTTAACACAGTTAACTTTGCATTTGGATGACCATACTATAATTGTTTCAATCATTTGTGAAAGAGAAATTTCCATATATATGAAAAATCTTTATTTATTCCAAAACACACATATACATCTGTGTTTGCCACACCATGTCTTGTATAATTATGTTGGTAGCAGGTCATTACATAACCAATGTTCATTTCCCTCATTTTTGCATCACAAGATTGAAAAGAAACCCATTGCTTGTCTGTCAAATGCTTGTGTGTCAGGATGCAGGAATCAGCAAAACACTGAGAGAACCATCTTTTATTATGTCAAATCAATTTCAGAGAGAATTCTGACCAGTCAGTCCCACATAAACACTTTTAACCTGGATGGACTGAACTGGTTTGTGTCAACTAGCCAGATTTCTGTCAGCTTTGAGTACATTGTGAAAAAGCACTGAACAATGATGGGTGTCATGAGCTTCAGATAATCACTCCGAGATTCCAACTGATTTGTGATTTTACTGTAACTCAGCCCTGTTCTCTAAACACAGACAAACATTCGAGCCTCCTAAACAAACATGCTACTGCGTCACAGTGAAGTTCAGTGGAGCATTCAGGATTTTACCGAACTAATGGCAAAATCACAAAATGGAAAGAATTACAGTATATTCTCTCCAAAAAAGATAATTTATCATACCAGAGGAAATAGAAAATACTTAACATGCCTTCTTGCGTTCTTGATGATAACAAACTCATTACTCAGAAAGCTAGTTCACACAGCCAGCTACATTTCAATCTCTTAAAGTTGACTTTTGGATTTAGTATGTTGGGAAACACAACTGCCATGTTCATACTGAACCAACAAACACCAACATGGTTAAATACCCCGATGACCGATCCAATGAAACCCAACAACTATTTGGTGTTCTCTTCAATCTAATGCTCTGTCATTACAATAGTTCACCTGAAATAAAAGAAATGAATATACTTGCAGTGTTACGAATTGCTTCATTTTGGAAAGAGACACCAAATTGAGCTAGAATCTAGAAGCATTTGATTGCGTAGAATATGTTGCAGACCTAAAGATTCTGATGGTAAGGTAGCTACTCTAAAAACAGGTCTAGCCATGCAGACATGTGGCAGCGCCTTAGATTATTGCTTTGTAAAGGAGGACAACTGGGACCTCTACGAGTGACAATGATCTAGACACATACTGTAACTCCTAGAGTAAAGGTATATTCATATTTGGATTCTTTGATATATTAGGAGAAAATCTGAACATCTACATTGTGTGCAAGATTTCAACATGACACTGAAATCAAAAATATAAATGCATTCGTGAAGGTAACAGCAGGAACTACATAGAAAGCAATAGAACATCCTGAGAAGGAAAGAAAAATGGTGGTTGGTTTTTAGGTGTGCACATCTGATATAATTAACATTCAATGTTCATTTTTTCAACAAATTGTCATTAATATTAATATGTAGTCATTGTTTTTGTCAGTGTGAACGTCCCTTTAGTCTGTTATGTAGAAGTCAGGAATGGGGAAATGTTGGATAATCAAACTTCATGCCCTATTCTACATCTAATTCTCTTTCTTACATCTGCAAATGAAATGATACAATCTATTGTGAGAGGTAGGAGGAGGAATTGTCCGTTGTTCCCACACTTGTAGAAACAGGATTTATTCAGCACTGCATCTACGTCCATTCTGAGCGAGTGATGCTGGGTCAAAAGAGCAGGGCTATCAGACATCTGAACACTAAACCTCAGGGAATCAAAAGAGGTGTTGCTCCCTTAACATGATCTGAGATTTTGATCTGAGATCAACTTCTTGAGAGGTCTTGATCCGATCCATGTCCTTACTCTTGTCTGACAGAGCTCTGCTTGGTTGTCTAGGTTTTGTAGAGATGAGGTGAGACTTGAATCTTATCACTATATTACAGTTTTAGAGTCCGACTTTGTCCTTTTGTGTCTTTGAAACCCCATCCAGTTTTGCATAAAAAGACGGTCCTGTCTGTTAAATTGGTGTGGAGTTAACAGTGTCCTCTACAGCTCCACCGCCAGGCAGATTCTCTCTCTCTCACTCTCTCTGACTGTCTGTCTGTAGCAGGAACAAGGCCTCTTGTATCCGCCGGGAAGACGAGAGAGCTGCCAAAAGGATAGTGAGCTAAGAAATGTTGCCGAAGGAAGCTGTAAAGAGAGAAAAGAGACCGGAGAATGAAAAAGAGCATAAATTATTCATGTGATTGCAGGAAATAACATGTAGAGAAGGGATGTGCATCACAGAACCTCTGTTGTTAGACATTTACTCACTATCTCAAACTTTACCTTCTCATCTATAAGATCCCTCAAGACCTCTATGTTCTCCCAACTAATGTGCATTTTATCAGGGAGATATTCAAAGCCTTAAAAACACCTTTATATAACCATGTACCATGTGCACATTTCAGATGTGAAGGCTGTAGCGACAATGACTTTTGTAGGGAAATTATTAACTCAAAGGGGGAATAATATTCATGAGATGATGAATATGCATTATCGTATACACAAATTAGATGATCCCAAATAGGGAATCTATTAAACCTCACCATATATGAATCATTAACACGATTGCTCGTATTAATTATTAATATAGGTCGGTAAAATCAGATAAATTATCAGGGTAAACTTTGATATGATTCACTCGTTCGTTTACCAGCCTGTAAACATCAAAAATACCCTTCCTGTGGCCACCAGAAATTATATTTTCGTGTAAGGCACTTTGGATATTTTAATATGAATCAAGTAGAGCTTTGTAACATAAGATCGGCATTTTCAGGGACTTCAAGTTTATAGAACATTGAGACGGATTCAATTCAAAAGATTATAGAGTTTAATAAAACCAACTAAAGATTACATAAACTACTTAAATCACGCAGGAGTAAATATTCATAACAATTCATAACAAAACGTAGGCTGATGTCCGGAGTTTCGTTCGGACGGAGGTAGATGTTGCGATCTCTTCAGCTCGTACGACAGGTGCTTAATCTTAAATTCGTTTCGTGAGTGAGTGCACTGAACGAAGGAGAATTATCAAACTGAAGTAGATAAATGGAAAGAAAAACTTAGATTAAAACAAAGTAGAAAAACGACGCGGAACTCCAGGCTGGAGTTCGCAGGGAAGTTGGGATCTCTCTCTGGCGTAGAAAAACTGCTAGCACCGAGGAGACATGGCGCTACTGGTTTTGAAGGCGCTCGAGACACGCCTTTCGTACGCGTCTGATCCAATCGTTTGGGAGGAGGCGTGTCGGCAAACCTTGTGGTTCGCGAAGTACACGCCTTCTGGGTCATGTGCATAGGAGATTACAAATTTAGTAATAATACACTTCTAAACTAGGATTAATAAAATATGCCTCATATTGCATTTTGGGTTAGTGATTCGATCTTATTCGATTTCTCTGATTCCAATCATACCACTCGCGGCATTCCTAGGGCTAGTAAAATGCAGATACATGATTTTTCGTGATTAAACGAATGTCAGACTGATCACATATCATAAAAGCTTACAGTTATATCAATTAGGTCACAAGGGAATCCTGAACACAACCAGAAAACATTTGTACATTTGAAACGTTACGTTTAACTACACGTGGTTCAGAATGATTGTCTCTTTGTGTGTGTGTGTGTGTGTATTCAGAGTTCGTCGCGTGGTCAGTCACGCGTTGGACTCCTGATCGTCTTCAGTTCCGTGTATGTGTGTGCGTCCTTTGAATTTGATGAGTTTTAAGTCTGGATTACAATGACCAGTGTGGTTCGATTACACAAGGTTGTCTGTGTTTGTGAGGTGTCGTGCCGAGGGGACACCACGGGATCTCCGGCCAGAGAGGCGCCCCTGTTTAGTCACATGTGGTAAGACAGGGGATCCTGTGATTACTTATCAGCGAAAAACGCTGCGGGGGCACTTCTGGCAACGGTAATTTAATTAAGTCCAAGCACCATTTGCTTCGCGTGTGAATCGGTAACTTAAAAAGTCCCATGACATCTGTTTTTGTCACAATCTCCAAATGGAGGAGTGTTTACTTAATTAGAATCTAGTTGATTAAAACCACATGATTGCGCTGATCATCTGATTATTGCTACAAGGCTGTTTCTAAAGGTATGCACTCTTAAAAATAAAATGGCAATTGAAGAACCTTTCAGTGAATAGTTCTCAAAAGAGCAATTTTTTAGTGTAAAGAACATTAATCTAAAGAACCTTTTTCCAATATAAAGAACCTTTTTTGCTATGGAAAGACTTTATGGATTTTAAAGGTTCCTTCATGATTGATGCCAATAAAGAACCTTTATTTTAAGATAACTTTATTTGTCCATAATCCCAAGGGAGGATGTATAAGAGTGCAACATTTTAGGCTATTTACAGTCTCTCCAAAGTCTCCTTATAGGGATAGTTCACCCAAAAATGAAAATTCTTTAATCATTTACTCACCCTAATGTCTTAACCTGTATGACAGGTTTGTAAAGATATGAGGGTTCACTTGGCAGGCAGCCATTTTATATGTAGACAATAGTCCATACAAAACAGTGATGGGAGAAACTGAGCTTTTTGAAAATCTGAATCAATTGAACCAATAGGTCAGTAGCGTTTAAGACAGATACCAGGACAAACCGCTTGAGAGTGGTTAACCCTTAAAAGCATGCCTCAAGTCTTTAGTGACCCGGGACGTCATTCACGACCCTCCTCCTCATTCATTTTTTAAAGTTAGACATCAACCTGCTTAGTATTCCTCAATCAATTCATTATAAACAATATAACAAGAAAAAAAGTGGCAATGTCTGATACACAACGATAAAGTGACGTTTCATTCATAGTTACAGAGGCAGAAAACAAAAGAATAGGAAGAATCATCAGCAAAGCTTGAAATGGCTCAGTGATTTACGGCAGAGCAAGTACTGAACACAATCAAATGTAAGTGTCAGTAGCCACGTTTCCATTACCCTTCAAATTGCGCAAATTGAAATTGCGAATTGAAAATACGCCCAATGGAAACACGTAAATTTCGCAAAAACTCCCATTTATCGCTAAAAAATTTTTACGCTCGCATGAGGTGGTTTTTCAGACAATTCGAAAAAGGAATATTTCACAAAACTGCAATGGAAACAGTTTTTGCGCATTTATAGGTCATCTGACGTAGATGTGTGGTTTGTTTGGACAGAATACGAGACAGAGTTCTTTATTAAATTCATAAAAGACAAAAGAATTACAGGAATACTGGATTCTAAACATCAAAGAAATGCCACAATCAAGACCTCGAAGCAGACATCAGGGAGAAACACCCAGAAACTCCTCATGTGCCGCTTCCAGTATAAGTTTTGGATCGTTTTCCTGATCCAACTACGGCCCATTATAAGATTTCTAACAGAGGCAGTCAGGTTTTGATTTTTTATCTGTTGGTATTTGATTGAATCCATGATGCCATGTATCTGAACAAGATGTCCAGGACCTCCAGCAGAAAAATATGCCCACACACTCTTATCCCAAATTAGTTGACTTTACTAGAAATTCGTGTGGAAACCCTTTGCCTCAAACCATTTAAGTTTTTACACAAGCTAAAACTTAATGGGTTAAAGGATTAGTTCACTTTTTAAAAAAACTTTTGCTGATAATTTACTCACCCCCATGTCATCCAAGATGTCCATGTCTTTCTTTCTTCAGTCGAAAAGAAATTAAGGTTTTTGATGAAAACATTCTAGGATTTTTCTCCATATAATGGACTTCATGGGGTACCAAACGGTCCAAGGTCCAAATTACAGTTTCAGTGCAGCTTCAAAGGGCTTTAAACGATACCAGACGATGAATAAGGGTCTTATCTTGCGAAACGATCGGTCATTTCAAAAATAAATAAAAAAGTTTAAGTTTTATAAGCACAAATGCTCGCCTTGCTCTGTTCTGTGATGCACGTTCGTGACTCTCCTGTTCGAACTCGTTCATCAAAAGGAACAAATCTTTTTTCGAGTCATTTCGTTCGTTGAATGAAACGAAATGACTCGAAAAAAGACTCGTTCAAAATTAACAAATCTTTTTTCGAGTCATTTCGTTCACAGAACTAATCCTGGTGAACTAACTAAGAAGTGAACTAATCCTTTAAGTTGTATTAACACAAAACCTTAAGTTGATGCAGTAGACAAATCAAGTTTGCTTTAGTAGTCATTACTCAAAATAATTGGTGAACATAATTTTCATCCTTAAGTAATGTTGTCTAAACTAAGTATTTTAAGTTAACCATGCAAAGAAATATATAACAAATATAAAGCAAAACATTACTTATTACAACTTAAAATTATTTGTTCATAAAAATAATGTTGTTTTTGTCCTTTATTATATTTTGACTATGAGATTATTGTATTTAAATACATTTGTTTTAACAAACTGGAAGGGAAGAAATTAAACAATACATTTCAATGTTTTAATGCAATTTATTTTAAAAAAAGTAACACTCAAATGTGTTATTGCAGCAATAACCAAAACACAGGTATTAAAACTGCTTGGTAACAATTCCAACTCGTTTAGTGAAGGAATACGACACAGCATTCAATAATATCTGTGACATCCTTGTGAACAGCTGTGTACCGTACACTTCCACTGCATCTTCACAAGAACCTGTAAAATAAAATAACAAAAGAAAACCTTTAGCACAACTCAGCTGGAATTTATATATAGCCCACCACAAATCCACAACCAACCAACCTCTTACTTTAGTAGGCTACTACAACTAAAAGTATGACCTCGTCCACAGAAAAGTTATCTAAGTTACCGCAATATAAGCAACAAATCACTAATGTACAACTTTAACAAACACCATTTCAAATTGACACGTTATATTCAACTGAGATAAGCTAGCCTCAGTCACAAACATGCAGACACGTGCTAACATTGTAAACTGTCAACAGACACGTTAGCACTATGCTAACTTTAACGTTTAGCTAACTGGTTGTCACCAGACCACTCATTTGGTTGGTCAGTTTTCCAGGAAAGCTAACGTTACTTACAAATACTTTGTTTAAACACTCACCATTCGACTTGAAGCAATGTTTCTTTCAAAAACCAGCAGTCTTCACAGCCACGACGGCGCCACTCACGGGCACCTCTTCACTCGGCACTCACGGGGAGATTTTCAAATGACCCCGCCCCTCCCCATACAGAAACTTAACATCCTAAGTTATTTCTGCTTAACAGGATCAGTGCACTGCATACTTAAGCTGAATATTACAAACAGCTAATTTGATTTAGTAATGAATGTGGTTTTGAGCAAAACATGAAAGAATAATTAATCATTTGGTTGATCAATAATCCAATGGTATATTAAATTGTAGACATGGGGTACTTTTTATCCTTGTGTGCACCAAACCCATCTAGCATGTTTGCTGCCAAAAAGCTCTTTTTTTAGTTTCATCTGACCACAGAACCCAGTCCCGTTTGATGTTCCAGTCGTGTCTGACAACTGAATTTGCTGGAGTTTGTTTTTGGATGAGCGAGGAGGATTTTTCTTGAATCCCTCCCAAACAAAATGTGGTGATGTAGGGGTTGTTTGATATATTTTTTTAGGCTTTCTGGCCCCCAAGACTCAAGTAATCTCTGCAATTATCCATCTTTGATCCTTGGAGAGTCTTTGGCCACTCAAACTCTCCTCCTCACCGTGCATTAAGGCAATATAGACACACGTCCTCTTCCTGGCAGATTCGTAACACCTTTAGTTGATTGGAACTTCTTAATTATTGCCCTGATGGTCAAAATGGGGATTTTTTTAATTCTTTAGCTATTTTCTTACAACCACTTTCTATTTTGTGATGCTCAACAATCTTTTGATGCTCATCTGAACTATATTCTTTGGTTTTACTCATTGTGATGAATGATTAAGGGAATTTGGCCTTTGTGTTTTCTCATATTTAAACTCCTGTGAAACAAGAAGTCATAGATAGACAATTTCATGTTCCTAGTCACCCTGGTGTGCTAAAAAAAGGCAAATATTAATGGGAATATACTTCAGAGATATTACTCGTAAAAAATTCTAGGGGTGCCAATAATTGTGGCTAATGTGTTTTGGAGAAAAACATTTATTTCAGAATTGGCCAGTTTGATTACACCGAGTCAAAACAAAAGATTTACAAAGGATTCAAAGTTTAATTTAATCAAAAGTGCCTATTGCTAATACAAATACAGCTAATATCTACTGTCTGACAAAATTCAGTTTCAATAACATACTTCAGATCACATGTACTGCAATATCTGACAACAATGCAGTTTCCAGCTGAAATGAACACTAGTGAAAGTAAAACACCAACAACTTTTAGTGAAAGATACATTTTGACGTTTGCATCACATAACCAGGGGCCTCATGTACAAAGACTTGCGTTGAATTCATACTAAAACATTGCGTACGGACAAAGCTGTAAATGTGCGTACGCACAAAAAAAAACAGATGTATGAATCTCTGCGTACGAAGGATCCCACGCATATTCTCTTTGTACATCCCAATTAACGTAAAAATGAGCGCACATGCACGAGCACAACGCCCCACCCAGTATCCTCCCTTAATTAAATACATTTAAATATGGTAATGAGTCCACTTTGGCAAAAGAAAGGAGTAAGAAAATGGCTAAAGCAAGCGGCAAGAAGCGAAACTTTACAGAAAGTGAATCGGAGGTGCTACTATCGGAGGTAGAAACGAGAAAAAAAATTTTTTGGAACTTTGTCCTCCGGAATTAATAACAAAAGGAAAAAATATGAGTGAGAGAGTTTGGCTGATGCCGTCAATGCAGTGGGATCTGAAAGTCGCACTGTAAATGACCTTAAAAAAAAAATGGTCTGATATAAAGGTGGACGTTAAATGGAAAACTGCTGCGCACCGACAAAGTGTGGGCAGAACAAGCAGTGGTAAAGGGGTCAGAGAATTGCCTCAATTATGGGTGACACTTTACTCTCTGGAGTAGTATCCGCTACTGTGGGAGACTCGGATTTACTACAGGACTGCCACGAAGGTAACCAATATTATCTGCACATTTATTGAATGGAAATGTTTCCGATTCACATATGCAAATTCTTCTTCAGATGGTGCCTTTATAGCAATGCGTGTGCAGTCGATCGCTCCGATTACATTAGGAAAACCGGCTATCGCTGCAAATTGCGTTTTAATGTTTGGCTGGTCAACTGCATCATATGGGAATATCATATGCTTTTATATGTTCTTACTTAATTGCATAATTGATAGAATATTCCCATAAGGCTCGTGTGACAATATATGTAAATTATTTTATAAATTGCAAATTAATAGCAATGCATCCCACAGGTGGTAGTGCGATAGACTTGTAGAACAATTCGTTGTGTAATGTTTGCAACTTAACTTCATTGCCTGTAAGAGTCGCCAACGAACAAAAACTATGAGAAATGTACATACGCCAGACATGAAATTGGCGTGGAGGAACGCACATTCTCACGTTAATTTCACTGTTAGTACATCCGACCGTGAGCGTGAAAGCTGGCGTCCGCAAAGTTTTTGTGCGTACGCAAGATTGATACATGAGGCCCCTGGTCCCTAAGGTTCTTCTAATGTAGTAAACTCATCAAGTACAGGATTGCACTTGCTACATTAGAAGACAGGCCGCCATTTGTCTCATTAGATTTTTAAAGGGGTCATGACATGGTTTTTGTTTTTTGTTTTATTATGTTCCCTTAGGTGCAATTATAGTATTAATATATTTTTTGGGACAAAAACCTTTTAAAATTGAGTGATTTATGCCCTTTTCCCACCCTGTTTCTCATCCTCTGATTCAAACAGTCTGTTTTGGGGGTGTTTCCCCTTTAAGGGTTCAGTGTTAACGCCCACTGTTATGATTGGCTAACGTCAGTGCTTATGCATAAATTATTAATGCCCCCTAGACAGAACATGTGCGGATTCTGTGGAACTGTTTACATTAGTAGCGATTGCTGCGTGCGAGGCGATGGCTCTTGCAATGATACAACCCTATATGTTTGAGCCGGAATCAGATGAGGAATCAGAAGAAAATTAACCATCACCACAACAACTAAGAATGGATCAACCCGTGTCCACATGTAAAGTGTGAAACTATTTTGAATTAATATATCATTTGTAATCCGAGACACTTGAAAACGGGTTATTGTTGCGTAATCATCCTATAATTTGCTAACAGTTGAACATTATTTGTCTGAGTGGGTCGGTCAGTTTGACATCCTACATCTTTTAATACGGGGCCTGAACATGACGGACTCTGAAAACAATATGCAAGTAAACTAAGTTAAAACACTGTGATTATTCATAATGAATGAAACTGCAATTAACGTTTTAAAAAGTAGTTTTAAGATGAAATACATTACTTACAGTTTGCGGTGTCGTTGTTGGGCCCAGAATAGTCGGCACGGCCTGATCTTTAAGCAAAAGTTTTCTGGCAAAGCCAGAATCATACTGCGATTTGTTCTCAAAACAGTCATCCATGAAATGTAGGCTAGAGAAGACATCTTAAATTAACACTGCCGTGACTGGGATGTCCGCAAAAAATAAACTGCATCCATTTTTCTCTGATGTCTGAATCTTTCGGCAGCGTATTCAAACATGTAGTTTGTCCACAACCAGGAACAGCACATCTGTGTGGCGTCGCGATTTCCACTCGCTGCACGTCGACTGAACACCTGTGGGCGCGAGAACGACGCGATGATGTGGGATGAGGCGTAGTCGTCCTGCGCTTGAGGTGGTCATTTGCAAACGACTGGAACGTCACTTCGTACCGTGACGTCACTTCGTACCATGGATCCACATCGAGCTGTATTTAGAGCTTGATTAAATAAATTGTTCGTTTATAATGGGGAGGACGTCTTAAGCTATGAAACTTGCAGGAAGTTTTAATGGTACAAAGACCTCTTATATACCAAAAGATCAAGGCAAATTTGGTTTCTCATGTCATGACCCCTTTAAAAAAGAGCAAAAAAATGGTATGGATTTGCACAAATATTGTTCAAATTGTAATTTGACTAGTGTGTACTTTTTGAAAAAAACTAACAAAAAAAATGCTTCAGAAACCCAAAATTCTTAACATTCAGATGTGCAGCAAGCCATCATTCATACTGGAAGTGATACAGACCGGCCAGATGTTGTTCGAGTGGAGGTTGTCTAACGGTAGCAATTAACATAATTCTCAAGAACATCACGGTTTGCTATATTTCTAATCTGTCACCAGCAGAGAGTGTTATCGGAGAAAAATGAAGGAAGGATCTTTTCATCAAGGCCAGAAACAAAAAAGACTAGACCAAATGAGATCACATCAGAATACATTATAACTGTAGCAGCTGACAGGAAACACGGCATGATTTATTTCTTTATTTTATTTTTTTGGAATGCAATCAGTTTGTAGGGATTGTAAAAAAAAGCTGATTGCAATTTAGAGATGCGTTTCTTCCAGGCCTGGGCAATCAATGATAGTCTTGTTCAATCTGACGAGAAAGAATGTATGAAAATGAAAGTTAAAAAATATAAAAGTATGATGGAACGACCAATTCAAGTCACCGAACAATGGACAATCAGAGACAAACGCATTTGAAAAAAGGAACAGGTGGAATGGCTTGTGCTGTGACATCAAATGACACAGTGGCAAAGCTGCTGAAAGTCAGAATGATTGTTGAATGTGTTTTATCTTCTGCACTGTCTCTGATGAAGACACCTGATTACCGATGTCCGTCTAATAACATTTACAATGGAAAAAGAGAGAGCAGAGAAAGGGAGAAGTTAAGATATCGATCCACTACTTCCAAACAACCCGATTTCAGTAGAAAAGTAGTTTTCTCGGTAGCATGTGATTAATAGCAAGTAATAAACGCTATTTAAATGTCTTAATTTAACTAAGGCTTATTATTACTCAGTACTTAAATGTATAATTACACTGAAACAAAGTGTAACCTTATATATTCAATTTAAATTATACAGCATATTTATATTTATTTGATATATTTAAATGCTGTGCTGTAGAAAGAGTCATTTTGAAATAACACAGGGTTGTCATAAATAATGACGGAGTTTTGTTTTTGTCTGAATGTTTTAAAAAGAAAGAAAGAAGCAAGCTGACAATGTGGATAGAGAAGCTTGTAGCAGATGTTGGGAAGGGCCTCAGGATGCTCTCCTGATGGAAACAGGCATATGGAAGAGACAAGCTGATTACGCTAGCGGATGTCTCAGGGAGTTTGTGTGGGTCGCTCTCTTCCCGAGACTTCGCGGCAGGTTCACAGCGTTTGCTACATCAACATTTAATTGGCTTGTTGAAGATTTAGAGCATCACGAAATCTATTGTGTTTAACGATAAACAATTGTACATTTCCTATTGCGTTTAAAATGTCTTCACAGTAGTACAATGACTTTTCACAGATCTTCATTTCCTGGTATGAAATGAAACATTAAAGCCTTTCGATTTTACAGTTCTCCTAAATGGCACACAAGCAAAGTGCATGGAAACGCACGTAAAAGATTCATGAAAACATCATGCATTAATATGTACGAACCCTTTTCAGGAAAAAACGTCTGCGCAATATTAGTGTTTAAATACACATGAGGAGTCCCGAAGGCAGCGAGTGACATCTCAAACTCGACATTGAGACTAAAAAAAGAAACTTTTCCATGCAACTGACTTGTTTTGTTAACAGGAACAAATGATTGCATTGTTTGCTATGATGAAGCAGTGGATCACATGTTTTTCTCTTTGTGTGAGATGTTTAAAGTCTAATACAGTGGGGTGAGGGTGGTAATTTGGAGAAGAGGTAATAAGGTTTGGTGTTTCAATAGAAACAGCAATTATAGTGTTGGGAGAATCTGCCTCGCTCTCGGCTAAATTGCTTCGGTGTGAGGAAGGGAGGCGGGTTCGGTGAGGGATGAACAGGGATGAAGAGGGCTGTATTACTTGGCTTTACTTGGAACCAAAAGAACAAAGCAATTTAGAAGAGTACAGAGGCAACATTTCAGAGGATAAATACCAGATAGCAATTGGACTGAAAGGTCAATCTAAGCCTCCGAATCACTCATGTGGGCGTTATGAGCTTTAGCAGAGAGAGCAAGATAAGTCCATGTTGATCATTAATAAACAATGCTAAATTATTGGGCAGGGGACAGAAAGCTATTACCCTTACTGATATATATATAATCAATCGTACCATGGTAAATTGATGTATACTTTAGAGTATAAAGTCTGATAAAGGTATAAAAGAAGCTGTTTTGTTGGCGGGGACTCATGTTCAGGACATATAAAGAGCTCAGGTTCAGGACATATAGAGGTTCAAGACATATGAAGAGCTCAGGTTCAGGACATATAGAGGTTCAAGACATATAAAGAGCTCAGGTTCAGGACATATAGAGGTTCAAGACATATAAAGAGCTCAGGTTCAGGACATATAGAGGTGCAAGACATATGAAGAGCTCAGGTTCAGGACATATAGAGGTTCAAGACATATAAAGAGCTCAGGTTCAGGACATATAGAGGTTCAAGACATATAAAGAGCTCAGGTTCAGGACATATAGAGGTTCAAGACATATGAAGAGCTCAGGTTCAGGATATATAGAGGTTCAAGACATATAAAGAGCTCAGGTTCAGGATATATAGAGGTTCAAGACATATAAAGAGCTCAGGTTCAGGACATATAGAGGTTCAAGACAGATGAAGAGCTCAGGTTCAGGACATATAGAGGTTCAGGACATATAGAGGTTCAAGACATATAAAGAGCTCAGGTTCAGGACATATAGAGGTTCAAGACATATGAAGAGCTCAGGTTCAGGACATATAGAGGTTCAAGACATATAAAGAGCTCAGGTTCAGGACATATAGAGGTTCAAGACATATGAAGAGCTCAGGTTCAGGACATATAGAGGTTCAAGACATATAAAGAGCTCAGGTTCAGGACATATAGAGGTTCAAGACATATGAAGAGCTCAGGTTCAGGACATATAGAGGTTCAAGACATATGAAGAGCTCAGGTTCAGGACATATAGAGGTTCAAGACATAGAAAGAGCTCAGGTTCAGGACATATAGAGGTTCAAGACATAGAAAGAGCTCAGGTTCAGGACATATAGAGGTTCAAGACATAGAAAGAGCTCAGGTTCAGGACATATAGAGGTTCAAGACATATAAAGAGCTCAGGTTCAGGACATATAGAGGTTCAAGACATATGAAGAGCTCAGGTTCAGGACATATAGAGGTTCAAGACATATGAAGAGCTCAGGTTCAGGACATATAGAGGTTCAAGACATATAAAGAGCTCAGGTTCAGGACATATAGAGGTTCAAGACATATGAAGAGCTCAGGTTCAGGACATATAGAGGTTCAAGACATATGAAGAGCTCAGGTTCAGGACATATAGAGGTTCAAGACATAGAAAGAGCTCAGGTTCAGGACATATAGAGGTTCAAGACATAGAAAGAGCTCAGGTTCAGGACATATAGAGGTGCAAGACATATAAAGAGCTCAGGTTCAGGACATATAGAGGTGCAAGACATATAAAGAGCTCAGGTTCAGGACATATAGAGGTTCAAGACATAGAAAGAGCTCAGGTTCAGGACATATAGAGGTGCAAGACATAGAAAGAGCTCAGGTTCAGGACATATAGAGGTTCAAGACATAGAAAGAGCTCAGGTTCAGGACATATAGAGGTTCAAGACATATAAAGAGCTCAGGTTCAGGACATATAGAGGTTCAAGACATATGAAGAGCTCAGGTTCAGGACATATAGAGGTTCAAGACATATAAAGAGCTCAGGTTCAGGACATATAGAGGTTCAAGACATATGAAGAGCTCAGGTTCAGGACATATAGAGGTTCAAGACATATGAAGAGCTCAGGTTCAGGACATATAGAGGTTCAAGACATAGAAAGAGCTCAGGTTCAGGACATATAGAGGTTCAAGACATAGAAAGAGCTCAGGTTCAGGACATATAGAGGTTCAAGACATAGAAAGAGCTCAGGTTCAGGACATATAGAGGTTCAAGACATATAAAGAGCTCAGGTTCAGGACATATAGAGGTTCAAGACATATGAAGAGCTCAGGTTCAGGACATATAGAGGTTCAAGACATATGAAGAGCTCAGGTTCAGGACATATAGAGGTTCAAGACATATGAAGAGCTCAGGTTCAGGACATATAGAGGTTCAAGACATATGAAGAGCTCAGGTTCAGGACATATAGAGGTTCAAGACATAGAAAGAGCTCAGGTTCAGGACATATAGAGGTTCAAGACATAGAAAGAGCTCAGGTTCAGGACATATAGAGGTGCAAGACATATAAAGAGCTCAGGTTCAGGACATATAGAGGTGCAAGACATATAAAGAGCTCAGGTTCAGGACATATAGAGGTTCAAGACATAGAAAGAGCTCAGGTTCAGGACATATAGAGGTGCAAGACATAGAAAGAGCTCAGGTTCAGGACATATAGAGGTTCAAGACATAGAAAGAGCTCAGGTTCAGGACATATAGAGGTGCAAGACATATAAAGAGCTCAGGTTCAGGACATATAGAGGTGCAAGACATATAAAGAGCTCAGGTTCAGGACATATAGAGGTTCAAGACATATAAAGAGCTCAGGTTCATGACATATAGAGGTGCAAGACATATAAAGAGCTCAGGTTCATGACATATAGAGGTGCAAGACATATAAAGAGCCGAGGTGTGTCCCGAAACCTATTCCCTCACATCTCTCACTCTACTTTCCTGCTAAATCTCTAATGTCCAGGTAGAGGAAAAAAGCTGCTAAAAAAGCTAATCAGGACATATTTGTGACCCTTGCTGTCAAAATGACTCAGAATGAGCAAATTTTAAAACATTTGTTCTTGTTATTTTCACATTCTCCATTAAAAAAACGTTACAATTATTACCTAACCCTTGGAAAGCAAAATCACCCAGCAACCATAAAAACCATAAAATTTTGTTTGGAAAACAAAATCACCTAGCCTGGGAAAACCCAGACGAACTTCCGGCAAATTTAGATTTGCTCTGCAAGTTAGTCTGGCGAAGAGCCCATTCAAGCTCATTTCCAATCTTTCCAAATCGAGGCACCAATCACAAACGTTGAGGCGGGCTTTACAAGATGACGACCGATCTGATTGGTTTCAAGGTCTATCCAATTGCTTACAGAGGCATTTGAGCGATGTCCGTTGGTGACGCCCCTTTGGAAATGAGCTGTGAATGAACCTTCCCCAGACCCTAACTCAGTTACGACTGAGAAGGGTCTGGTTTTAACCAGGCTAAAAATCACCCAGTTCCAAAACAAAATCACCCAACAACCATTCCTTAAAATCCATGGTAATAACACCAAATTTGGCACACACCAAGTCCAAAATTATATCTATAGGGAAAATATATGTTCAACCTTTTTTGCTTATCAGTCAGTCTGAGAAGTTTGTCATTGGTTTAGGGCTACACATGTAGCAATCCATGTAGCAGAATCATCCAACAAAATATCAATAATAACAATAAATAACAAATTGGCCATCTCATGTAAACAAGTTTATATAAAAAAGACATTTGTGAAAGAATTTTAATGAATTTCCCTGCATGGATGTGTGACCAGATTAATAGTGATCAACACAGCTATAGTAGCAAAGTTCATTTTAATACAGTCATGACAGTTTCATATTGTGTCCATGCCAAAATATTGTTCAAGATTTGCAACAGGTCCAGAAACATCATGTTTTGGTGGTGGCACATTATCAATGAAATAGTCATTAATCAGTTAAACAAAATGTTCCACGTCAATTGCTCCGAGAAGATTAGCCGACCGCAGTGGATTTAAAGCATTGGCCACCGACTGAACACTCACTATCAAATTACAAAACAAGCATATATTGACAAAATATTGAATTATAATTTGAAATTAATGTGTTTATTTTTCATGTTTTCAGAGGATGGAGGCTTTCATGACATCACAATGCACTGCACGGGGTGTTATGATTAATCACAGAAGGCAATATTACGACTGGTTAGCAACATGCTAGTTTTGTTTACATCATGGGAATGAAAATCACATTTTATTGGTTCAGACTCACTCCATCGAGAATTCGAGAATTTTCTGTTCCATGGAAGGAATAAAGTCATACAGGTTTGGAATGACATGAGGGTGTGTAAAAGATGACCGCATTTTAATTTTGGGTTGAACTATCCCTTTAATTCCCAAGAATTAAGAAGCACAAAACCTCCTACATCAACACCAAAAACACTTGCCCCTTCAGTTAATTTACATCAACATCATCCAAAACGTAGATCAAGACCCTTTTATGACCAGAGTGGTTGTCTAGTTTTTTACCCGATCAATATTTCATATTTTCATCCATGCCCACTGAATCAAAAATGACAGGCCGCTATAGACGGCCTCTCTTTAGACATCCGCTGGAAACCCTGCTGGCTGAGAGACGCGTCTAAGAATAAACTCGCACAAGCTGTGTCCTCCAGCCATGCCAGCCCACCGGTCCCCAGGAGACAGATTTAACTCACACTGACAGGTGACGTCGACTATCAGAAACCAACTAATCAGCTTTGGCGTGACTTCTATTCGACCGTCCTCCTCTCTCCAACACCCTTCACCTGTTTGAACCCTCACACAAGTCTTCTGTTTGAACCTCGGGTGAGGATTTTTCCATTGGGTGGCTCAAAAAGATTCCTTTATCACAGCACGGAGACCAGGACTTGGTGAACTGTTAAATTAAATTTGCCCCCTAAGCTGTTGGTAGAATTCCCTGACACAGCGTTTAAGTGGTCTCTAATTCCCTCTCCTTGTTAATGTGGGGTACACTGGGGTTTGACACTTGCTGAGGCGGGAGTTCTGAGGACGTGTCTCGCTACGAGGAGACCCTGATACTTTGTGGTAACTACGGGTTGTCCTTTGAAATTTTGAAAGTTGCATTTAAGTGAGCTTCAAACGAAGAGAAACTCAGAACTTTTGTATCCCAAAAAAGACTTGCATCCCAAAAGACCCGATGCTGAATAAAACATTGATATACAGTATGTTATACTGCTAGCACTTTTCACTAAGGTTTCATTTGTTAACATTAGTTAACGACATTGGTTAATATGAGCTGACGATGAAAAAATACTTCTAAAGCATTTCTTAATGTCAGTTAATGCTAATTTCATCAATTACTAATACATTTTTAAAATCAAAAGATGTATCTGTTCATATTATTTAATGGACCTGAGCTAACATGGACAGGTGTATTTTTATCAACTAATTTTAACAAAGTTTAATAAATGCTGTAACAAATGTATTTTTAGTCATTGTTAGTTAATGTTAATTAATGCATTAACTAATGTGATATTATACAACCGATTTCTGGTCTTTGAATTTGATTGGCTGATTTCTATTCTATTCTATTCTGTTCTATTCTATTATTATAATTAATTACGATTAAACACATCAAACATAAAATAATTTGTTTACATGATGTGTGTGTATATGTATTATTATATACTATATAGGTGTCTGAGTGTATATACAATTTATAAATATAATAATATACTGTACATACACACATATTATGTAAACAAATAATTTTATATTTGATGTGGTTAATCGTGATTAACCGATTTGACAGCACTAATTATTAGTGCTGTCAAACGATTAAAATATTTAATCGCGATTAATCGCATTAATGTCATAGTTAACTCGCGATTAATCGCACATTTTTATCTATTCTAAATGTCTCTTGATTTCTTTTTGTTCATTATTTTTTCTCATTTTAATGCTCTTATAAACATGAAAAAAGTGGATTGCTTGCTTTGTGCACATTTTTTTTATTGAAAACAACATTGGCAATACTGTGTTCAATTTCACACCAACATTCTCACTTGGAGCAAATCATTTCTTTGTAACACAATGTAACACTGTCCATCAATAAAAGGGTGAAAGAAATACTGACGAGGTACTGATATTGACGAGGGGGCGGAGAATTCGCATCAGCTGTGTGTGTGTGCTTGGCCATCATCAAGTGGTATTTCAGACTGGACGTGCTGCGATGATGATAGCTCAGTTCATAACAACAAAACACACAGATCACTTTGGTCTAGTCAATGGAACCATTTGGGAACTTTTTAAAAGTAAACTTTCCATTCAGAATCTTATTGGCATCCATTTCGACGTCTCGCGCTCGTCACTCAAAACGTAACGTTAACCTATTTGGCCGGCTCGCAAGCCCAAACAAGTGTGTGCGCGTGCCTGTTGTTTTGTTTCCGGTCTAGCTAGATCCACTTGCGCTTTGGTCGATGAAGCAACAAAACGTCCTCGCACGGCGCAAGCCCTTGAAATGAATGGTTTTCATAGCGCAGCGCCGCGCATGCCGCGTCCTGTTGCAAAAGCATGTGAAAAAAAACGACAAAGTTTGCTAGGCCAAAAAGACCGTTAATCTCGCGATAAAAAAATTAATCGCGTTAAAATGGTTTTGCGTTAACGCCGTTAATAACGCGTTTAACTGACAGCCCTACTAATTATATTATATTATATTATATTATATATGTGAATGGCTGATAATTAATTTATTACTTTAAAAAACTCTAACCAAGCATTAAATGAAATGAAATTAAAACTATTGCACGAAAATCAAAAATATAATACAAATTTTTGTCTAATTAAAATGGTATAATTGAAAAAAGTTAAGTCCAACGCAATCTATGCCAATATATATAGCCTATAATGTTGTTAGCCAAGATGTTGTAACACAATTTTGAGTTGCACCTCTCATTCACTTCCTCTGAAGAGTGATTAATAATATAATTTAATATAATATAATATAATATAATATAATATAATATAATATAATATAATATAATATAATATAATATAATATAATATAATATAATATAATATAATATAATATAATATAATATAATATAACACTATAAATAAAATGCATAATTATTGTTAGGGAAGTTGGGTTGTGCTTCATGCAGCCTTTGAATGAGTCTGTCTCACATGGGCCATCCTTGTCGACTGCACTGATATTGTTCAGGTTGTGTATGTTCCAGGTGTTGGAGTCTCACCTCTGCTGAGCAGCTGTAGGTTGCGCACCTCCTCTCTGACCTGTAGCTGTAGGACCTGCTGCAGGACCTCCTGTCTCAGTGTCTCCTGGATTATACCCATCCTCTCCAGCTTCTCTCCATTCAACCGCAACAGGGCACGACCTGAAAAAGTGTGTGAGTGACAGTTTGAAAAGTCAATGCCAGCTTTGTAAAATAGCTGGAACAGAAAAGGATTATATCTGGAGAACATTTGATCAATAGTATGGAATTGGTTTACATTTCTTTAAATCCTCCTAGAAGCCATCAAATAAATGTCACAAGTCTTGCCAACAGAACAAGCCAACCTAAGAAAAAGTCTTTGAGATGTCTTTGAGGAACCAGACATGTAATAAGACTTTCTCTTCCTGCTGTACAGTTTTAGCTCTGCTGCTTCTAAGACACCACATTTTGGCCAATATATAATTTGTGCATAAAGCAATTCCAGGGCATATTGTTATAAGCTCTGTGAAAAAAAAAACATCCAAGGTGGCGGATGAAGAGAATGTCGACTATAAAAAAATAAACATAATAAATAATAGTACAATTTATTTGTATGGAACCTGTCATACATAAAATGCAGCTAGTGCATCACGGGTCAGAATAATTAAAAGAATACAGGGAATTAAACAAATAAATCAGACAAAAAACAACAATAAAAAGCAACACATTTAAGGTTGAGAAAAAAATACTAACAAAATTTTTAGTCTGATTAAAACGGTCGCAAAAATGGACAATAATAAGGTTGAGAAAAATAATAGAATTATATAAATATTAATTAATAATTCAAATAAAGTTGAGTGTGATTAAAATGGTCTAATTAAAAAAAGCATATACACTAGCCAAAGTATATATAAATTATTATTTTGGCCAAATTCTGAAAGTAGTACAGCATGTATCCTTTGTAAATTAGGTGATTCCAAAATAGTGCTGTGAAAATTCATCCAAGGCGGCAGATGGAAGATCAAGAGATAAATCGACTATATAAAAACGAAATAAAATAAATATAAGATAATAAAACTATTTATTTGTATAGCACCTTTCATACAAAGAAATCCGTTTCGCAGGTCAGAATAAAAAAAAAAAAAAAGGAATTGACCAAATAAATAAAATAAAACAAATAACCAGACTAATTAAAAGGGCCTAATTGAAAAATTGTTCAGTATAATATAAAATGTTAGGTTGTGGAATTATACGTTGGTTACGCATAGGGTACGTGTTCAGTGTGCATGACATAAACTTCATCATCAACACAATAGGCGTGTAGCCATATTTTTCCTAACTCGCACATGAGCCTTGATTTTTTTGCACTAATTAGTTTGTCAAAAAGCTGACCAAACAGATGAGTCAAACAAACGACTGGAGACTCAATAGCAATATACGCCTGAGTTAAACGCTTGTGTGAGAGGTTTAAGAGATACACACACTCTTAGTTTAAACCAGTGCAAAGACATTTTTATCACTCATAACTTCTGGAAAGAAATAGCACAGACACGCTATTCGCAGACAAGTATTCGCGTCAAAACTTAAGTATAGTTTAGGCTTAAGTTGTAACATGCTATTGTAGACTGTTATTTGAAATTAATTGCGAGTTCTCTCATTCGCACAACAAATCTCTTTTCTATTTCGGCTAGCATGCTACCTTTTAGCTGCTTAAGTAAGCAGTAGACAGCAAAGCAGCTTAGTTTTGCAACAGAGAGTTTATTTACATCATAAAGCCTGCTCACGTCTCTCACCGTCCCGTCACTGTCAGATCCTCGTCCTTCAAAAAACATCACAAAGCAGGAGAATTTATTGTCATTCGCCCCGAATGCGCTCGCTCTAATTAAGCGCATAAATCATCTTTTTCTCTCTTACAATATAATCATCCATCCTCATTCTTACCTGGCAAGTCCACAGACACTCCCTCAGAAGAACGCCAGACACACAGTTTACATAACGAGAGTCTATTTTAAGCCTCATTAATGAATGTGTTCAATTTCCGCACATATTGCTTTGTGTAATGATTACTAATGAAGCCGGTTTACATAAGGCCCATTTTGTGACCTTGGATAAGCTTATTGATTTGTGTGGTGTGTGTCCAGGAACATGGGCACTGGACAGCTATTCCCCTCCGTGAATAAAACATAATGACCTTAATACCAGCTGGCTGTGGCTATTTCTCTGATGATGTAGTGGAATTGGAGAGATGAGTGCAGTGTGGTTTGGGGGTTCAGAGACTGGATAATGATAATTACAGTTTTACAGATCATCTACAGAACTTCAAGAGCTGTCCCTTGAGACGAACCACTACCTGGTGTTTAATTACTTTCTAATAAGTGAGATTTGGTTACAGAAACCTTCATACGTTCAGAAACGGGGAACAAAATGACTCATCTTGGATATTTAGCGATTAGAGGCAGAAAGGTTGTCTTCTTTCAAGTCAGCTAGAAATAGCATGACAAGCATAGCCTTCCTTCGTTGACATTAACAGGAAATTTAGATATGTAGGCAACCTAGACTTATTGGAAAAAACATGCTTCTACCTACATTTTTGAAAAACTTTTAAGACGTGACTTTACATACAATTCATACATACAATTACATGCAGTTTCCAGCTGAAATGAACACTAGTGATAGTAAAACACCAACAACTTTTATTCCTATCCACGTAAATTGGGATTACAAGGGTAGGCTATCGATTAATTCAGACTTGTGGTCTTAAAGGTGCAGTGTGTATTTTTCTAGCGACATCTAGCGGTTCGGTTACGAGTTGCACTAAGGGCTCAGCCCACTGCTCACCCCTCCCTTTCGAAGAAGCTACGGTGTCTAACATGGGACAAACATATCGTCGTCTGAGACAGCAGAGAATAGCCAGAGTAAGCCAAGAATGTGCAACATTGTCACTGTTTCTGTACCACAGTCCATTATAAACCACATCATGGATAAAGTTTACAAAGCCATAGTCAGGTGAGGATCAAGGGTCTTAATATATAATATAATAGTAATCAGCTGATTGTCTCACAAACGTAACCAGCACATTTCCCCCACATAGCAAACCCATAATACAGCGAGGGAGAAGAACCACATGAAACTATGCAACTATATATTTTTTCTAACAGGGTAGTAAAAGTTTAGCTGGCTAAATATGAGCTGTTACTGTGGCTGAGCTGGTTAAAGCGTAAAGCCTTGTTTAAACTCGACGCGTCCGCATGAGCACAAAGGTGCGCGCGGCAAAAATGACATGATTGTAACAGCACGTGCGCCTCCGCATCCCCTTTTACGACACCATTTACTCCACACAATAGGCTTTTTTTCTCTGATTTAGAAAACTCTTCGGGATCGACTAAAAATGCTTCCAAGATCGACTTGTCGACCGCGATCGAGGGGTTGGTGATTCCTGTAACGTTACTGTTTTACGGTCAATGACAAGAGTACTAATCAGCTGTCTCACGAACGTAACCAGCACATTTATCCCCACATAGCAAAGCCATAACACAGCGAGGGAGAAGAACTAAGTTACATGAAACAATCCAACTACATATTTTACACCACTGACAAGGGAAAAGTCACTACTCATGGTGTTTATGGCTAGCTTCTAGCTTTTTGCTGCTTCTCTTTCAAGGTAATGACGAAACGCGCACTGTAGCGCTGTTTGTTCGCTGTCGGCTACGGTAGAAACATGACGTCACAATATGTCGACCTCCATAGAAGGGATGCCCGCGGTTATGTAGATATAAATGTCTCATTCTAAGGTAATAAAAACATTACGGTTTATTAAGTAAGATCTTTATACACCACTGAAAACATAGTTATGGATGTCATATTGCATTTCTGTTAATAGATACTCAAAATTATTACACATTGCACCTTTAAGGTGCTGTAAGTAACTTTTTTACTCTACTAAAGTATAAAAATACCATATGTTTGCAGATATTTAGGAAACATGCTAAGTTCACATATTCATTTCTCTGAAAAACACTTCTACAGCCAGTTATTTTAATTATTATTTTACACGTTCCGTGTTGTCTGTCGGTTTTTGTTTTGGTCTGTGGTATCTCGCCCACTGCCAGTTCACCCAATAGTATTTCGACACCCCGGGATGCCAGTTGGCAGGAAACACAGTGTATTGCAGCCAGAAAACAAACTGGGTCAGAGATTGCAGATTCTACCCAACCTAAAAAGCCTTGATATCCTTATAAAAATCCTAATGAACGAGAGCATATTAAAACATGGATAAATCAACTCATCAACTTACAGTGTTGTAAGTCTCCTCGGCTTTCATTGTCAATTGCGCTCGTTCCTGTTGCGTGTCCTCAAACTGGCAACCGGCGTGAGCGTCGAGTCTGAGGAGGCGGGGCCGGGGGAAACAACGATCTCTGCTATTTTCAATTTGGACTGCAGTACCTATTTCGACCACTAGCTGTCATTCTTACAGATTGCACCTTTAAGGTCCTTGAACACTAAGTCCGAAATTTTCGTATGCGTTTTTTCATGTTCATCATCCTAATATTCATCCTCATATTTCACGGAAACTTTGCACACTGGGTCCAATGCGAATTAATTAAATCTTTGCGAAAAAAAATCGCAAAACAAAACAAAATGGAGTCTTCAACCAGTGAGGATGATTTTTTTGTCCTCTCTCTTCTTAAAAAGAGAAAAAGAACCATCCAATACTGAGATTGCGTAGAGAGGAAGGAGAGTTTCACCTCCTTATAAAGGAGCTGCGGGATTATCCAGAGCGATTCAAAGTTTACTTCAGGAAGTCAGTGGCTCAATTTGATGCTTTGCTAGCGATACTGGAGCCACATATTAAAAAGGAAACCACCGATTTCCATGAACCAATTGATTCTGAACAGGTCTGGATTTTGGCGTTCGCTTGTACAGTGGCTCTGATTGTTAAATGACCTATCAAAATGCTTTCTACGGATGCAAAAAACGCCGAAAATTAAACCCGATCCGAATTTTTTTATGATGGACGAACGTTTCGGAGGCAGTGTGTAAACGTGATTGACACAACGTAAGGTCGTACTTATTTTTTAACGTGGGAAAATTTCAGACGAGAATTTCGGACTCAAGGACCTTCCTTGCACAATACTATGTTATGACCACAAAGCACTTCACCATAGTGCATGGTTTGTAAACTAATACATTTTGATGTTTTCAGCACATCATCAGCTTCATATGTTTGGCTTTGGTAAACTTGCTCAGTAGCTCACCTGATACAGCATTGCACTTGTGATGCCGAGTGCTCGCTGAGTCTCGTGAAACACAAATCATGATAAAGGAGCTCAAAGACTTGTAAAATCAAGATTAAAGGTCCTTGCACACTGAATCCGAAATTTCTCGTCCGAAATTTTCGCACGTTAAAAAATAAATCCGACCTCACGTTGTGTCAATCACGTTTACACACTGCCTCAGAAACTTTCCTCCATCATAAAAAAAAATTCGGATCGGGATTGATTTTCAAATTTTTACCAAAATTTCGGCCTCAATGTGCAAGGACCTTAACTCTTTCCCCGCTATTGACAGAAATTTCCTTAATTTGTGAGAAAATGCTTCCCCGCCATTGAAGGAATTTTCCAGCTTTCCATGTTTTCACTGTTATATGGTAGGGGGTGCTATTACATATCTTCTGAAAGAGTACAGAATCTCCTGAATCTACTGATCAAAACACATCAAAACAAGAAGCAGAAACAAGCGTTATCATATGTAATCATATGATTATGTAAAAAAACGCTTTTTGTCCCTCTCTCTGGACATTTTGCTTTGAAAGCGTCGCAAAAACGTTCAAGCAGCAACCAAGCACAGGAATATTTTTCCAATAAGCCTGGGATGTATTCAGCCCTGTCGGGCATTTTTCCCAGACCAAAGACCAGCAGGGGCACTGATGAGCTCCAGAAATTATGAAATTATTATGATTATGCAGTGCATAATAGCTTGGACTGTTACCATCACAATCAAAGATGCTCTTCCACACAGCAAGTGCAGAATGATGCAAGCCAGACTCGTGGATTATACTGTCACATTTAGTTGTTCTGTGTGGCGTCACACTACGCAGCACGCTTCCAGTGTACAGATGGTGCAAACATCTGTGCCCAGATGCCCAAGGCATGCCAATGTCATAATCTGACCTTGGTCAGGACATAATGAAAGGCTCGTTCCTTTTACGTCACAGCCACAGTGAAGCAAGACACTTTCAAAATAAGTAGTAGATGAAGTGAGCGTTTTGCTCACACTGACAGTGACTTGATATTGACTTATTACTTGCTATTGCTAATCAAAGAGAGGTTGTATTCATAATTTAGGAGGGAGCATTCGGTAACCCTTTATTTTAAGGTGACATAGTTACACATTACTACATGTATTTACTATAGTAATAACAGTAAATAATGCATAATTACAATTAACTAACCCTAAACCGAACCCTAATCATAACTCTAGTAAGTAAATGTAGTTAATCAATATTACTCAGTACTTACTTATTTACGTCACCTTAAAAAAAAGTGTTACCGAACATTCTTATTCTAAACAGCATTTTATTGGACAAAATATCTGGATACACCCATGAATGTGAGATGAGTTGTGATATGTTGTTTTGTTTTCAAGGAGATAAAGTGTATTCTGTATCTTTTTATAACTTTCAGGAGTACACTGGCATATAAATTATCACAAAACTAATAGACAATGACTCAAAACTTTCTTGACTAAAAGCAATTTCGATTTTATTGGGTCTTTTTTGTGATTTGCTGTACAGTGGAAGAGATCAGTTGCGAAACTGAAGCTATTCTACAGAAATATCTATGGTTAAAGAGATAAAAGAATGGCCAATGTGAGAGGACATTGTGCGTGTGTGTGTGTGTTTGAACAGTAAAAAACAAAGCCCTTAAGTTGAATCGCAAGGTGAATTACAAACAGAGGAAGAAAGAGAGAGAGAGCAACAACAAAGAGAACCACCATACTGAAATGGCATATTACAGTAAATCACTGCAATTCACAGAATTAAAGGACAATTCTGGCCAAAAATGAACCTAAATAACACATGGGTACCGAGTCGACCATTCTTTGGGATGCGTTTTCATGATAATCAAATGTACCCAATTTTAACGTTAGTTTTAGTTTAACCACAGATTGGCTTATAACGCGAGTTTATGGGGCATAGAATAAGCAAAAATAAAAATCGCTAGTTAATACCACTAACAAGGCTCAAAATAGCCCCACACTAACACGGTAGCATAATTAGTGTCTCTACCTGCAAACCGAAGCATTGAGAACTTTGTAATTGTACAGTACTATAAAGACAGTACACTTTGCGTATATAGATATATTCGTATATTCACATATATTCATCTTTGGAAAACAGTCTCGACCAGTCGAACCACGAACGCCGTGCTACGTTCTGGTCGATAGTCACAGTTCAGCTCATGTAGCACGGCGTTCATGGTTCGACTGGTCGAGACTGTTTTCCAAAGATGGGTGAAACCCTCCACCTCCCCCAGCTCCACCTGTCTAGATCTGCTACAGGATTTCTATGTATGTCTATGCATGCAGCAGCAGCACATCTGTTTATCTATTAGCAGTAGCAAGTCCATACTTCCTCTACAACAGCAGCAGGGCAGAAGATCTAGTTCACCAAGACCAAATTAACTTATTCATTAACATGCCAAAACTACTTTGAAAGTTGAAAGAACTGTAAGTTATCTTACTATATACAGTGGTAAATATTAAATTGTTGAACATTACATCTGATGTCATTTTAAGGTAAATTCTATGCATTATTATCTTCATTATGAATTATATAGCTAGGACTTTGTATGCCAAAATAAAACCATCTAATTCAGAACAAATTCAGGACAAAGCTAATGTGACAACCTTTTCAAACCGCACTCTCCATACATCTTCATGCTAAAAAGCACCAATTACTGAAGTGTATCTTGTTAAGCCTGATGTATAGGCTGTTAAATAAATTCCTGGTGTATTTAACTATTTGGGACTTATGGGGTATTATTGGCCAGAGATGCCCCACTGACCCAACCTCGAGTTGCCCCTGGGGCTTTAGGGGACAGTCATGGGCGAACACTGACCCAGTTTCCAGCTCTGAGAATTCACACATCGCTGTGGGGATTGCATTCGCTTCTCAGTCACTCACAATAGGCTGGGAAGAACAATTAGAGCATGGGTGATGCTAACAGCATTACACAGGATAATGGAAACGTCCGTAACCACCCAGAGGTGCTTCTTGAGGCTGATATTTTGATTTTTTTTTTTTAGATGCATTGTATTTTTCGTTTTGATATGGTGCTTTGATGCTGAACAACATTGAGGGGCTTGTTTTATGAACCTCTATAACACGAACGCACACACGCTAATTCAGTGCTTTTAAATTCAGCCCTCCAGAAACACTTTATCCAGAATTGCTGTTTGTCTGAGTCTTTTGTGTAGCAGCAGACAGCACAAGTGAACAGAGCAGAAATGAATTCCCTAAAGACAGGTTTAATGTGCTCCCAAATAATACCCTGAAGATAGTGATAGAAGTGCTGTCAAAAAACAAGATGAGGTGGAAAAACACTGTTCTTTCGATTTATCTTATATTTATCACAAAAAACAAACAAAACAAAAAACAAGCAGACTGAAAAGACATTTAGTTACTTCATGATATCCAAAATTGTGATTTGCTACTGGGTCGATGCAAATAGGAGTGTACATAAGATATAGAAAAGGAAAATCTTTTAAAAATCTAGTTTAAAATGGAATATAAAAAGTACACTTTAAATACATACAGATTGAAGACTTCATAATTTTTCAAAAACATTTTAAATATATTTTGAGGGTTAACAAGTAATTTTTACAGGGTGACCTAACATTGCTTTGTCAAATTATCGGATATTTTAGGAGTTTTATTGATTATCATGAAGGTCTAGTTATTCATTCGTTCATTCGTTCGTTCGTTCGTAACCATTAATATAAGTATGTACTGCAGATCAATTAAATATTTCAATAGTTTAATTTACTGTAGGTCCTTGCTAAAATTGCCTATATTTAAACTTTTTTTAGGTATAAAAACTGGTTATGGTTTAGTTGATGACAATAACAAACTCCATATACAGTCATGTGAAAAAGAAAGGACACCCTTTTGAATTGTATTGTTTTACATATCAGAACATACTGGTCCTTGCCAGGTCTTAAATTTAGGTAAATACAACCTCAGATGAACAACACAGGACTTATTACACTGTGTCATGGTTCCCTTTCAGTCTCTCACTTTTGACATAGTCGACGTGTCGACTGATTGGGATCACGCTGTCATCTTCGAGTACTGTTAAAACGAGCCAATGCACATTGGCGTGCGAGATCTGCATCTCACACTCCGCCCCGCGGCATGGGTATAAATACGTAAGTGGATGCACGCACTAGTTGTCTTTCGCTTCGGAGCCGATGTCTCTGAAGAGTGTTAAAGTTTCAAAACGAGCGAGTGTGTCGGTGTTCTTCTGGTGGTTCTACAGCGCGAGTGGAGCGGTGATCGCGAGCTTCTGAGCTCTCAACTGCTGTTTTAACAGCATCATTTCTGAGTGTTTGTTGATGGTTGGTTAGAGGGCGAAGAAGTGAGTGCTTCACTGTTTCAGTTCACTGTTCAGTGTTGAAAAAACGTTCTGTAACAAAAACTAGGCCAAAATGGAGAAGCCATGTGTGGCAAAGTAAGTACACTCTTACTGCTTCCATAGGAATAAAGAGAGTAAGTAGCAGTCAGGCGCTGCTAATCAAATGTCTTTGATTAATGGATCTTCAGTAAGTGTGATCACCTCTATAAAAGCAGAAGTTTTGGCAGTTTGCTGGTCTGGAGCCTCCAGGTGTGTGTTCACACAATGCCAAGGAGGAAAGACATTAGCAATGATCTTAGAGAAGCAATTGTTGCTGCCATCAATGTAAGGATTACAAGGCCATTTACAAACAGTCTGAAGTCCATCATTCTACAGTGAGGAAGATAATTCACAAGTGGAAAACATTCAAGATAGTTTCCAATCTTCCCAGGAGTGGATGTCCCAGCAAATTCACCCCAAGGTCAGATGGCGCAATGCTCAAAGAAATCGCAATACACCCAATAACTACACCTCAGACTTGCAAAGTTGCATCTGAACAAACCACAAGACTTCTGGAACGAAGCCCTTTGGACAGACAAGACCAAAGTGGAGATGTTTGGCCATAATGCACAGTGCCACATTTGGTATATCATCACAAACACCCCATACCAACGGTCAAGCACGCTGGTGGAGGGGTGATGATCTGGGCTTGTTTTGCAGCCACAGGACCTCCATGGGCATCTTTGCAGTCATTGAGTTGACCATGAACTCCTCGGCATACCAAAGATCTCTAGAGTCAGAATGGCTGAAAAAGAAAAGAATCAAGGTATTGCACTGGCCCAGTCAAAGTCCAGACCAACCGGACTGCGGGACAAACAAATGTCCACAAATCTCAATGAATTGAAGCAACGTTGTAATGAAGAGCGGGACAAAATTTCTTTACAACGATGTCAGAGACTGATAAAGTAATATAGAAAATGATTACTTCAAGATATTGCTGCTAAAGTTGGCTCTACAACTCAACTCAACTCAACTTTATTTATATAGCACCACTAAAAACAACAATTGTTGACCAAGGTGCTGTACACTATGTCGGACATCGTCAGCATTTAACACCATGTACAACAAATTACAGGACAGAACACGGAACAGACCAGACACCACACAAATCAGTTACAATTATAAGCCAAAGAGAAATGGTAGGTTTTGAGTTTTGCTTTAAACTCATGCAGTGTAGTGGCAGTTCTAATAAAAACAGGTAGGCTGTTCCAAAGTTTTGGTGCAGCAACAGAAAAAGCTCGATCTCCTCTTGTTTTCAATCTAGCCCGAGGAACATTTAACAGTCTCTGGTTGGATGACCTAAGAGACCTTCCAGGATTGTGAATGGATAATAATTCAGAGATGTAAACAGGAGCCAGACCATTCATAGATTTAAAAACCAGCATTAAGACTTTAAAATCAATTCTGTAACGGATTGGCAGCCAATGCAGAGATTTCAGAACTGGGGTAATGTGCTTTCGTTTACGCACACCGGTAAGGAGCCTAGTAGCTGCATTTTGCAACATTTGCAGACGGTTAAGAGTTGCTTGGTTAATGCCAAAGTACAGAGAATTACAGTAGTCGAGTCTTGTCGAGATAAAAGCATGAATCACCCTTTCAAAGTCCTTAAAAGAAAGAAATGGAAAAAACTGGATTTGACTACCGTATTAATCTGTTTATCAAATTTGAAGGCACTATCGAAAACCACGCCCAAATTCTTCACTAATGGTTTCAGACATGGAGACAAAAGGTCCAAATTTAAACAGAGGGAGCTAGTAGCTTCTGATGGTTCAAAAACTATAACCTCAGTTTTACCTTCATTTAGATTAAGAAAATTTAGGGACATCCAGGCCTTTACCTCCGCTATACAAGCCATCAGAGTATCTATACCCATGTTATTTGGTCCCAAGGGCAAATATATTTGGGTATCGTCAGCATAACTATGAAAGGAGATGCCATGTTTCCTAAAAATCGTCCCCAAGGGAAGCATATACAGGCAGAATAAAATCGGAGCAAGAATAGAACCTTGAGGGACCCCACATGTAAGAGGTGCTGCTTTTGAAGTAAACTCACCAATATTAACAGAAAATCGTCTATTACTCAAATAGGATTGAAACCATTTAAGGGCACTTCCCCAAATGCCCACCCAGTGTTCCAAACGTGAGATGAGGACAGAGTGGTCAATAGTGTCAAACGCCACACTCAGATCTAACAGCACTAACACAGCGGACTTACCAGAATCAAGGGTCAGTAAAATATCGTTTAAAACTTTAACCAATGCTGTTTCTGTAGAATGGTTTTTCTTAAAACCTGATTGGAACACCTCAAAAATCTTATTTTCATTCAGAAAGCTCTGTAGTTGCTGAAACACTATTTTCTCTAAAATTTTCGATATAAAGGAAAGATTTGAGACTGGCCTAAAATTTGTCAGATCTGTCGGGTCTAAATTTGGCTTTTTGAGATGTGGATGGACAATGGCATGTTTCATGTCGTCTGGTACCGTTGCTGTTTCAAGGCAGCTGTTCATAATCTTTTGAACAACAGGTCCAATCACCTCAAAAATTTGTTTAAAAAAGCGTGGGGGGAGAACGTCATGGGTGGATCCTGAAGGTTTGAGCTTGCCTACAATATCTTGTAAAGCATGCAGAGTTACAGGCTCAAAATGACTCAGGATACTAGTGCAAAGTGGTGGGGCAGAAAAGTCAAGAGATACAGTGGGAATATTTAGCCTGATATTACTTATCTTATCCACAAAAAAAAATTAGGAATGCGTCACATATAGCCAGAGACTCTGTGTGAAAAAGACCAACAGAGGGGTTAACAGCCGCATTTATGGTGGAAAAAAGAGCTCTTGGATTATGATTATGTTTTTCAATCAGATCTGAGAAATATTTAAACTTTGCTTTTTTAACCACATTTTGATATTGTATCAAATTGTCCCTTAATATTTCATAACAGACTTGCAGCTTGTCAGTTTTCCACCTTCTTTCGGCCCTTCTGCAGACCTGACGAAGAGCACGGGTATCATTATTGAGCCAAGGCTCAGACTTTGGTTTGTGTTGTTTGGCTTTTATGGGCGCCAAAGAGTTTAAAATATTAGCGGAGACGGAATTGAAGTTATTAAAAAAATTTACGCCACTCCAATTATCACAAAATAAATCAGATGATTGAGACACCTCCTTAAAAACAGTTGTGAATTCAGTACAAGTAGTCGGTGTGATTTTACGAGACCATCGGACAGCCTTAGTGGGTCTTATGATATTAAAACAAGTGGGAATTTTGAAAGTAATAGGCTTATGATCAGAGATAGCATGGTCATCTATTGCAAGATCGCACACTGTCAGGCCACGTGTAAGCACCAGATCAAGCGTGTGGCCCTGGATATGAGTAGGAGCATTCACAAGCTCTACCAAATCAAAAGAATCAATAATGCTCGAAAATTCTTTGGCTAATAAATTAGCTGGGCAACACACATGTATGTTAAAATCCCCAAGTATTAGCAGTCTATCAAAATTGGAGATAATTCCCCCTAAAAATTCTGAAAATTCATTGATAAAGTCTTTGTGAGGTTTTGGTGGACGATAAATGACTGAAATCGCCACTGGATTATCCAATTCCAAGACGAATGATTGAAATTCAAAACTCGCATAGACATCAGTCGCTAGCATCCGACAGCAGTAGTTCTGTTTAAAAATAGAAGCCAGTCCTCCCCCTTGGCCCGCTGAACGAGGGGAGTTAAAAAATTTACAATCAGTTGGTACCAATTCAGAAAAGGGGCTCCTGTCCCCTGGAGTAAGCCAAGTTTCCGTGATAAACAGAAAGTCTAGGCTGTGTGAAGTAAAATAGTCATTGAGAATAGCCGTCTTGTTTACCACTGACCTGGCATTGATCAACGACATCCTGATCTGTCGCGACTCGACGGTTCGCTGTGTAGCTCGGCATAGCGGAAGGAGGTGACCAGCACAAATGCCGCCTCGGCGCAGACGGGGTGAGCAAGTCTTTGGAGGTTGATCCTGGGGATCACCTATAATCCGTTTATTCCAAACATGCAGTCGCTCCATTGAACGCCCCACAACGAAGCGGCCGCACCCTGCCACGTAAGCGCGAAGGCCAGCGCGAAGCGGGAAATCCGATTCAGACCTCAGGAGAAGCTTGAACTTGACCACAAAACCTCCGCGCTTTCCCCGTATTTTGCGGCGCTTCCTTCCCGGCAAAGGACAATGCAGGGATCGCAGATAGTCAGGTATAGACACCAAAGTAGAGGTAAACTGAGTACCACACTGGACATCATGGAATAGCTCTTCAGTGATGTCTTTAATATCAAGCAGCGTTTGACGATCATATATGTTAAAAGTGATGAAACATTTTGTAAAATAGCGAACATAAAACACATTAAAACAAAGAGACGGGCAAATATAACAGGCAACGGACGGCAGGCCATACACACCGGCGCCATCCTAGTGCATCAACTACAAGCAACTGAATCATAGGGTGTATGTTACCAATGGCTTTTCCATTTTGGCATTATTTTTGTTAAATAAACCATGACACAGTGTAATATGTCATGTGTTGTTGTTCATCATTACCTAAGTTAAAGTAAGGGATAATGTTCATCCAGTCTTGATCAGCCTGAAGTGAGTTATTTTGAGAGAACCACCGGCAAGAAGTACATTATCCCGCTTATTACACAGCTACTTACCACATAAGTAAATATTTTTTAGGTCTTTAAACGCAAAGCTTACGCAGAGAGAGCAGTTGCAGCGCGGCAAGTTCAAACTAAACGAACATTTAAGAGATACAGTATACAGTCGTTCATATCACTTATTACACAGCATTTCACCACATAAATAATTATGGGGATAAGATACTGTATATTGATTTAAGATTAAACTGTTTTAAAGGGGTCATGAACTAGCTTTTTAAAAAATTTTATATTGTTGTCTGAGGTCAACTTATGACGTTCGCTTGGTTTTTACATTCAAAAACATCAAAATGAATAAGTAATAGGCTATTTTCTACCCTAGTTTTGAGCCTAGCTCAAAAACGCTCGGTTTTTATGGGCGTCTCGCATTGAAGACTTGGAAGTAAAGGCCCACTGTTGTGAGTGGATAACAGTTTTGCATATTATAAGGAGTTTCAACTCACTCGTCAGTAACGATTAGACTGATACACATGTACACATAATTATTAGATATCAAACGATCTGTAACAATGCCATACTAGCCTATCAGATTATTATTATTTTTTAAATAAAAATTTTACTCACATAAGTGTGTTGCACCATTCCTGTCGGATCCAGTATAGAAGGCACAGCACATTTTCTAATCTTAATCGGTCTGCAAATCCAGTCTCGACCTGTGTCTTGTTTACAAAACAATCCTCAGTGAAATGAAGCGAACAAACGGACAATGTTTTACCCACATCAGCTGGAACGTCATTAAAAATAAAGTTTATCCAAGCATTCCTATTGGAATCCAGAGGAAGCTTATGCAGCGACTGTCTTCTTCTACAACCAGGCACTGCACAATATTTTGTAAATGTCATGTTTATTGCTCGGTAGCTCGATCCGGTTTGTCATCACGAGGTAGGCCCATGTTATTTAGCTATGCGTGTAATGCGCGAATCGTTGGGCGGGGCTAAAGTAGCCGTGTTGAAGTAGGCGTTGATCTTCTTCAGCGGGGGTGGTGTTTTATCCTCTTTGACGTCATAGTTCCCCACTTTGAAAAACGAGTCGTTTGCTGAGCCTTGTGTAAAAAAAGCATTTATCGGACTAACAAGGACGTTTTCAGTTCTGAAATTTACAAGATATTCTTATAATATGATGACCTCTTAGATGTCAAAAGCTCAAGGAAAATTTGATTTCTCAGTTCATCACCCCTTTAAAATCGTACCTGTTTGTATCTCATAATCCAACAGTGTACAAAACAATAGGCACAAAATGGCAGCAGCTGCGTTTGTATGAAACGAGAGAGCGAGTCCACGATACTGGATGGCATAATTAAATAACTGTAGACAAAATATTGATTCGACTGAGTTTTAATATTTTTAGCTCACCAGTATAGCACTGCTGACTTCAGTGTCCCGGATGAGCCTGTGTTATCTGTTTTGAGCGGTTGCAATCTGGGAATAATTTACCGCTGGATGGCGCTATTGACCAATCAGAATCAAGTATTCCACAAAGCCGTGATGAACAGATGATTTTTTATAATGTCCTCGTACGTAAAACCATAAAGTTTAAAACGGTGTACTTTCTTTTTCACATGACTGCATATACATTTACTTGGAACTCTGCTTTATCATAATTTTTAAACAATTACTAACAGTAGTAGCTTTTATTTGATACTTGATCAAACCTCATTTCTTTTAAAATGCACTGAGTTCAAAAAGACGAGAAGGTTGTATTTATTATTATTATTATTTTTACAAAGCTGGCACTTGAAATCCCATCACAATAATACAGAAGTGACATTTGAAAAAACATGGCCTTTATGGCCTTATAGATCAAATCAATGCCAATGGGATCTGGGAAACGGGATGTCCTCATTCAACTAAATACAAATTCAAATACTACTCATTAACACGCCGATAGGTGAAAGCTTAGTTACCTAAATCTCCTCAAATTCAATGTTGTGTTATGCATCATCTGACTGCAAGTCAAGGATTCTACAGGATAACACGAAGAAATATATATTTTTTGTATGTCAAACTAGCCTACTTAAGCTTTTTTATATATATATATATATTTGACTTTATGCCTTCCCAAAAAACAAACAAAAAAAATTGAAATTAATTTTAAATCAGTTAATTTTTAAAAAAAAATATTTATTAACATTTTATGCTAAATATATCTGCTAAAAGTTTTATCATGTGTTCTAATCTGCTTCAAGTTTATTTTGCCAACTTTTTTGGAGTACACTAGTACACCAATGACCTTAAAGTTAACAGACACTGACTGACAGCTTCAAAACTGCAATTTTGATTTCATGGGCTCTTCAAGATTCATTTAAAAAAATGCAGTACTTTCTAGAAATGAATGTGCAAGGCAATTCACACTTGCAGCTGTTAAACATCTGACTCAAAAGACCAATAACTATGGTGGAGCAGAAACACTCTGTGCCTGAAGCAAGCCACGGTCTTGTCTGACATGAGTCAGTGTTTTACAGTGTGTGTAACAATGCTTCAAGCTACAGTGCCAATGACCCGGGGAAAATGACACACGCAAACACTCACTTAGAGACACACACCATCTTAGAAAGAGGCTTGATATATGAAGCAATAAATAATAGTGCAGATAACTGAATAAGGCCTCCAGCCAGTGTCGGCGCCCGGATGAATTACTTAAAGGGGCATTTGGAGGGGGCACACATTTGTCACTCCAACCCAACTAAATGTAATGCTCAAATGAGTGCTTGTGCTCAACCGTCACTGTCTGAAGGACAGGAAGATTCACGGCATGCATACACATAGCCCTGAAAACATACGAACGTTAGAAGCACCAGGGACTGGACAGGGGGAAAAAATTACCTACTAGATCACAATTGATTTCGATCTATGGGCTAAAATTTGATTATTTGTTCATACAGACAGTTTTTGAGCTGCTCTAGGAAGCACCTAAGAGTTAGACCTGTCATACTTATACACATATGCTGAATATTCTTAAATGTTGAATGCTTAAAACCAAGAAATGACAATGGGCCAATGATGGTAATTATTATTATTATTATTATTAGTCTGAATCTATTAATGACATTTATACATGGAATGTATACATGTTTTAAGTTCTGGAAGATTTTTTTTGGGTGGCATAAAGCAAAAAATGTCAGATTGATCCAACTATCACGATCTTATAATGAAGAAAAAAGGCATCATTAAAAGAATGAAATTCTTCAAACCGTAGTTAAGTAGTTTGGCAAAATCTTTCATTATTACTTTTTAGAAGAAAGGTTTTGTTAAAATATTATTTTTGTCCACCAAATCAAAACCATGTGGTACGACCAACATGCATAAATGTACAGAAAAAAAGTATGATTTGTAACCATGTGATTTAAACTAGATTTTTTTCTTTATCATGGATATATGTCATTGTCCCCAATACAAACCATCCATCCTAAGGCACAACTCTTTACTGATTGGCTAGAAGATGTCACATGGCTCATATGGCTTGACACTCATATGAGACTGAGATCACAAATATTACAAACAACAAAGGCTGGGAATGTCCACCTTAGGTAAATCCATTTAGACTCGGCTCCTTCTTCAACGCTGCTAAATTTCCAGGAACAAATGTACGGATGGCAGTGTAAAATGATTTTATTACTTGGAAGCTCTGCTCCGGTGACCTCTAAATGGTGAGGCCTCATGGAAATGACTGTGATTTGACAAATGGCTCAACATTACGGTGTATAATTGTCCATTAGTGAGAGAACGGCTCTGGGAGTTGGATGAGAGTGTGTTAGAGGATGTGTCCTGCCAAAGCTGCTCCTCAGAGAGACCAGGCTAAGGCTTTGCGGATCCGTGATTATCCTCGGCAGCTTTATAAAAGAATTACTGGACAGTCAGATTTAAAAATCATTTTGGTTCAGGTCGATCAAGTTTGTTATCATTAAATAAAACTAACCAAAACTAAAATTGTTACTTGGAATAAAATTGATGTTAACTATATAAAAAAAAAAAAAATTATATATATATATATATATATATATATATATATATATATATATATATATATATATATATATATATATATATATATATATATATCCTGTGTGCCATTTTTGTAGTTGATTAGTTCTGTGATCATTCCCAGGTGTGTCTTGTTTGCCTATTACCCCTCTAGTACTTAAACCCCATAAAACATTTATGAATAAATCAGTATTTCCATCCAATGTGTTCAAGAGAACAAAATCGTCACTTCATAGGAAACTGGTGGAAAATATCTGTAATAAAAATGGAAGTTTCTGCAACCTGGGAAGCCACTGTGGCTCTTTTTTATACATATTTACTTGAGTCTCAGAGCCCGCAGATGAAACACAACAAACACTGTCATGCTAACTTGCATTCGAATGCCAGATGTTTGGGAACGCAATCAAATTAGACACTTGGTGTTCATTGTATCAAATCTTTTAGATGATTTTTTGATGACTCAAAAAGACAGACACAAAATTTGAGATGTTGTGTAATGAAATTGGTCCGCTGGTTAGTCCAGTTATCCAATCACATGATCTGTTGAGGCAAAGTCACATGACTTTTTAGTTGCGCATCATATTCCGTAAATGTGTTTCCATCATAGTTTATGCGCATGTCATCTTATCGGAAACATTTTTTATCTGCCTCAATTGGGCACATATGTTTTTTTTCTGCACATTTTTAGGATTTATGCACATCTTGGCATTCCATCCAGCAATTTTTTCAGGCAGAGTCTCAAAATAGATAGGTGGATGGAAACATAGCTAATGATTCCCTCACAAATTAGACATGACCTATGCATGAACTATATCAATTCCACAAAATATTCTAAAGCCGTTTCCATGACATTTCCCAGTGTGAAAAACACAATTTTGAAATCCCCTGATACTGTGTGTGCAGCAGTGCAGTACCTGTGATGGCATGGTGAGAGAAGGCCTCCACGTAGGTCAGGTAGTTGTGGGGACAGTGTTTCTTCAGCCACTTACACACGTCCTGCTGGGTCCATAGCACCACTGGTTTGCATAAGCTGGAGAGCGTTGGGCTGGTGTGGTACACAGTGAAGGCCTCTCCCGGCTGGATCTATGGAGTAGGGAAACATCCTTATCAGCGTATTAGTGTGCATGCTAGGTGTCTACACATCTCCAGTCCATATGCTAACCAGGAAACACTCCCACCAGGCATTAAAACTCGAAAAAAAGTATCTTAAATACTAAAAACTATGGATTGGATTAGTAGGCAGGAAGAATGTGGAAAAATGTTTTGCTTTCATATCTTCAGGGTGTACTTACAGGGTACGTTTTGCTTTGAAAGCGATAATTAAAACAACTAGCGCTGCATGCTTCTGTGTAAACAACGCTCTTCTAATTACACGCACACTTTGTTTCTGACTGCCGCAATGAGCATGTGACTCATCAAAATACACTTTTTTTATGGCTCTCTGCTGCAGATTCTTGCACAGTGGGAGCTGTAATAAAAACTTTTACTAGGATATATTACGCTTGTGTGAGAAAGCGAGATAAAATGCAGTGTTAGCTTGTGTAAACTATGAATAAACACTCACATGGCCTCTCAATGTACTGTTTGTTATCCTGATTTGTTTTATCGTGACTACTACACTATAGTAAAAGTTAAAAACTTACATTGTGGGAGCATTGGAAGTTGTGCAAAGAAAACATTAATATGGCACAATATCTTATTTCTAAGGGCTGTCAAAGTTAATCTGCAAATGATGGAAATATCTCTGTAAAGCCTGAAATGGAAAAATTTTAAGTTCTCAGTTGTCACTCTATATCTCCCAATAATATGTATAAGTAAGATGATATTTAAATGCTTAGTTTTTATGATCAAGGCTCTGTAGTTTTTATTGTCGAGGGCAAAACAACTAATGCAATGCAATACAATGATGGTTAAAATATGTTCAAATAAACATTCCTTATATTTGAGACTCACATTTTAACATGATTTTTCTAAAAAAAAAAAAAAAATGTATGGATAATCAATTAAACCTAACTTTCTTCAGTCCTGTAAGTGTTCATCTTGAAATATTAATAACAATATTAAAGGTATTCTTGTTTACTTTATAAAAACCAGTAAAGATTTCACAGCTAAAACACACAATTCTCACTATAACTAACTATTAACTATGACTTTTGCCACTAAACTCCTAATTACTGCTTATTAATAGTTAGTAAGGTAGTTGTTAAGTTTAGGTATTGGGTAGGATGAAGGGATGTACAATATGATCATCCAGAATAAGGCATTAATATGTGCTTTATAAGTGCTAATAAACAGCCAATATCCTAGTAATATGCATGCTAATAAGCAACTAGTTCACAGTGAGAACTGAACCCTAAACTAAAGTGTTACCCATTATTTAATAGTTGACAAACTAATATATAAATCTGAAAGTACTGAATTATTAAGGCGTTTGCCACATTTACTGTTGCTCTGTGAAATTTTCGAAATCAATGCGATTGGCTTTTGCTTGATGGTGAAAAAGTTTCCCATGCAAATGTCGCAAGAATTCGCCACGCTGACTTACAGAAAACTGCTTGGTTTAAAAGTGATTTCTGTGTGAGCTGTGCTTCATACTTCACCACATACTGACAACAGACAATGAACTGAAATTTCGCAATTGTAAATGCACCTGTACTATCATTCCTTCAAGAAGACGTGCATTTCAAATAAAAAGACAATGGTCAGTAAGAATGATGGCAACTCTTGAAGCAAAGAAAGTATTTGTTGTCAAGAGCTGCATCATGTCACACATTAATCAACACCTACTGACAAAAGCCCATTTTCACTCAGGAAACATACAGAAAGAGACAGGTATTGACTTTAGTAGCAGACAGAACAAAACAGCGAAAAAAGAGACTGAAAAAAATGACTGATTCAGACATGAATATTTAATTTTCAGAGTAAGTGAAAGACCTGTGGAAAAGGCTGAAAACATGATTCAGTATGAGAAAAAAAAAGTCAAACACAGAGACGAAGCATAAAGAAAAGCATAGGGAAGAAAAGCAAGGATTTACATGACAGAATATAATATAAAAGAGAAGTCATCTAATCCTATGCATATTATTTCTCTGTGTGAAAGGATTCATATTTCTGCTGGTAGGTACTTTACATGAAGAGGGTAAAGGGATAGTTCACTCAAAACAAGAGAAGTCCGTCATCATTAAGACCCTCATGTTGTTCCAAACTTGTTTGACTTTCTTTCTTCAATGGAACACAAAACTTGTTTGTTGTTTTCTTTTGTTCATACAGTGGAAGTCAATGGACTCAAACCTTGTTTGATTCAGAACATTCTTCAAAATAGAATAATGAACAGAAGAAAGAAAGGTTTGAAATTACTGTACACGAAGGTGAGTAAATGATGGCATATGACTCATATATCGGTGAACTGTCCCTTTAAATGAACATCGAAATTTAAAAAATCTACATTTATACAATAAATCTATTTAAATTGAATAAGTGGATTTTTCTGACACCATTGGAAGATGTTTTTTTTCTTGTTTTATGCTTATTAAACTCACTTTATTTGGATTATTTTTCATCTCATATTGTGTTATTTTGCATATCAAATAAATGTATCTTGATTTAAGAATGTTTAGATATTTGTACTGGAAAAAAAGGGGAAAATACTTAAAATTTAAAATAAAATTTCTTGATTTACACAGACATGTACGCTATTACACCTTCATGCTAGGTTAAATTAAACAATATGTAGCTTATATAACACATCTAATAGTTCTCACAGATTTGTGCCTTTAATGTTTACAAAAAATAGTAACCAAAGTGTACCATATTTAGGGAAAGTGCTGGGAAATGAGAATGAGGATGAGACAGAAAGCAAAGAGGATCTAGTGAGAACTGCTTCACCATTAACACCTCCTCCTCCCTCTCGCTCCCTCTTTCCAAGCCATCCATCACCTCTATCTCTCCCAAGCCAGCCTCTGGGCATTAAACAGCCACCCTTGAACCCATGAGACCCGATTCTGTCCAGCCTGAAACATACAGTCATTAATAATACACAGGGGATTGAACCTGTGAGGAGAGGGGCGGCCCAAACTGGGCGGCCATTTTGTGAGATGAGTCTGAATGCTTCTCGCCGATGCATGATTGGAAGAATAGTCCTGTCCTCCTTAGCTTTACATATGTATATATACACTACACTGTTCCGAAGTTGAACTTTCTATTCATCAAAGAATACTGAAAAATTGTATGCAGCACAAGTATTTTTAACATTGATCAGAAATGTTTCTTGAGCAGTAATGCAACATTTAAGACTGATTTCTGAAGGATCGTGTGACACTGAAGACTGGAATGATTCTGCAAATTCAGCTTTGATCACAGGAATAAATTACATTTTAAACTGTAATAATATTTCACAATATTACTGTACTGTATTTTGATCAAATAAATGCAGTCTCAGTGAGCATAAGATATTTCTTTCAAAAAGTGTATATGCAGATATAAATTAATTTATAGAAAATATGAGCATATATTATATTGTTGTTGTAAATATTGGGTTTAAAGTCCCCATGTGGGGAAAATCAAGATTTTAATGTTGTTTTTATGTCTATGTGATGTTTTTAATATGCTTTAAGACAAACCATGTGCAAATTCATAAGTCAACACCATTGCTGAGTATTTTCTCTTTGAAACTGCAGTGAATCAAAGACAGTCTCAAAACTCGGTTTGAAATCGCTGGTGTTTCTGACGTCACAAACTACCTTGTAACCAATAACGTCTCGAGGGCTTAGGCATATCATTAACTATGACCGCTCTGAAGCAGGGGAGTCTCAAGAGAAGTCAGGTTATCCCAGTATATTTTTCTGTTGATATGAAAAATCGGGTACTTTTAGCAATATAGCTGTAACGATCAGCAGTGAGAGTGCCCGGGATAACCATCAGAGCGCACTTCAACCCAGACAATCACCACACATACACAAACTACATTTCCCAAAATCCTTTGCCCAGACTAATCAGCCATGATCACATTCACCTGTATGTCTTTACCTTGTTTAACTAACCCCATAGAAGCCTGGTTTTCACATTCATTCCCTGCGAAGTCTTGTTAGTTGTTTACACTGCATTTCTGAGCGTTTTGTCTGTTTTTCCTGTGTTCATGGTTTTCTTGATTCTCTGCCTGTTCCCTCAGATGTCTCTCTTTGCCTCAGCCCTTAACTGCTATTGATTGGACTGATTTACTGTGCTCTGACCTCTTGCCTGTGTTCGACTATGAATGTTGATTCGTAGTCGAATCAACGACTACGAATCAACGACTACGAATCAACGACCCCCCCCCCTTCACTTTAGCTTTCCCCCTCTCCCGTCTTCAGTGAGGACGATTTACGTAGCGACAATGAAAAGCCCACTTAATTTGTTGGATTTAAAAAAAAAAAAAGTTATGTTACCTTGACAGAGACATGATAAAAAAAATAAAATAAAATAAAACCAGCAGGATTGAGAGGCCCCCTAGTGGCACGAGGCCCTGTGCGGTTGCACACTTCGCACAGTCTATGCGACGGCTCTGATGTATATGATGTATATTACGATCAGAGTTTGAAATTAACCTAGTAAAATTACTAGCCAATGTTTACTCACTTTGCTGGGAAAGTTTGTGTAAGCCAAATCTGCGTGGATTTAGCGCAAATACTCAACTCGTGAGTCATCATGATACATTAAATATAGCGTATTGCACAGAATCTGCGCATTTCTGACTTACTTGAACACACGTCACTAAGCAACAAATAACGGCGCGCTTGTTCATTTGCATTGAAGTAATAGCGAATATTAAAAAGCATTTGGTTAACAGAAAAGACATTGTTATTTTCCAACATCCTATGTTCTTTGTACTGTATTGATCTGACAGTCCACCTAAAACACATTTTTGGTAAAAAAAAAAAAAAAAAAAAAAAGGATGAGAATGAATGAGGAAGGGAGGAGATTGCTGGATGGATTTTGTTTGAATAAGAAATGAATGTTTGAAATCCAAATTGTTACATATAAGCTGTAACGTAGTTAATCTGGTTAAATTCTTCTTCTTTTTTTGGCTAGTAGAAGTACTGAATGGCTGGTATTAAAAATTTAGTAGCCAAATTGGCCAGTTGGTGAAAAAGTTAATTTCAAACCCTGATTACCATGTTATGATGAACTATGTGCGTTTCTCCACTGACACTCTGAGTTGTTCAAAGCGTTTGTAAGGATGCTGGTTGTTAGAAGGAAGATGTCTGACTCTAAGTTGCGAACGGGAACATGGTTTGTGTGACATTAGCAACACATTATTAGCTGTTTGATAATGTAGTCAAGCCAAAAGCTAATAATAATTACTGTTATGTGTCCAACGTTGTAGAGAGCAATACATAAAACACATCACCATTCTGATACATCGACTTGTAGACGAGCCTGTATGAGTGTGTGGATGCAGTGCTTATTTACATATTCATGGATCTGCGTATACTAAATGAAGCAAGGGTGTAGAGGGTGTTACATTCAAACTATTTTAAGGCATTAGAAAAAAAATCACAGGAACAAAACCTTTAAATAGGTCACTTTGGTGATCAAATATGAGTTTTAAGGGAAACAATTATTCACTACAGGTGGACTTTAAATAGTAAAACATACAGGCACCAAAATCCAATCCCATAATACCGGACATTGCATAATACAGGACCTTTATAGTGTATGGACTAAATTAATGGTCATTTGTTGTCATTTTTGGAGCTTGACAGGTTTAGAATGATATAATGGTGAACTATTTCTTTCAAGTAAATGATTGAATCAGGTTACCATGGGAGTTTATGAAGTCAATACATGAGATCTACTGAGTGCATCCAGTTCTGCTGGCTTATTATTTCATGCATTTTTACTTCATATTTCCTCAAGGGCTCATGTTCTGAACCTCTACTATAAATTCTTAATAAGTGTGATTAATATGTATAGATTATTGAAGTTACATCATCTGAGTCTCATTTCAATTTTCCCTCAAAATGTCTCAGTTGGCCACAGAATTCCTTTGTACGTTTCCCCCTTTCCGACCTCCAAAATCTTTACTTTTACTTTTTTGCCAACTTTCTCCAACTGTCCTCTAAGTCTCTTTCCTTTATTCTAAATCTCTCTCTCCTCTTCCTTTACTGTCCATTTCTCTCGGTCTAGCTCCTGGTCCCTTTATTCTCCTGTTGGCATATGTTCTTCATGTCCTGGCAGTGAATCTCTGATTTTACCCACTGGAGCTGAATCAGGGATTACACTTAAAGGCATTGACGGGTGACATCTCTTTAATATTCCACCGGCTCCTTCTGTCTTAGAGATCATTTTGCTCTTACAACCTCAGATACAACCAGAGATCACAATGAGTTAGCCGGCTCAGTCTGACACACACAGTGAGTCTGTTAGCATGTAAATAGGTGATGTCACACTGACCTTGTTGCTGCCTGTTTTTTTTTACTTAAACATGAGATTCTGCTCGTTTTTCCAAGTAAATCCACTGCTTTCTGCCTAATGTTTTCCTGCCTGTCTCCAGCTCATTCCAATTTAGTTAAATTCATTTCAGTTTTAGTTCAGTTCAGTATAATTGAGTTTACTGAAGTTAAATTAGTTCAGTTCATTTCCGTTCAGGTGAGTTCAGCTGACCTGATATAATTTAGCTGAACTGAATTCAGATCAATTAATTTCTATTCAGGTCAAATCAGTTAAATAGTTTATTTTAATTAAATATAATTTATTTTAGTTTAGTTTGGTTCACTTCAGTTCAATTCATTTCTATTTAGTATACAATAGTGCGTAACACTTTATTTCGATAGTCCACTTTAGACATTCTACTAACTATAAGTAACTTTGCAGCTACACGTCAACTAACTGTCATTAGAGTATTAGTAGACTGTCAGCTTAATATCTGCTAACACTTTATTTTGTTGGTCCCCCAACAGATATTCTACTGACTATAAGTAATTTAGCAACTACAAGTCAACTTGTTCTCCTAACCCGAACCCTAACACCTAACCATAACCTAACAGTCTACTGACAGTTTACTACAGTCCACTAATACTCTAATGACAGTTAGTTGACATGTATTTGAAAAGTTACTTATAGTTAGTAGAATGTCTAAAGTGACTATTGAAAAAAAGTGTAACCCAATAGTACATTTCAGATTAAATCATAAGTCATTTTAGGTCATTTTATGTCAGTTCAGTATAATTTGTTTGACTGTAGTTCAGTTCATTTCTATTGAGCTGGGCTCAGAATAATTTTGTTCAGTTAATTTCACTCCATTTCCATTCAGGTCAGTTTAATAATTTGTTCAATGAAGTTAAACTTCAAATCAGTTTATTCTTAATTAGGTCAAGTCAGTTCAGTTTGTTTCGCTGAATTGAATTCATCAGTTCAATTCAAATCAGTTGGGTTGAATAGTAGATCCATTAGACTTACAGTAACATAAGTAAATTTTGTTCATTTTAGTTCAGATCCGTATTAGTATGTATGTGCCAGCCAGAGACTGTAGTAACTGCATTATTTACAGCTATTTGTTTACAGACATCATTTTCCAGACTGAAAATGTATTTATTTGTTATGATTAATTTCAAGTATTTAATGTAAACTATTGTTTTTATGGTTAGAAAAGATAATTAAGGTAAAAATTAATAAAGTTAGTATAAATTCTACAGGGGCAAGTCTTTTTATCTGGAACATGTACAGTATCGTGTTCAGTGGCATTTTTTTCCCTGGGCCCCAGTTAATTTCTGAGTTAATTAGCTCTCTATTCATAATCTTTTTATTTTGCATCCTTTCAATCTGTGTTGTTCTTCCGTTCTTTCTTCTGTCTGGTTATGTCATCTTTCAACGCAAACATAATCTTTCTTACAAATAGGTAAAGATTGTCTCTCCATTTCTCTTTTTCTCTACAGACATCCTCTAATCCCACAATCATTTGCGCCTGAACAGCTTACATGCATAAGAACTCAATGATCCATCTCAGCCTGGTGACAACTGACTGATATGAGACTTCAGATGTGGGTCTGCATTTATTATGAGGATTCAAACTGTCACCACAACATCTGTTCGCATATACAGGGTGAGAAAACCAACTCACAATTCGGAATCATCTTTCTCATTTTTATTAGAATTAATTCATTCATCCGAGATTAACTAACAACTGCATGCTGATGTGAAAAAGATTGAGCAATTCAGCCTAATTATGGCAGGCTGGCCAAGTTTGCAGACTTTTGGTAATCTGTGTGCTTTTCGAAATTGTTTTGTGCCGCTGATGGGGTCGGTAACCTTCACAGTAATGAGGAAACTAAACAAATCTGGAGGCCAATCTCCTCTGGCTGTCAGCCTCAGGTATCCTCATCACAGCTCTGCTTTAATGGACTAAACTCACTGCATGCTAAACAACATTTGTATGTGCTCTGGCATTGTTCCCATGAAGGAATCAGACAGTTTACTTCTTTTCCTCTTCCCATTAATCCCATATTTAGTCTGTCTTTTTCACTCTCTCTGCCTTTTCATCTGTAATATCATGTGCGTATAAGACTTTACACCAACAGAAGTTTAACTGTACTTCAGAATCACACATTCACACAGCAAAAGCAGCCAGAAGCTATTCACTATCAATGAAAGTTGGAAATTTCTGGCTACACGACCAATAGCAACCAGAGCTTGCAAAACTTTGGGTTCTTTCTTTGCAAACAAACACAAAGGTCCTTGGGTGAACGCAAAGGTTTTGCGTACGAATGCAAAGCTTCTGGGGGGAACGCAAAACATTTGCGTGAGAACGCAGAAGCATTGACATTTTTTTCTCCCTTCTCATTTTTTTTTTCATCCGTGTCCCTATACGGGCTCAGTAGCATCCATTGCTTAGGTATTATTAGTGAAAACATTCTTGTGAGATGTTGTATTCAAGTCAAGACAAGACAGGGAAGATAATGTTACCCCTATTAGATTTGTTTCAGCCCTCATTTAGGGAAATATTAAAGCTACACAATGTATTTTTTGTCCTTTATGTATAATATAAAATGGCATGATGCGACACGGATGGGCGAATGACACATCTATATGTAATTTCCCATGAAATCCAGCCAGGAAGATTGAAACTATAAATTATCATTATAAGTTTATTAAAGTGTATTTGGGTAAAGCAATGACAAAGTTTGGAAGATTTAATATAAATAAAAAATGATCTAAAAAAGTTACATACTGTAGCATAGGTTTAAAAAATGATGCATGAAAAAGTGCAACAGAAATTATTAGCATTCTACGTGAGTTGTATTCATGCAACGATATTCAAGAGCTGTGCAGTCTAGAATTTTCATTGTAAGCTGCAAGAAAAGGGATTACTAAAAATATCTTATTTTAGTGTTAATATATTCAATTTGTGATCATACATTTAAAATCTGTGGCCAGTGGTGCCAATAAAAATGTTCATCTAGCAGTAGGAGCGCCCACTAAAATCTCATTTACTTTTGTGAATAAGTAAATGAGTGTAAAATGTGTGAATATCCCATAAGGATTTAACAGCCCTCACTAAAGGCATCATTTATCTGCATTGTCTGAGTACACTGAATAAAAAAACTGGTGTAGGTATAGATTTACTTAAAATACAAATAATTACAATGATATGGAAAGTAACACATTAAATTAAACTAGAAAGACTGAAATAGTATTTTCTATGATGGCCGAGCGAGATCAATGCGCTCAAATTGGACTGTAGGTACTATGTAAATATTACAAGATTTAGCAAAAAAAACAAAAACATTTTTGACCAAATCCTCACTCTTCTTCAGACAAGATCATTTTATACCAGCTTTGTTGTAGAACACGCCTCAGGTTCCAACTGTAACCCTAGTTCCCTGAGTAGGGAACGAGACAATGCTTCAATGACGCTTTGGGAACGCCTCTGTGTCATTGCGCCTGAAGCACATGTGTCAACTAGTCCAATGGCGAGAGTGAACGTCACGGGTGGGTGACGTCATGACCAGGAAAGGATAAAAGCACATCCGGTTAGAACCCCAATAGCTTAGAAAAAGACCGAAGCAAGTCAATCACAGGGATGTAGGAAGTATGACAAAGTGACGCGTCGTCTCATTCCCTACTCAGGGAACTAGGGTTACAGTCGTAACCTGAGACGGTCCCTTTTGAGGGAACTCGCGATGCGTCGATGAATCTTTGGGAACGAGAATGCCAGAACCTGTCGTGTTAAACTGTCACAACATGAGAACTCTAGACCCCGGGCTATCCATGTCTAGGTCATAAAATCTGACAAACGTAAGCTGCGAAGACCAGCCAGTTGCATCACAAACTTCTTGAATGGACACCCCAGAAATTAGGGCCTTGGAGGCCGCCATACTCCTAGTAGAATGGGCTCTAGTGGCCAAAGGTGAAGGCTGGCCCAGAACCTCATATGCAAGAGAGATAGCCTCGACTATCCACTTGCTAAAAGTCTGCTTGGATGCAGGAAGGCCTTTCTGAAATTTTTCTGAAACAGACTCGAGAGGCTCAGAGGGAGCGACAGATAGACCTTCTAGAACAAGAGCCAGATCCCAAGCTGGAATTCTGATACCACGAAGTGGTGCCACGAAGGAAGCGTATAATGAGAGGATCTCTTCCAATGGGGGCATGGTAAGCAACAATAGCCGCAACATAAACCTTCAGTGTGAAAGGAGATAACCCTGAAGCAAAACGATCTCGCAGGAACTCAAGTATTGAACCCACAGTGCAATTAACTGGATCCCATTGTCATAGATTAGAAGAGGTAAAAACTCTCCATTTCAGGGCTCTGGAGTTCAGTATGTCTATGACTCGGGCCCCCTCAGAGGCAAGACCCACAGGTTGAATGTTTCTGGGCGGGGAAGGAGAATTGCTCCCCCCGCCTGAGATAGAAGGTCCCTCCTGACCGGCAGCTCCAGGGGAGAGCCATCGAGAAGGGATATTACCACACTCAACTTGGCCAGTACGGAGCTACTAACAGAACACTCACTCAGTCCTGGCGGACCTCCTCCAGAACTCCTGGGAGCCTCGGCCACATCTGCACCATTGTGTCCAGACCCAGTGGGGCTGGATGTGTGAGAGAAAACCAAAGTTGACGGTGCGTCGTATCCTGAGACGCGTACAGATCCACCTGTGCCTGGCCATAAACTCCCCAATTGTGCTCCACCACCTCGGTGTGGAGCCTCCATTCCCCGGGCCTCAGCCCCTGTCTCGACAGGATGTCTGCTCCTATATTCTGATATCCCGGAATACAGATTGCTCTCAGGGAGAGTAACTTCCTTAGGGACCACAAGAGAATCTGGTGTGCCAGTTTGCATAGTGGACGTGAACTCAGACCCCCTAGATGATTTATATAGGAGACCACCGACATGTTGTCTGTGCGAACAAGCACGTGATGGCCCCTCACGTCTGGAAGGAAATGTCTCAATGCATTGAAGACCGCCATCATCACCGCCACCGAAATATGATGACTCCTCCAAAGACCCTGAGCTGAGCAGCCTTCCATTACCGCTTCCCAGCCCGTGAGAGAAGCATCTGTTCAGAGCGAAACTCGATAACAAAGAGCTCCTAACACTGGGATTGGAACCAAGGTTTCCTCCATATAACCAAGTCACGGAGACACCACCGTGTTATCTTGATCATACGGAGTGGGTTCCTCCCCGGGAAAAACCCCTTGGTCTTGAGCCACCACTGTAGGGGCCTCATGTACAGCAGGCTGAACGGTATAATGTTGGCCCCTACAGTGGGGCTGCCATCAGACCCAACAGCCTTTGAAACTGTTTTACAGTGAGTGACTGGCCTAGCTTTATCTCTTTCACAACTGTGAGGATCGAAGCAACATGAGCAGGCGAGAGCACAGCCCTCATTGTCACTGAATCCCACACGACACCAAGAAAGGTGGTCCTCTGTGCTGGAGAAAGTACACTTTTCTTGGCATTCAATCTCAACCCCAATTTCTTCATATGCGCAAGAACGACATCTCGATGCCGAACCGCCCGTTGTTCCGACTCCGCTTGGATAAGTCAGTCGTCTATATAGTTTTTTGTGAACGTGCGGGGTGATAGAGCTAGACCGAATGGAAGAACCAGAAACTGGCAGGCTTTGACCCCAAAAGCGAACCTTAGGAACTTCCTGTGTTGTGGAAGGATGGAGACAAGGAAGTATGCGTCTTTCAGATCTGTCGTGACAAACCAGTCCTCGGATCTGATTTGAGTCACGATCTGCTTCAACGTTAGCATTTTTTATTTCAATTTCTTGACTGAAAGATTCAGAAGGCGAAAATCTAAAATCGGAAATTTTAATTTTTTTGGAAAAATGAAATACCGGCTGTAGAACCCAGAGTCTCTGCTGGCCGGCAGAACAGGCTCTATGGCTTCTTTCGCAAAGAGTGCTTTCACTTCTTGCTTGCAGGAAACCGCTGTGCCCCGAAGGCACCAAGGGTGGTGGGGTTGGCAGAACGGCCTCCTGAGGGCACCGGGATGGAGCAGGCACCGTGTACTTAGGTGAACACTGCTCCACCCCAGAGGGGGCTGTCCTCAGAAGAGGCGACACTCTCCTTCTGTTGCGCTCGGTATGAGGAGCTTGCCTCATATGAGATATCGTTTGAACGCCTCCATTTGCTTTTTCGCCCCCTAAAACCTCACTACAATGGTGCTTCACCGAAGAAGCCAGGAGGCTATAGCGGGGCGTCCAACAGAAAATATTTATCTTTGTCCTTAATATCAGATCAATTTAACCAAAGGTGCGTCTCCGAAGCCACATTAGCTGCCATTGACCGCCCAATAGCACGGGCTGTCTTTTTAGTGGCTTCGAGAGACAGATCGGTGGCCCGACGCAGTTCTCGAACCACATCGGGCCCCGCCCCCTCGCTAGTCTCCATGTCCCTCAGCAGGTCAGCCTGGTATGCCTGTAATATAGCCATAGTGTGAAGGCATGCCCCGGCTTAACCTGCTGCCATAAATGCTTTACCCACTAACATAGATTGGGCAGCATTGGGGCATTGGGAGCATGCCGATGCTGGTGAAAGATAACTGGCAAGTGGTGGTTCTACTTTCAGCATCGCCCCATAACCATATTCCTTTAGCCTCCTTATATCTGAATAGACATGAACATGAGGGCTAAAAACTCTGGAAGAATATGGTTTATTCTACAACCTTGATAGCTCTTTATGTTGGTCGTGGAAAAATGGAAGTCCCCTTGGTGGAGTTACTGAACTAGATGATAGAAAGCGCTCATCTAATAGGCTTTTGGGACAAGCGTCTTGCTTCTCGGCTGGCCATTCAATGTTCAACTTTGACACAGCACGAGACAATACCTCCACCAGCTCCTCATACGCTGGGGAAGAAGCTGGTGTTTCTTCTTCCCCCATTTCGACGCTCAGCACATCTAGTTCCTCGGAACAAGACAGCTGAAGCACCGGTGCCTCTTCCGGAGAGGAAGGAACCACAGGGCGGGCTTCCAACTCCGGAGAAAGAGCACTGGATCCCACGGGTAAAGGTTGAGAAAGGGCGGGGCCCGTCTCAAACCCCCCCATGAGATCCATTTGCGATCCCCACGTTAAGAACTTCCGTGCTGCCTCGGCAGCAGCGGGGCCCGAGCCCTGAACAAAAGAGTGACAGGCGAGAGCAAAGAGCATGCGAAGCGACTGTCAGCCCCCTAGAAGGCTGACAGAGCATGCTCCGCTTCCAATCACATCACACAAAGTTCATGTGTATCCCCACCTGTAAGATAACGAGAGCAGGGAGAAGCACACAAATTGAAGGATTGTTTGGACGCCATGATATATATTAATATATATATATATATATATATATATATATATATATGAAGCTGTGTGGTTTTTGTGACAGACAACAATAAATATAACAGACAGTTTGACACAGAGCACTTGCTGAGGCACAGAAGCTAGCATGGTTCTAACCTGATGTGCCCGCCCGTGACGGTCACTCTCGCCATTGGACTAGTTGACACATGTGCTTCAGACGCAATCATGCAGGGGCGTTCCCAAAGCGTCATCAACGCATCACGAGTTCCCTTGAAAGGGAACCAGTCACTCCTCAAATTTTTAAATATCTTCTGAAGAATGTGTTTCTTAACCCTCTGGGGTCGGCGGTATCGCCGGCGATACCAGCTCACTTTTTTCCTTATCAGTGCAAAAGAGACTCAAATTACTCTGTTGATTTTGATCTTACATATAAGTGGTGTACATCATTACATCCTGTTAAGTGTCTATTTTTTTTGTGGGTACTCACAATAAAAACAAAGTGTTGTGCTTTTCGTCAAATAAAGAAAAATAAACATGATGCGCGTTTTACCTTCTCTCGTCAGTGAGGTCCATTCTGAAACGCGTCCGAAAAATGAACTGTAACTCTGTCAATACTTGTCACAGAGATACGAGAGATTTCTCTTTATGAAGCTGAAATTCTCTTCTTTTAAATGAAGTAATTTATATAAAAAAACAAATATTCTCAGTTTATGTAATCTGTATGAAAAGAGAGAGATGTCAGTATTTTTCTTTCCAGCTCATTATACCTCATTACGCGTTAATGTGCCACGCCCACGGACAGCGCGCGGTATTCAGACGCAAATGATCGAAGGCAAGCCAAGCAAACATGCCAACGCCCACCAGCTGGATTATAAAACACATCGTGTTTAGTAAGTTTCTTACTACCGCTGTGAACACAGCGTATCCCTACCCTGTGAGGAATAATACTATCTAATAACCCTGTAAAAAGTGCTGGTAGTTTCATTTCGAGGAGCAACGGATCCAGCTGATGTAGTAAGTCATTTATTCTTAAGTGCTTTGTTCTAATCACGATATTAGATAGTGTCTGTAAACCGCAAAAAGACTGTTTAAATATGAATTGGGTGTCTGTGTGTAGGCTAAATGATGAATGAACTGCACAGGCCCGCGCGCTTTGTTTACTACAGTTATACAGCGCGTGTCTGTGCCGTTCATTCACTCTCGCATCTACATTAGTAAACATGTTATTAAATTTACATTAACACATCCAAACTATATTGCTATAGCCTACTAAGATGAGTAAAAATAGACTGAAATATGTTGAAATAAAATGTCTGTATGAGCAACAAACTGCAAATTAACATTATGCTAATATATCATACACAATATGTTACAGACTAAATATGAATGTTTAGAAAAGATTTTGTGATTAGTTTTGGATAGATTATAAAGTTTTGACTGTAAAAAAAGACTACTGTAGTAAGTTTTTTTTCATTCTCAAGTGAATCGCGTTTCTGTGTGAATGAATGAAAGGCAGAGATGCGCTGTTTACCACAACTCGCAAAAAGACGGTTTAAATTTGAATCGCATTTCTGTGTGTGAATGAATGATCCGCTTTTAGCAAACTATATTGCTATACTGAGATGAGTAAAAATCAACTGAAATATGTTGAAATAAAATGTATTTGTATAAGGAACGTATTAAACAGCAAATTAACATTTATATTTCTTATATAAACGAAAGACCTATGTTACAGACATATGAAAGACAACATTTCGTTTTCTAGTTTTGGATAGATTATACATTTTTCCTCTAAAATATTTGCCACCTCAAATAAGCTTTTGTTTGCCAATTTTTGCTCATATGTTAAATAGCCTATAGTATGTTTTGTCAAAAATAAAGTAATCAAATAATATGTTATTATGTGTTTGTTCCAATGTAGCCTAGGCTATATCCAAAGTAATGAATCCTTAACTTTGAAATATGTATGATAAAATGTATACTTTAGTTTTTACAAAGAAAGATTGCACTTGAATTGTTGTTGTAATTGTAACATTTTTAATAAAAAAAAATATTTACAAGGTAGATGTAAACAAACTATTAAAAGGTAAATATAAGCCTTTTCTTTAAATCATTTTTATTGAGTTTTATTAGTGACAAATTTGGGGAGAGGATACATATTCCAAAACTGAAAATATAGTATGAGAATTAACTGCACAATTACTAGACATGGAAAAATATTTAAAAAAATTAGATGCTTCCAACTGTGAACCAATTTGGTAGAATATATATATATATATATATATATATATATATATATACACACACACACTTATATATTGCTCTTGCATTCTTTCTTGTGGCTCAGTGACACACCTGAATGAATGGCTCATTAAGTATGCGGGCCCCATTGTCTCCTCAGGTGTGAACCACTAAATATTAGGGGTGTAACGATATATCGTGGTACGATGTATCGCGATGCAAAAATGTTACGATATGTATCGTAGAGTTATGGCGATTTTTTTTTAATTTTTTTTATTTTTTTATTACGATGACGTCCGTTTTATTCTATTGGTTGAGCTACCGCACCCGCGTCACGCTTGCATTCACTGCATTCACGCTCAAATGAATCGCTTGAACTTTACTGAGCAGTAGCAAGGCAAAATGAGTTTGACTGAAATTGAAATAGAGGATGCCCCGTCCACTTACAAGTCCGACGTCTGGCAGCATTTTGGTTTTCCACTTACTCGACAGGAGAACGGTAAAAAAAAAAAAACAGACAAAACACGAAGTGTGTGTAAATACTGTAAACTAACACTGTTAACAGGACGTCGAACACAACAAATATGATGTTTCATTGAGTGCTTGAAGTGGGGAAAAAGGTTCCGGTACTCTCTTGCATTGGCAAATCATTTCTACAGTGAAAAACAAAACTTGGAGATATTGCTGGTATAACAACAATTTATTGTTATTAACAGCATAAATGTATTTAAACAAGTCGTGTGTGTGTGTGTGTGTGTGTGTGCGTGTGTGTGTGAAAACGGAACTCCTCCAAGTCTGCAATTCCAAAAATTTATGGTGAGATTACTACATTTATTTTAATTAAATGCACTTATGGTAAGATCATTGTCATGTCATGTCAGTCTGTGTTCATGTTGACCACGAACTATGCGCTGTAACTTTAATTCAGCGCGTGCAGCGCAGCAGAAATAGACTCTGTGTGGAAACGATCGCTGCACTGCTGTATAAATTGTCTCTGTGTACACACCGCTCCTGGAACAGACCGCTGGAGCGCATCCGCGTGCAGTGTGAAAGCTCTAACCTGTTAACATGGGTGCGGAAAAAATACGCACCACATACGCACTGCAAACGGAGTATATGTGAAACGGGCTCACTGACGCTTTTTCTGTCAGTGGTAGAAGGAAGTAGCGGTTCGCAAGAAAAAATGCAGGTACGCTTAAGAGTAAAATGTAGAAGTGCCGGTACTGCGTACCGGTGAGTACCGCCCCACTTCGAGCACTGGTGTCATTTAAAACGGCAACACAAAGACACACTCCTGCAACCAGGTGCGAAAAAGAGAGTGAAAGAAGGACAATTGTATAGAAGACATCTATACAAAGTAGTTTTATTGGTCAGTGACACCTAGTCAATTGTTAATTTTACATACAGAAGGTTAAACTAAATCTTGATTTATATTGAAGTATTGTAAATTCTTTAAGTTGTATGTATAACAAGACATTTATTGAACACTGTTAATGTTAAATAAATCTGTTGTTTGATTTTCAGTTTAATTTTTTTATTTTGTTCAAAATATCGTGATACATATCGTATCGTGAACCCAGTATCGTGATACATATCGAATCGTGAGCTGAGTGTATCGTTACACCCCTACTAAATATGCATGATGGTGTTGAAATCGTTGACGCCCCTTGCGCATATTGCCTTTCCAAACAAAAAGTGTCTTACAAAATCTAAATCAATGTATTGTTTTATGTGAATGATTAGGCAGGATGATTTTCACATCATTTTGAAGAAAAAACTCAGGGACGACATCCATTAGTCAAAAGTCTTGTGGACACATATTTAGTATGTGTTTTGTGGCCTTACTTCAGAAACTTTATTTTTTTCAATAACCGTGCATAAACAATATTCCCTCAAAAATACAAACATGTACATACATGTTGCTCACATATTATGGTAGCCCTGTTTGTGCTAAATAGAGTGTAATTACACCTTTGGCATTAATATGTTTATAAGCAACTGAAAAAAGCACAAATGTCAGGGCATGTCACAACATCTCAAGGACCCCAAAAATCCCTTAGACCCCAGAGGGTTAATGAGATTCAAAACAACAAAACAAGAACATCTTGTAGGTAATTAAATAAACTGCTTGTGAAACCATTCTAGTACATAGTTCATTAGTCATGGTCTTGGTCATCCTAATTATTTCTATCCTTGACAATCTTGCCAACAGCAAACTGACACTTTTGCTCACCTTGAAATAGCAAAGGTTTATCCCTAATCATTCCCTCACCAGTCTTCAGCCAAATACAGTAAATTAATGTTATCTTTAACACAAATCCCATCAGCAGAACTCATTTTCATGCCAGGACTGGCCCCATGAGATAAGCCTTGTCAGAATAAGCCACAACATAACATCTTCCAAAGGAAATCATTTTGCCGCTCTAACTGGACTCTATACCCACAACTAATGCCAAGAGCAATCATGTGTAATGGAAGTTTAATCTAAGAATATGATCTGGTAATGATGGATTCATGACCACCAAGTATTTTCTATCACTGTGTCATAATGTCATTGGAGACTGGGCTTGTGAGACAGCCAATTAGACAGCAGGACAGCTTGACTTCAGCTATATGATAACACAACATTCTTCATAATACCAGGTTGTGTCTCACATGGCTGTAGGTGATATGACATAGCCTAATAGTAGCATATGAATTGTTAGCGTCCAGGATGTTAAAAGAATATTTACTTTTTTTTTAATTTAGAACATCAGTGAGGAAATATTTTTTACAAAGAGCTCAAACTGAGTACAAACTGTCTTTAAATGCAAGTGCAATTACCTATGGGAAGTATGGGTAACATTTTATGACTCAAATTCCCCATTATGTTTCAGTCTGATATAGTTTGCACTGTTCTTTTCAGTGTTAACGAGTAGCTATTTAGCTAGCGTTAGCATCAATGCTCTTTGTGTATTTTTAGACCAGGGATGGGAAACTCAGTCCTGGAGGGACACTGTCCTGCAGAGTTTAGCTCCAACCCTAATGAAACTCACCTGTCTGTAGCCTTCTAGTAATCCTGAAGACATTGATTAGCTTGTTCAGGTTTGTTTGATTAGCGTTGGAGCTGAACTCTGCAAGACAGTGTCCCTCCAGGATCGAGTTTGCCCATCCCTGCACTGCCATATATTGTCTTGGATCAGCATGATCGTCTCTGAGTTTTAGAGAGCAGTCTACACAATAATTAATTCCCTTACCTGGCCAACAAAATTACTGGTGTTTATGCTTGTTTTTTTGTCTTTGCTTTTTGTCTTCTGGCTTCAGACTTTCTGATTCTTCGGTTTTACAGATGATGATTTTTCTGTTGTTTCCATATGGGGTGAGAACTGTTGCATTATTCCAAATAAATAGATTGAGATCCACAAATAAATGTAAAGAGATTTACAAAAATATATCAAATTCACAAATAAATAGATAAGATCCACAAATAAATGTAAAGAGTTTCACAAAAAATTATAAAACTCACAAATAAATAAAATGATATTTGCAAATAAAAAAAAAATATTTATAAAATGTGTTAAATGCCACAAACATAACTCTGCCTGGCATTTATTTGTGAACCGCTTTCTGTGCATTTGTAAATCCCCTCGCGCATTTGTGAATCGGTTCCTGTGCATTTGTAAACCCACTCACGCATTTGTGGATTTTGAAACACTTCTAGCGTCGACGTGCAGACAAATCCACAAATAAGTGGACTCCACCCACCGCTTACTCAAGCCAATCAGATAATGGCCACATTGAGCTGACCAATCGTAGTACGTTCTCGCTACAACCAATCACGTTAGGCTTTACACTCAGAGTGGTCTTGCCCTGAAATAACTTTGCTCGTTCATCGGCATTGGTTCAAATAGGAAGTGTAAGGCTAAGGCCCATAATATTGCTTTAGTAAAATATGTTTAAAATTTGGATTTCGTTAGAGCTAGACCATTAGACTGCATATCAAGCCAAGACACATTTTTATGAGCCTTTGAAAATGCCAGAGAAACAGCGCTTACGTTATGGGAACAACGCATTATGGAAACATCACGTTATTCATGATAAAACAGAAAAGCATCAATACGTTGCTGACTAATGAATAACTGGATTCAACCTTGTGATAAATATGCGAGTTTGTGTAATATTGGGGAAATTACTGTCACAACAGCTTTTCCCACTTCTTCAGTCAAGTTTTATATAGCAGGTCTGTGGATCTAATGATTAAATATGTATCATGCATTTAAAAGTGAAATGCCCAGCAGACAAGCGATTTGAATAGCATCCGTTTACTATCAGTGAATCATCGTGTCGCGCTGCGCCGCGTCCAGTAGACACTATCCCGAATTATGAATTTTCATGTAGCCAGCATAGTCAAAAAAGAAGATTATAGACACGTCATATATCTGCAGGTAAGAAAACAGACGTCACGGGCAAAATGTGTTAACATTGCAAACATGTTAGTTTTACATGATTTGAAACTGCTACGGCAGGGAAGATAATGGGCTATTTGCTTTTGACGCGCCGCTTGAGTCCGGTAGAGAGGGTGTTATATGATGCTCGAGATCTGTGATGATCATAATTTGTGTGTAATCCTGAGTTAATAATAAAGAATAATAAATATAAAGAAGCCTTAAACTCCAACAATCTTTTGGAAACGGGGTGTTTTAAACACACAAACAGCTCAATTTGAATGAAGCGCCCATTACAGCTCCTTTCAGGGATGCAAATATCTGCAAAATTAATCAGATCCAGTTCTCGCCCCGAGTGTAAAGCCTAACGTGATTGGTTGTAGCGAGAACGTGCTACGATTGGTCAGCTCAATGTGGCCATTATCTGATTGGCTTGAGTAAGCGGTGGGTGGGTCCACTTGACAAAATAAATAAATATGTGGACATATTGTCTTTAGCTGCTACAACTGATAACGGAGACTCAAAATGTATTGCACATAAACCAAGAATCTGTGGTGTGATATGAGAGATATTAAAATAGTACAGGTTTCAGTTACCTGGATGGTTTGATATGCAGCATTGCCATGAATGACCAAGAATATTAAAAAATATCAGATCGCTAAATGTTGTCATTGGCCAATCAGAGGCAGGCAGAAAGCTGTGTAATAATCAATGTAAAATATTTTCTGATTGGTCGGCTAGATCAGTGTGTGTTGTGATTGGTCAACTGCGTTGCATGTTTTAGAAATGGGAGTTCAGAAACAGTGCTAACTGATATAGAGAATAACTCCATTTGGAGTTACCTTTTTAGGCTCAAACAGCAACATTACACACTAAAGAAAGTTGAAAACGTAAAAAAAACATAATAGCTCCTCTTTAAGCGAAATTAGGGTGCGATAAAACCCTCTGCAGAAACAGAATCTGAAAGACTCCCACAATTTGTAATTCAAGTGTTAAAAACCTGGTTTAAAGTTTGCTCTTTATTCTAGTTGTCATAACCTTGAATTTTATCAGTTAGCTGTGAGCCTGTGCGTTTGAATACAATACATGCCAGTGACCTTCTCCAATTCACATTCAATCCTGAGACCAGGACAGATGCATAAAATCTGTTCTATTTAAAGTGATTCTCAGAACACCAGAGCAGCTCCATTTACATACACATCTCCTCACAGTTCACTGTCAACCGGAAAAAAATATTTTTATCATATAATAACCACACGCTACTGTCAGCCACTCCACTAAGCCTTTGTTTTAAGGTGACATTACAAAAGGATTTTTTTCCAATTCACTCAATTCAAATCAATTATTCGCAAAATAACAGACAGAGCGTAAAGAACGTGTTAATCAAATCTGGTAGTTAAAATCAGGGTGAAAATATTTTATTATTAAATAATTATGGGCCTCAAGGTTGATGCATACAAAGAGGGACTAATTAATTTCAAGTACGCCTCTCATTTGTCTCTGGTAATAGAAAATCCATGCGTAATATGAGACACTTCAGATCAAGCTTAGCCTGATTCTTGGCTAATGGTTCTTATAATGAGATTCTATAATATCCAGACATCAGAGGTGCATTTTCCTCATCATGACAGGTGGAGTATGAGCCTGTTATGATGGCTGGGTGTGCAGTGGGTAAGAAGGGCTAGCACTGGCAAATAGATCAGAGGAGAAGTTTACACGCTGCAGCTGAAAAAATGAAATATCATGAAGCCAATGCTGTAAACAAGCAAACGTCTGCATGACCTTCAGAGCTTTGTCCTTGTAAAGGTTATAAAGGAATACAACTGTTGGCAACCATTAATGGTATAAAGAAGTTAAAAAATATGTTACATAGTTAATTGAAATTAAGGCAAATCCTTTAAGCATCCTTTAAGTTTCATAGCTTAAAATGTCATCCTCATTATAAACAAAGCATTTATTTAATCAAGTGGCTCGTTTTAATATTGCAGGATCTGTGATGTCACACTGGCAAACACATTTGCATATGACCGCCTCCAGAGCAAGACATCGATGAATAGTTTTACATTAGGCCCCACCCACTGGCGTTCAGTCGCTTAACGGCTGACATTTGCCTTCACTGGATGTGGACGTCATGTCGTGACAAAAGCATATTAGAGCCCATTATCATCACTGACGCTGTCTACACTGGATACAGTATACAGATGCATTTTCAGTTTCTGACATACTTCACTTTGAAATGTCCAGTTTAAACAGCTTGTTTGCGTCTCTGTACAGACTTAGAAGGATCCCAGTGTCTGAAACAAGTGGATGGTTTATTTTAATGGCGCCATGGATCGCGTCGGAGTATTTTATGTTTGTTCGGAGCATTTGACTGCAGATTGTTTTGTAAATAAGGCACCATGTAATGGAGAGTTCGTAAAGAACCTCTAGTTGAAAGTTGAAGAAGTCAGCGGTATTGGATCTGACAGCAGTATCACAAACCTTAAGAAAATTATTTCATAAAGCTTTGTCTGAAAATGACGGTTTTATATAAATAATGTTTTCAAACACTTACTCGCGTCCAATAACGAGTGGGCATTGATACTGTTCCCTATGCAATGACGTTAAGGCTACTGACAAGCCTTAAAGGAGCCACCCCTTAAAAACGGATCATTTCAGACAAAGGGTCAGAATGAGAGTTGAAAATAATAGTTTTTCCGCATATATATTTGTTTTCTTTTTTTTTTCTGCAAAAGCTTTACTAACATTATAAGTATACCTCAAGGACCATAATAAAACAATTAAAAAAAATTCCATGTCATGACCCCTTTAAGAAGGCAGTGAGATGTCATTAGTGGCTTTCTCTCCTGTGGGGAGTGTGATTGTGTACCTGTATTCCTTCTGTGCCGGGCTGCTGTAGCAGTTTGACGGTCCTCCTCGTCACCCTCTGCCCGCGTCCTTCATGCCAGGTAAGGTTGCCCCCGGCCCTGCGTGGCAGATGATAGTTCAGCTCCTCAGCTGAGACTGTGTGGTCCAGCGCAGTCCGACAGAAGCTGAAGCTGGACGCAGCTGTGGAGGACAGATGAAGAGAGATGTTGAGCACATCCCGCCATTTTATACACGGATCATTGTCATTGTTACAGGAAGCTCCATGAATTCATTATAATGTCAATCACAATCATAGGTCATTGTGTACTTTCAACTTCACAAACAAACTCAAAGTCCTTTATGTGAAATAAAAAAATAAGGTTTTTAGCTTAAGGTGTTAAACCAGAAGCAATTAGGGGGGAAATATATTACTACTGCATTACTAAAATACTAAAACTAACTATACTATATACACTACCATTTAAAAGTTGTTGTTTTTTAAATACTTTTATTCAGCAAGAACACATTAAATTGTTTAAAAGTGACATAAAATCATTATAAAAAAATCTATTTCAAAGAAATGTTGTTCTTTTGAACGTTCTATTGATCAAAGAACGGTTTCCACAAAAATATGCAGAAATAAGCAGCACAACTGTTTTCAACATGGATAATAATCACAAATGTTTCTTGAGCATCAAATCAGCATATTTGAATGATTTCTAAAGGATCATGTGACACTGAAGACTGGAGTAATGATGCTGAAAATTCAGCTTTGCATCACAGGAATAAATTACATTTTAAAATATACTCACATGGAAACATTTATTTAAAATTTTAATAATATTTCAAAGAGACGTGAATAATGCAGGCAAATAATTATTATTTGTATGACGATAAATTGCCAGTCAAACATTTCTTAATTGTGACAGCCCTACTTTTATCATTAATATTCACACAGTTGTCCAGCACTTACTGAAAGTGATCAATATAATAATGCACTTTACAGTGTACGCAGACAAACACACACAGACACGTTGTAAGTTAGTCAAGTTTTCTAAGCATATGGCACATGTATGACTCAGTGCCGGGCAACTCAACATGCCTAATCAGCAAACATGTGCTCATGTCCAGAAAAATAGAAGAATAGACATTAATTCTTCCTCTAAGTGGCCATTGAGGGACAATCTTTAACCCCACCAGATACAGGAGACGGGTGAGGTGTTTCAGGTCATGGACCCGCTGAGCAGTGTGTGTGTGTGTGTGTGTGTGTGTGTGTGTGTGTGTGTGTGTGTGTGTGTGTGTGTGTGTGTGTGTGTGTGTGTGTGTGTGTGTGTGTGTGTGTGTGTGTGTGTGTGTGTGTGTGTGTGTGTGTGTAAAAATGCAAATGAAGCACATCAGTATGTCAGTGTCTGTTTGTGATGCCACAACATAATTATCATATACAGGCTCTTCCATGCATACAAAGTATCAGCAGCAACCTACTGTGTAATACTATTTACTTTTTTTTTCAAGTGTATTGTGAAGCAGTATGTACTATACAGTATGCAATAGAAAACATTTCAAACATCTCAAGTCGCATGCTTCATTGTTGTCACAAAACCTTATCAAAAAAGTTATCATCTTGGAAATAACATTGGTTATTTTGCAGTGAATAACTGGATTTTAAGTTTAAAAAAATATCAAATAATCACACTGAAAACAGAAGGTGAATTGTTCTGCTCATGTTGGAAAATATAAAACCAATGTAAAAACAAAAAGTATTGGAGTATGTTTTACAAGAAAATACTACTTCAGTCTTTCTACTTCAAAATATCCTGTTTAATTCATTGTGTTACTTGCATTATTTGCGAAATTTACTAGCTATTTCTAAGTGACTGTTATACCATTATTCAGATATTCCATGCATATGGGTCAATCTAATGTTATGTAAAACATATAAAAAGGGCATTATGATAATAAAACTCAGGTTAAAAATAACTTACTTGTCATCACAAAAAATGTGACAGTGCAACAATTCACAATTAAACATAAATAGCGACATATTTTGTTCCATTAAACATAAATGGATGAATCAATCACAATAAGATCTTCAACATGCATTTACAAAACCGTTAGGGTGAAGTTTCTTTTCATGCCGACTTTAATGGGCCTAAAAATAAGAAGCAGATACACTTTGTTAAGGTGTTATTGTTACAGTGTAATTTTACATTTATGTACTGAGTAATATTAATTCACACAATGTACTTATATGCTCAGAAGGCGCTCCTCTTTCCTAAATCTAACTAAATTGAGTTGATCAAACTTAAACAAATTTCATAGGTGACACTATTTAAATATTTTATGCTAGACTCATTGTATTACTCCTAATTAACAACATTTTTTTAAGTGGAGGGTTAGAGTTAGGGTTAGTTGTATATAATTATGCATCATTTACTGTTATTACTACAATAAGTACACGTTACATACAGTATGTAACAAAGACAATGTAAAATAAAGTATTACCGAAGTTGCTTAATAGAAATTTCATTCTGTTTAAATAAAGCTTAATTCTGCAGAAATAGTACAAGTATACTATTCTGAATATAGTTAACTCTCTCACTTTTCCCTTTCGCTTTTCACACTCTGCTTTATCCAAACACCCAACTGCAAAAAAAAACAACAACAGAAAAAAAAACTACAGATGTGCTTGTAAAGGCCGTTGGTCTTTCTTTTTCTGACCCCCTGGCTATCTCTCTCTCTCGCTCTTTCTGTGTATATACCTCTCCCACTTGGCTTTCTTATGCAAGGTCTTTTTTCCCCAGCATAGCTAATGTGATCAGTGCCACGAAAGCCCTTGGTAAGTACAAAATATTTAATGAAGGGTAAAAGATGATACCAGCGCATATCAGCACGTAAGAGATTAAAAAACAAGTCAGTGAGGAAGAGAAAGAGGGAGCGAGAGATCAAAAGTGAGGGAAGACTGTAAATAATACATTAATGGCCATTCACAAAAACTCACAAAGGCCTGAGGTAGCCCTACACAGCAACGTTTTGTTTGTCTGGTTAAGCTGGTCTCAAAGCTCTTTGCATAGAGTCTCATTGCGTGAAGAGCAAGAGCCCATTGTGTTTCAAACAGTGCTGCAGTGGCCGGTACCTCTGTGTTAACCAAAGTACTATAAAAGTGACTGTGGGAAAATGGAAACTCTGGGAAAAACCCTCTAGAAGATGCTGACAGCTAAAACAAAAGTGTTTCCACATTTCAAAACCATCCCAAAGGGCAGGTCAAGTTCATAGTGTAATCATGGGGTGATGGGAAAGACGGATCATGGAGCTGTTTGTCAGGGTTCAGTGATGCGTTTCCTGTGTCTGCTTTTATCACTTTTCTCTCTCTCTCTCTCTCTCTCTCTCTCTCTCGGGCAGTCAGGAAACGAAAGCCGAAGGCTTATTACTGCCAATCAAATCCGTGGGAGGCAAAAATTAAGAGCCTTCTACACACTGAGATGTATATGAAACACGTCCCATCAGTCAAAAGAAAGGGGTGTGGTTAAAGACCGTACAGCATCTGTCAGTCATCCATTGCGGCTAAGAATTATATTTTCTCTGGATATCCTGCACAATCTACCCATCTGTCCAAATCTCTGTCAGCATTTCAATCAGAGAATACGAACTTTCACTTGGTATCCCAGAAGGAGACACTGACTGCGTCTGAAAACGCTTACATCCCTATATAGTAGGCGAAAAACAGTACACCAAAAGAATAGTATGTCTGAAATCTTAGTATTCATAAAACAGTAGGCGAAAATTACCCGGATTGTGACTGATCTGAAACAATCTACATAGGCAGTTATGTTCTGTAATGAATCACTGTTTTAAATGAATCGGTTAAAAGAATAATTCAATGATTCGCCCATGAACACACGCTGGCTGTATTTAAAATCACCTCATTCAATATTCCCAACATTACTCCACTGAATGAGTGAATAAAAATAGGTGATTGAATTCAGACACTGAGCGTATAGGGGGCAACTAAACCAATTAATTCAGAAACGCATACTAGCATACCAAACTTAGCATTTTTACCATATCTTCCTATGGTAGAAAAAGTAAGAGTAGTATGCTAATATGTGATTCTGAATTCAGCACTTATTTTGACCCAAAATGAATCAGTATTTTTGAACTATTTGGTTGAGTGATTGATCCAATGACAGTCGACAAGACAGTTCCTTGTCGACACCTACTGGTGCAACGATGTAACTCAAAGCAGTCACTAAAAAATTCCCACCACTAATACACTTTCAGCCATTCACATTCGATTTAAAAATATATTATGAATATATAAATAATAACCTGTGTTTCCTGGAATATGCAGTTTGAACTATAGGTTTGCAAATACATGCTATACCAAGATCACATTGTTGATTTTGGCAAATCTTTACCAAGAAATAAGTCAGACGAGGCATTCTCTGGACAATTGATGACTTTGATACAATGACACTGTGTCTCTTTGTCTTGAAGACTATAGTGTAGATAATGCCATGGAGACAGTCTGGTGTAATATTAGGAAGCAAGATTATTTCTGACCCTTCAGAATGTGAACTTGGCCAGAATTGATCTTCAAATAAGTGCTCAAGTCCTATAGTGTGAAGAAGACATAAGGCGTTCTCGACACCACCATCAGAAGAGGGGAGGGGAGGAGACGGAAAGGAGAGGTCAAATGTGGACAAAAGTCTGAAAATTTTCATTAAATATTCTGGGAGGGAGATGTACAAAGCTCTTTGAGTGCTGATGCAAGGCACTAAACCGCTTAGATACATGTAATAGAAGACAAAAAAAGAGAGAGATGGAAACAGGAGCAAGGACCGTTAAGTAAATGCAAAGAGAGAGAGAGAGAGAGAGAGAGAGAGAGAGAGCTGGGATCCAATGGCAAATGATTTCGACCCTGAAAAAAGAGTGACTCTCCTGCCCAATGTGATTGATGGAATGGCTTAGATCTTCTCCTGCCACCGCGGAAGAAGATTAATCATGAAAGTTTCCAAACTTCATTTGACATTTCCTTTCTTTTTTAACAGTGATTAGCAAGCAATTACCCAGTGGTTTGGTGTGGCTTGTGGGAAGGTCATACAGAGCCAAAGCCCAAGGTAAATTACCACAGCACATTTGAAAAAAATCATTCCTTCCTAAAGAAGAAACTCCTCTTATGAGCTGAATGAACTTTCCCAGAGGCTCCAAGACTCCTTCACCTATCAACCAAGTTGGCATCTAAGGCACTTGTACTACCTCCATCCGTTCAAAAATGTCACTTACTTCCTGAAGAACTGGACAGAAAACTAAAATAAATAGCAGGCTGTGCAGGCGGCCAGGGCAGAGCAGGCGGCCAGGGCAAAGCAGGCTGTGCAGGCGGCCAGGGCGGAGCAGACTGTGCAGGCGGCCAGGGCGGAGCAGACTGTGCAGGCGTCCAGGGCGGAGCAGGCTGTGCAGGCGTCCAGGGCGGAGCAGACTGTGCAGGCGTCCAGGGCGGAGCAGACTGTGCAGGCGTCCAGGGTGGAGCAGACTGTGCAGGCGTCCAGGGCGGAGCAGACTGTGCAGGCGTCCAGGGCGGAGCAGACTGTGCAGGCGTCCAGGGCGGAGCAGACTGTGCAGGCGTCCAGGGCGGCGCAGACTGTGTAGGCGGCGTCCAGGGCGGAGCAAACTGTGCAGGCGTCCAGGGCGGAGCAGACTGTGCAGGCGGCCAGGGCGGAGCAGAATGTGCAGGCGTCCAGGGCGGAGCAGACTGTGCAGGCATCCAGGGCGGAGCAGACTGTGCAGGCGTCCAGGGCGGAGCAGACTGTGCAGGCGTCCAGGGCGGAGCAGGCTGTGCAGGTGGCCAGGGCGGAGCAAACTGTGCAGGCGGCCAGGGCGGAGCAGGCTGTGCAGGCGGCCAGGGCGGAGCAGACTGTGCAGGCGGCCAGGGCGGAGCAGACTGTGCAGGCGTCCAGGGCGGAGCAGGCTGTGGAGGCGTCCAGGGCGGAGCGGAGACAACGGAGGGAGGAGCCATGGTGGAGGCAGGGCTGACGACTCCAGGGGGCCGACTGACGGGGGCGGAGCAGGTGGGCGAGGAGACCAGGGTGGAGCCGGAGAGCTGACGAGCCTAGGCGACGCTGAGTATCCAGCGGGACGTGGCGGCGACACTGGTTCTGGCAACTGAGGTGCAGGCGTGGCCCCGATCACGAACAAGGTCCTCATGCTCTCATCGTCGAGGGCGCTGGTGATGGCAAGGTAAAAAAAGTCCTTGGTAAAGGACAAAAAGTTTAGGCTCTCCTGAGCCATGGTGATAATTCTTGCCCTATCGTCAATTTTGGGGGTCCGTAATATGGAGAACGAAACACAGACTGACTGAACAGAAGGGAACTAAATACAAACACAGATGAACATTAATTGACAAAACACAGGTGAAACAGATGATGATGATGATGGTTAACTAAACACAGGTGATACAGATGAACTGATAATGATGATGACACTTGACTTGAAGACAGGTAGACAAGTCCAATGAAACCAAACTAAACAGAATACAACTGTGACATATAAATTCTCAAAAAAAAAAAAAATTACATACAAAGAAAGTGTCCTCAAATTTATACTTTTGCACTTTAAACTACAGTTAACATGACCAGGTTAAATAAATATAGCCACAAGCTAATTAAAACATGAGATTACCTTTTCAATATATAAGTCTATTCCATATCAGCATGTCTTCCCGCTAGTGTGTTCAATCTGTGGTTAGTATTTACTAAGGGGAAGCCCTGCAGGCACTATACTTGAACCCCAGAAATGAAGCACGAAATTATTCCATCTTGACCCAGCTCTAGAGAGCAATTCAATCATGTTGAGAAAAATACCGTAAAAATATAAAGTTGTTCTCAAAGAATGTGTTGTCGAACTTTCTCATCCATACAAACTAGCTTTAGTACTTAGTAGGCAGGGTGAATAGTCCCATCTCTCATTTTTTCACTTAGATATCCAAAAGAAATTTATTTTGCCCCACAAAAGCAAGCAGAGACAACTTCAGATCCGACGTGAGTTCAGTTTATGTAAATGGTGATTCACAAAGTTGACATAACATGGTTAAACCTTGAACATTTCATTGAATCTCCATGGCAAAGCAGCTTTAAACTTGAAGTCTAATTGGTATTTCTAACTTTTCGGTTCAATAAAATGCTAGAATTAGATATCCAACTTCACTTCACTTGAGGGTTATTCAGTTTTTGGCATATTCAGTAACCTGCATTACTAAAATGAGTCTCTCCACACTGCAAGCAGTCAGTCTGTGGGAGATCAAATTGCTCCGACAGTCAGCAGTTCGACCTGGAACAGAGGAAGATTGACAGGGGAATAACAGGAGATCTCCCGCTGAAAAGACAAGTCTGAGACGGCCTCCATCAACAGAAAGAAAACATCATTAAACAAGGAAAACAAACAACAGAGGAAAGGATTATTCACTACGGCATTGATTTACTAACCAAAAACGACACTCCTACGGAAGTTGGTTAAAATAAATTTTCCATGCTGAGAAAGACAGATATTTATTTAGCTAGTTGTTAAGGTAAAGATATCAGTGTTGGGCAAGCAACTTTAAAATTGTGGCTTGTCAGCCTACAACTACATTGAAGCTATTTAAAGGGAATTTTAAATATATTTAAATCATGAAAACCCTCGGATTGTTTCAGCATGTTATTGAATATGGCAATGGTAATATATTTGGTCTTGGTGAACTATATCTTCTACGCTGCTGCTGTTGTAGAGGAAGTATGGACTTGCTACTGCTAATAGATAAACAGATGTGCTGCTGCTGCATGAATAGACAAAAATATATTCCATAGCAGATCTAGACAGGTGGAGCTGGGGGAGGTGGAGGCTTTCAGAGGAACTGTGCAGGACTAGCCTATAGAAAGACTTTGTAAATCATGAGCAACCAAACTCATTGGCTGCAGGATCAGCAGAGGCCAATCAGCTTGTGCCATACAGTAATGATGTGATTGCTTGCAGATTACATATAAAGGACCATCAGCCTGCACCCTCTAGAGTTTCATGACTGAACAATGTATATATATATATATATATAAAGACCTAAAATATTAAAGTCTATGTGGTGTTTTTAATATGCTTTAAGACAAACCATGTACAAATTCATAAGTCACACCATTGCTGAGTATTTTCTCTTTAAAACTGCAGTGAATCAAAGACAGTCTCAAAAGCGCGGTTTGATATCGCTGGTGTTTCTGACGCCACAAACTACCTTGAAACCAATCAGGTCAATGTGTGATCGTCAACAAGTGGATCTTTGAGCTGGTGTGAGTGAGTGGAGGCGGGGCTAATTAGCATATTCATAGAACCGCGTATACTAAATGAGGCAAGGGTGTAGAGTTACATTCAAGCTATTTTAAGTCAAATTCAAGAAAAAAAAACATGTCATTTTGGTGATCAAAGATGAGTTTTAAGGGATAAAATTATTGACAGGGGGACTTTAATCGGTAAATCTTCTTCAAATCTGTTAATTCACAATAACCCAAACTAATTTGTCTTTCCAATGATAAATATAACAAAGAGAGCTGTTTAGGATGAACTCGATACATTGTGCAATGACATTACACAGTATTGTAGCGTTTAAGTGAACTACACTGCGTGTTGGGGAAAGTGTTGATTTTGGTTATTTACTCCATAACAATGACTGTGTTTTTCATCTCCTCTGAAGCTCAGTAATATACCTTTGTTTGGTACTACCATTTTACACGTCAAAAATAAGGTAACACTGTAAAGTTCTCTAAATTCTGTATTGCAGCACTGCTATTTCTTGTTATTTGTAAGTCACTTTCGTAAGTCTTTGCTGTTTGCTATAAGTTGATGTAAGTTAATAACGTAAAGTTCAAGTATGAATTATTCATGCCCACTGACTGCCTCATCGCGTCACACATAAACCAAACCTTGTAGAGAATGAGATAATTTCTCTAGCTCCTGTAGCTGTGATTTTTAAAATTATATCCATAAAAGAGATGAGGACTTAATTGTGAATGCAAAAACAAATGAACATCTGTGGAATTTGGAGTAAAACTTTGACCTTGTAGGGAAACTTTTTTTATACAGACTTCATTAGCATATTCAGCATCATCTGCATAATCAGGATATTCAAATACGAAATATTCACTTATAAGTTCCAGCAGTTCTTCCATTTATTCATTATACTGCAATATTGTATAATCTCCTGACCCTTTCTTTTGTAAATTTGCTGTCTCCATGAGCTATTGTACTGAATACATCATTCACATAATAATAATAGGAAGGAAAACGTCTCCGTTACTATCGTAACCCTGGTTCCCTGAGAGGTGGGAACGAAACATTGCGTAGCTACGCTGCGGGAACTCCTCCCTTCTCCACTTTTGTTGAAATCTTATGGGCTAATGCCAGCTTGGAACAGCTGGCCAATAGTCACGAAGTATGCAAATACTGACAGGCTTGTGGGCAGTATAAAATGCATGGGCATGGGCGACAATTGCGTTAGAATCACAACTGAAGGCTGCACAGCTGATTGAACAGCGAACATGGCGGCTAACGCAATGTCTCGTTCCCGCCTCTCAGGGAACTGAGGTTACGATAGTAACCGGAGACGTTTCCTTTCAAGAGCGGTAACTCTACATTGCGTAGCTATGCTGCGGGAACTGTATTAAATCCCGCCGTGAGAGTTGGTGAAGATAAGCCCGGGGAAAACGGGGCCAAGCTATGCCAGCATGCCTTCCGATCGATTGCCCGTAACCGGGGAACGAAACGAAGCAGTAGCATATTCCTTCAGCGTGGGTGCACTCACATTATTTTCCAGTCTGTGCTGCAGGAAGCGCCAACATCCGACATGGGGGGAACCTCCGGGTCAACATCAGTATCCTGGAACCATTTACACCAATCACAGAGTAGAACAACAGCCAATAGCGTCGCTCCTCTGGGAGTGCTCACAGCTGATAGGCATGGGCAGACCAATGAGCTGCTCAGCTCAAGTACACCAGAATTGCATATCAGCTAGAATCTTAGGCTGTACTGAACAATACAGAGCAGCATAACAGCATAATCACATATCAGTATATAAATAAGCATAGCGTCAGCGGCCGTAGCGACGACAACTGTGAATATACGTAGTTAGATGTCGTGGAAGAACGGAGTCCTCCTCCTCGAAGCAGCCTGGCGGCGGCTCAACTGGAGATACCAGACTTATTTTTTTTTACTGGAGCATTTTGCGTCGAGTCCAGCGCATCCGCGAAAAGGACTGGCGCGTGGTGACGGCAGAGGACTATGGCCCCAGGCCTCGTCGTCACCGTCGTTTCTAGGTGGGGGAGGGCCCACCAGCTGGGCGGCAGTGGGCCTCGACCCCGTAATATCTAAAACCCTCTCGTGTACACGCACATGGAGTCCAAGATGGCCGCATTGGCGTGGTCAGGGACCAGGCAGGCGGCGCAGTACTCGTATTTTTTGGTGTGGGGTGGGTCGATGGGGCCCGCACAAACCCTGCAAAGGTTAGCCATCGGATGCAAGGAAGAAAAGGTAACTAGTCCTCAGGTGCAACTTCAACGATGACAGCCTGAAGAAAGACATTCTGACGCAATTATCGTGCCCATGGCTTTTATACTGCCCGCAAGCCTGTCAATATTTGCATACTTCGCGACAATTTGTCAGCTGTTCCAAGCTGGAGTTACCCCATAATATCTCAGTATAAAGGTGTGGTCACATTTACTTTTTTTAAGTGATTTTCCTCAGGAGAAAACTGAAAAAAGTAATTAGTTGGCTTAACTTAAAAAAAGTGAGGAAACTCGTTGCCTTAAAATTATTCAGTAAATATACTTCATGGGTAATTGAAAAAATGAAGTTGTGTGTTTACATAACTTAATTTTTTTCAATTACCCCTTGCTAATCTTAGTTTCCAGGCCATAATGGATCTCAAGTGTTTTTGCTTCAATACCCATGTTACATTAGTCATCAAGTGATGACCCAATACACGGGTTTCTTGTATACAAACAATACCGGATGCGCGCGCATCCAGGGGGCAAAAAACCGCTATCTGTTATGCCGAGTTCTGTAAAAGAACATTGTAATTAACGTAGATTTCGCATTGTTTGTAATTTCTTGTTGACTCAATAATAAACTGCAATTTCAGAGTTGGATCTGTTTGTTTGGGTTTCATATTAATATAACATTCTCATTTTCCACTAGATATTTTCCCCTATATCTCATCAGCAATTTCGATTTCAGCAAAATCTGCAGCAGCTGACCACTAAGGAGCGAATGTACAGTGACGTAACAACTGCCAGATTCAAACTGTGCTTTCGCGCTATGGCTGGCGCTGAGCCAAAGACGGACGCGCTCAGTGCTTGTCATAGGCTATCACAATTCACAACTGTTCAGTGTTTTTAACCACATAATGTTTATTTTAGGTTTCAGACATTTAAATACATATAATTTATAGCAAAACAATACATTTATAGTTTGTAAAATACACAATGGTGTCTATGGAAGCAGCAATAACAAACCATTCAAATATATTTGCCGACGGTTTTTATTCATATCAGACACACTGTGTAAATAACTATAAAGTCAACTCTATTTTTCTCCCAGTTCACCGGTCACTTTCATGTATTTCGGGAGAAACTGATGAATTCACGCGCTGTAATAAATCCAACAGACAGGAATCTCTGAACTGCGCACAAACAAACATGACGGCGCCCATCTCACGTTACAGGTCAAGATCATTTATAAAAGTTTTTTTAAACAACAAAACAAACTCACTTACACATATTTGAGAATCGGAATAGAAGATAGTTGATGACATGGTAAGCAAGTTTGTTAATATTTATAAATAAAAGCGCTTCATCTTTCATACAGCGCTATTTTGGCTGTGGTGAATCACGTAGCCTACCAAGCATGAAGCGTCACCATGGAAACGTGGGAGGTGTGGGGTGGGATCGCGATGCCGGCTAAACATCGTGATGTCTGTCAGCCATCACGATGGACGATGATATCGTCCATCGGCCCAACCCTACCAGTTACCTAAGCTATTTTATCCACATTCATTTTATAACTCTCTAAGTCTCATAATATATATTTTTATTTCTCCCTAAAGGAATTTCAGTAGAAACATCAGATACGAATTTGACACACGATACATATTATGAAACATAACGGACAGCTAAATTAGGTCTCCTGAGCATTTAAATCAAAAACACCTTCATCTGGGACAAACATTAAAAGAATTCATCCAACCAATAGTAAGTAAAAAAAGAAAAAGAAAATAATTGCACCTTTGATGAAATTCTGTATGGCAGCTCTGTATGCTGGAGCAGTGCCAGGCTGAAGCAACATTACCCTCTGTCTCCTCATGGGCCTGCCCCGCCAGCCTACCTTCACCCCAATTCAGCCACGGGAGTCAACCGGTCCGGCCTGCCCACGCCCCACGGCTGGGACCAGAAAGGGCAAGAACAGCCACGGTCCAGAGCACAGAGCTTGTTACTGTGCATTTCAAGATTGTTGAAATAGGACAGAAGAGCTTACGTATAGTGATCTAACGTCCTGCCGCATATAAACACAAAAATATAAGCCAATCAGACTCTCCTGACAGATCAATAGAGCTAACCTCTACTTTACTGTCCAATGTACTCAACGCTGGCTGCATTCGATACTGTATCGACAGTATTGACTTGGGAAGTGTGCGTCTGTGGATGAAAACTAAAAAAAACTTCATAAATGTCAACTATAATGTGACAGTACCAATTATAAAACAGTGTTTTTAGCTTTGAATGGATAATTTATTTATCCATTTATGAATTATGTACGTATGTAGCTGTCAAAGTTAACATGCTAACATGTGTAACTAATTGAAGGTGTTTAATGCTGTTATTTCTCTTTTACAGTCAATGTATTTCTTCAATGTGACATTTGTAGCTGACTGGGTGCTTCTCTTGAATTGTCAAAATTAAGTTACATTATGACTGAAATCATGTCTGTTAGACTATGATCAGTCCATTGACAAATGAGTTTGGCTCAAATACACTCAGATTTTAGGAAAACGGAGAGTGAAAATTGATACCAAATAAATCAGATATGAATAAAAATCTCTAAAGCCTTTTCTCACTGCAGTGCTGGCATAGTAACAGTATTTTTCATTTGTAGACCACAATGAAGCAATGTAAAAGAATATTTATGATATTATTAATGTTCTTCAAGATTTTACTTTATGAATTAAGTAAGGAAGGAACGAACAAATGAAGAAAAGGGTGGACGGACCAAATAAAGGAAGGGAGGAAGGAACAAACAAACAAATGAATAAATGAGATAAAGGAACAAAAAGGAGGGAAGGAAGGAACAATAAAGGAAAAGGAAATATATAGAAAGGATGGGAAGAACAAACAAACTAATGGATAGAAGAGAAAGGTAAAAGAAGGAATGAACAAATGAAGGAAAGGATATGAAGGAATTAAAAAAAATAAAAAGGATGGAATAAAGAAAATGAGGAAGGAAGGAAAGTAGGAAGGAAAGAAAGAAAGAAAGAAAGGAACAAGGGAACAGAAGGAAGAAAGGCAGGAATGGAAGAATGAAATGGAAGAAATAAGAATTGAAAGAACAAAATTAAGAAAATAATGAAGTGAAATGAAAGAAAGAAAGAAAGAAAGAGAACGCACAAACAAACAAATGAATGAAGGATGGATATAACTGAAGAATGAGGAAACAAACAACAAACAAATTAATAAAGGATGGAAGAGAAAATAAGCAAGAAAGGAAAGAATAAACAAATGAAGGAAAGGAAGGATGGATGGAATAAATATGGATGGAATAAAGAAGTGTGGAAGGAACAAAAGAAAGAAACAAAGGGGTAATTAATGAGTAAATAAAAATAAAGAAAGAAGGAAGGAACAATACAAAATTGAAAAAGAATAGAAGGAAGGAAGGAAGGAAGGAAGGAAAGATGACACAAACCAACAAATGAGAGGAGGAGACTCATCTCTGGACACCAGAGAGAGAGAGAGAGAATAATAAAAGGACAAACAGAACTCAAGACAGAGAGTGAAAGTAATGAACAACAGAGTACAGCCGAACACACACACTCTCCTACAAACAGCGGGACGTCTCAGTGTGTGTGTGTGTGTGTGTGTGTGTGTGTGTGTTTACTGAACTGCAATCTGCTTACTGATCAAATGTCTAGGTGCAAAGAGGCCGCCTCAGTTCAGATCCTCACAGGAGGTGCTGCTACACATCAGTGTCAGTTTAACTCTCTGTACAGTGGGAGAAACTTTTTCCACCATATTTTAGCTGTCATCCTCTCTCTCTCTCTCTCTCTGTGTGTGTGTGTGTGTGTGTGTGTGTGTGTGTGTGTGTGTGTGTGTGTGTGTGGTCAGTCTGTAATTACTGTTTTAACATGCAGGGGTCAGTCCCGGGTGCTGAATCTCTCCACAAATTATCTCACCCACATCCATTAAAAACAACAAGTCCCAACTCTTTCTCTTATTCATTTCTCTCTCTCCTTCAAACATCCCCCCCCCCCCCTCCTCTCTTTTCTATTTTTTCTCCACTTTAACTCTATCCTGCACCTATACTTATTTTCAAAAGGAATAGCTTGACCAAACATTAGATTCTGTCATTATTTACTCACCCATGTCATGTTCCAACATGAGTATGAGTGGGCCGTCTCTTAGAATGCCGGGAGAAAGAGTGTGCTTTCCATTGATAATAAAATGTAATTTAGTGGGGGAAACATGGACATGGAAGTAATGCATAACTCTTAAATTTACAACAAAATGTTTCTTCATGTATTGACTGACAGCTCTCCTGCTGAGAGAAAGAGTGAGTGAGTACAGAGGTGTTGTGTGAGATTGTAGTTCTAGACTAAATGTGAGCATTTACTTATCTCTCTTGCACAAAAACTGATTCAGTATTCATCAGACTGAATAAAAACAGTGAAATGCAAACCTGCAATAATTAAATATCTTAAATAACACAAATGTACTTTATGCATTTAAAGCTCCAGTAGGTAGCTTTTGTAAATAAATATTTGTTAAATATGAATATATAATGAATATAATATAATATAAATATGAAATGAATATGAGACAGATAATCTGTGGAAAAAATCTAGCTCCTCTGGCTCCTCCCTGTGGTCCTATTGCCATTTGCAGAAATACACCGCTCCCGGTCAGAAACAACCAATCAGAGCCAGGAGGAATGTCTTAGCAGTGTCAATCACGCTCGTGTACGCGCTGATCACCCCTCTCTTGCACAGCGCGAGCGCGTACCGTCGTTCGTGACTCTCCTGTCAAACTCGTTCATCCAAATGAACGAATCTTTTTTCGAGTCATTTCGTTCATTCAACGAACGAAATGACTCGCAAAAAGATTCGTTCATTTCGATGAACGAGTTCAAACAGGAGAGTCACGAACGTGCATCACAGAACAGAGCAAGGCGAGCATTTCTGCTTATAAAACTTAAAGTTTTTTATTTATTTTTGAAATGACCGATCGTTTCGCTAGATAAGACCCTTATTCATCGTCTGGTATCGTTTAAAGCCCTTTGAAGCTGCACTGAAACTGTCATTTGGTCCTTGAAACGTTTGTGTCTTATTGAAGTCCATTATATGGAGAAAAAGCCTGGAATGTTTTCATCAAAAACTTTAATTTCTTTTCGACTGAAGAAAGAAAGACATGGACATCTTGGATGACATGGGGGTGAGTAAATTATCAGCAAAAGTTTTTTTTGAAAGTGAACTAATCCTTTAACGTTATCTTACTAGCTATTTATAACTTATAGAAAGAGTGCAACGTTATAAAGTTACATGTATTGCAAAATACATAATGATTTGAGGACCAAGTTTGTAGTTAAAGTATGGGCAGGCCATAGTCAATGTAAAGCATATCGTTGATGTTTCGTCCCTATTAGTGAATGTTCCATAACTGTTTATAATCCGCCGTCATCGGTGGTCCTGTTTACTAGTCTGCGCGTTCACGGCAGGCTCCGCTGTGGGGGAGGAGCTGTGGAGGGAGGGCTGTAGCGCAGCAGAGAGCAAGGGGGTTGGACCTGGAAGTTGTGCTTGTTCAAATTTTCAGGCTAAGTCAACATTTTCTCAAAACTCCCTACTGCAACTTTAAGCTTACTTTACTTTTTTTATCCAATGTCTTTGCTGCTGACCTTCAATGATCCAATTCAACCATACCAATAACCAAAACTTAAAATATCACAATTGTGTTTCATTTAGTTGTTTTTACGGCTGTGTTGATCTTTCTTCTCCTGCGTCTTATTCATCTGTGATCAGAACGGCAGCAGAGCGTAAAGGTTTGTTTGAGCTGCGCCCTCTAGTGTACAGGCGTGTGTTTACATTTCATTCAGCCTGAGGCTTATTCATTCACTTTTGGTGTGAAAGGGTCTTTACATTTGCCAGAACTTTAAATAGAACTTTATTTTTGTTATTAGGGGCGTTTTTACACTGGGCAACGTTTGCTGCAGTCCGAGTCCGAGATTGTTCATCGACACTATCATCCCTTACAAGTGTTTTATTTAACTAAATACATCGTTATCAGCTACAACGCATGCGCAGGTTACTTTTCTTCCTGAACAAGTGTTGCCTCACGTGAATCGAGGCACAGTTCGAGTGCAACCGAACTCAGACCACCTCCTCCAGGCAGTCTCGGGTTCCTTACCCCGGTGCGCTCCCGGGTCCACATGACAGCTTTCACATAAGCAATTTTTCATGCGAGCCGTGGCCCGGCTCCATAGACTGTAAAAAAAGATGGACGACACCCCTTCGTTCTCTTCCATTGGCGAGAAATGAAGCCGCCATTGTCCCGATATGGCGCTGACATCTTGGGACTTGAGTCTGCGCAGTTGCGATTTCGGGACCAGACATGCGCAGTAGTGAGCAGGAAGTAAAGCCGCAAAATCAACGTCCCGCTCTGGTCCCGCCTTCACTCTCGCTGAATCAATCGCAAGCACACGCCTCTGCTGCAGAACAAACCATTATGTCGGTGTCAAATAATTAATTATAGAAATTTAGATATTAAATTTAAAGCTCCAATCTCCTCAGTCCTCCAAAGATCCCGAAAAAAAGTCCGTTGCTTCAGTGACTACTTTGCTCAGAGAACCTGTCAATCACAGCTGTCAATCATGTACGCCACAGCGCCATTATTATAGCATCAAATAACTAACTAAAAACAAACTTATTTTAAAAACAAACACTTGAAATTACATCAGCGTGATGAAAACTACAGTAAATGACAGAAACTATCTTTGGAAAAAAGATATGTGAAGTGTAATTTAATTGTTTAGTTGGTCTCATGTCCCATTGAATAACATGGGGAGGCGGGGTTTATGAGCTATACTACACTCTTAGAAAAAAGGGTTCATTGGGGTTCTATATAGAACCACAGGGTTCTTTACTCAACTCCAAAGAACCTTTTATGCTAAAAAGGTTCTATAATGACAAGAAAGAACCCTTTTGGCACAAAGGTTCTTTAGGCTATTATTCATTCATATATTACATTATTCTGCAACATTTTGTAGTTGTAATTAAATTATTGTTTATTAAACTGTTGTAGTAACTTAATATCATATTTTAATCATGCTGATTTTTGGAGGAGAAAAACTGAAATGGCCCTCTTCGTGTGATATTGATTAACTACATAAAATTATATAAATATATACATTTTCTAACCCCCATATCTTGAATTTTGTGATCATTCCATGCATTCATAAATGCATTTGAATACACTGAATAATGCAGTGAAAGAACGCACTCAAAATGCACACGCGCAGTAGCCTAACTAACTAGACTTCATCATGTAACTTTAGATGCGTGTACTCTGTAGGCACGATTTGTTTAGTTTTTGAAATATACTTGATAATGTTAAAGCGCACATCGTTAAAACAAAAAACACGATATTATCGCAGACGATTTAGCTATATCGCACACACCTCTATATTGACCTTATCGTCATCATCATCATCATCATCATTATTATCATCATAACAAGAAATTATTCAGTACAAAAACAAACATAAGGATTCATTTTAAGCCATTTATAGCTGAATAGGCTTTCGTCTTGTCTTACTTAGCCTTGTTTGCTGCTCTTACATTTCATTATTTGTCATTTATGTGAAATTATTGTACCGCAACTAAACTATTTTGCATCATGGATTTAATTTTTTTTATCCGTTGAACAGCAAACATAAACAAAAAGAAGTAATAAACTCATTATTTTCATTATTTTTTACAAAGTAGGTAAACAATTTGTTTGCATTTGCGCGAGCATATTCACGCAGCGCTGTCTCGCGAGTCGCGAGTGCGTGCACGCACCTTTTTGAATTCCAACGGTCGAGAAGAGACTGATCCCCGTCTGCTGATTTAAATTGATGGTCTGACGGAAATATTGTTGTGGTAAGTCAGAGAAATACATCGATTTTTTAAGTAATTTACTTGTTATAAGCTTTAAACCCATTAGTAATGATAGGACCGGTCACCGGGGGGCGATCGAGACACTTTGGCTTCACTTTTTAGGGCTTGTGCGGCACGCTTGGTAAAAACGCCCTAAAAAACACCATCCCAGGTGAGAAAACGTAACGCAAAAGTAATATAATAAAATAACTTTACATAAAAACCAAGTAATGCAATTAGTTACTTTTTTTAGAGAGTAACACAATAAAATAATGCATTACTTTAAACAACAATGGTCATTTTAATCCTATTGTTTATCCTATTGTCATATTTGTTTGCATGTTCAGGTTCTTTGGGTTTTGATTCATACTTCTCGCCAAATATAAAAACTTTCAAGGCAGATGAATTACAATAATTTTTGTAACTATTATGTAGATATGTTTTAGCTTCTGAAGACTTGAACATTTTTATGATCATTTTAGTGTGTTTGGCTTTTTTTCTGCAGCTGTCTGGCAGAAAACAAAACAAAAATCTAATTATTAAGTAATGATAAAGAAAATGCCATGTCTCTCATTTGGTCTTTTACTGTATGTTTAGTTTGTGTTTGGTTTATTTCCTGTTTCCTGTTTCTAGTTTTGTAGTCATTTTGTAGTGCTTTTGGTTCCCCTCTTGTTATCTAGTTATCCCTGTGTGTATAAGCCCCAGTGTTTGCTGTGTTTGGTTGTCAGTTGTTCTGTTACAGGGAGAGGGCAAGGAAAGGTGAGCAGGAGTGTGGAACTGAGTCCAGGTGTATTTTTATTAAACAAAACAAAACATGGAACATGAGGAGCCAGTAAACAAGAGAGCAAGACAACGAGGATACAAAAACAACAACTGACAACCAAACACAGCAAACACTGGGGCTTATATACACAGGGATAACTAACAAGACAGAAACAAACGATGAAGGAATGAGAACCAGTTTTTTTTTTTTTTTTTTTTTTTTTTTGTCTACAATGGAAGTCAATTGTTTGGTTACCAACATTCTTCAAAGTATCTTCTTTTATGTTACACAATAGAAAGAATGTCATAAAGGTTTGGAACAACATGATGGTGAGTAAATGATGACCAAATTTTCAATTTGAGGTGAACTATCCCTTTAAATACAATCAAATCATCTGACAATATCCTTCATGTCCACACAAATGGTGCAGGGCGAGTTAGTGGTTTGTTCAAATCCAAGAATGAGCAATAGTAATTGCCTTAGCAATTACTCTCCACAGAGAACATTTCTCTCTCTTGTCTCATCCACACAGATAGTCTCATAGAGAGTAGAAAGGTTATATCTTTATGAACTCACCTAACTCCTCAAAGGACCCAAAATGTAATCTCTCTCTCTCTCTCTCTCTCTCTCTCTCTCTCTCTCTCTCTCTGTTTCTGATTGCTGCTTTACGTTCTCCATTCACTGTATTCACTTGCTTTAATTGCCATGCTATCAGACTCTCCCTGACAGCTATGCCAATTACCCGTCTGCATTGTGTGCTGTCCAGACTGGCCGTTTAGACGCAGAACAGAGAACAGAATAAAACCTACTGCACTTTATGCATTCAATTGAATGAACCGTCTCTTCAACACTTTCTTCATCTGTCTGCCATTGCTATTTTTCAAGACAAAAATTAATGTTGCAACTGGCAAATGTTATAAATAGTAAGTACCAAAGACTTGAAATATTGTGCTTTTATGGGACTTTTTTTTTTTCAGAGATTGACATCCTGTGGAAACATACTATATGCCTTCGTTGTATGTTAAAAAGCACAATGGACATTCTAAGATGCTAAGCATCTACTTTTGTTTTCCACAGAAAAAAAAAAACATACAAGTTTGGAACAACATGAGGGTGATAAAATTATGACAGAATTTACATTATTTGTGTGAAGTATTACTTTAAGTGTGAAATAAGCATTTTTGTGTCTATATCAGTGTCTTAGTTGTATAATAAGTAATATTAATGTCAGGTCAGTGGTCAATCAATGAGACACAACAGAGCTTCATATAAATGTTTCCCTTTCCCTTTCTAGTCAGAAAAGGCTCCATTCTCAAACAAACACTTTTAAATAATCTTATGTGTTAATCTTATTTTGAGCATGAGAAATGTCTACAGATTTCTATCAAAACAAATGATTGGCTACATCCGAAATCGCATACTCTCTGACATACGTCACGACCAAACGTTAGCGATTGGTTATGGCAGATACAGAGTGACTCTGGGCAGATCCAATAGTTTTAGACTTCAATAGAGTACCCGCCTACAAGGAAGTTAACGCTTGTCAATGGAGCGGTGCCAGACTCTATGTACAAATGAAATGTACGAGAGTCTGGTGGGACCAGACTACACAACAGGTGCAACAGCGCTGCTATTGCATGAACTGAAGAAATTCAGATGGGACATACTTGGAATAGCTGAAACTCACTGGATTGGAGCGGATGACAAACGTTATGAAGATCATAGGATCCTATCCAGCGGCAGAGGAGACCTTCATAGATCTGGAGTAGCTCTGGTGTTAGGTCCACTGGCAGAGAAAGCCTTATTGGGGTACAACCCAGTAAGCGACAGGATTGTCACAGCAAGATTCAGAACCATTTTCGGATGTATGACGGTATGACAGGTCTACGCTCCAACAATGAAGGCAAGCGATAACGATATGGAGGATTTCTACTCCAGATTACAAGAAGTAATCAGTAATGTGCCAAAAAAAAATCTCATAATCCTGATGGGAGACTTTAATGTCAAAGTAGGATGTCAGTATCAGGACTCAAATGAAGTTGTAGGCAAGTTTGGATATGGACAACGAAATGATAGGGGCGACAGGCTAATAGACTTTTGCGGATTAAATGATCTTATCATCACAAACACCCAATTCAACAGTCCAAGAAAATAGATGCTGGACATGGATATCACCAAACGGTGTCGACTGCAATCAGATTAATTACATAATGATCAGCAGGAAGGGAGAGGCAGCGTGAGGAACAGCAGGGCTTTCCCCAGTGCAGACGCTGGATCAGACCACCAACTGGTGATGGCCAACATAAAATTGAAACTCAAGAGAAACTACAAGAGGAAGAGCAGTACTTCGAAGATCTGTATAACAATCCAAATCCGGTGGACGAGAGAATTCTGGCCAACTTGGACTACAACGGTGACAAAGAACCAACACCGAGCATCATGATAGAAGAAGTTGTCCGACCGCCTAAAAACAAGGAAAAAAATGAGTCTGAACATCGTCGAGGCCTGCACTTGCAGCCTCTGACCGAAATGGATGGAGGGACTCCGTGTTGGGACTGTCGGAGTGTGGTCTACCATCACCATGACACACACAAATTGTAATATGTTGAAATTATTATCTCAAAGGTACCCTGATGGTTTACTTTTTCTGGTGTAAATTTGAAGTGCAGATCTACAGCTTAAGCAGAACTTACACTTTTGAACATGAGAAATTTCTAAAGATTTCTAACAAAACAAATGATTGGCTACGTCCGAAATCGCATACTCTCTTGAGTAGGTACTTATTTTGAATAAGTAATTACTTCACGACCGCTAAAAAAAGTATATTCTATATAGTATGAGTGTGTGTAGTATAAATGTAATCCAGACGTACTACATTCGCCATGTTGTCATTATCACGTGACCAACCACCATCCGTTACGTCGCTTCACTGCCATTCACAAATCCTCTCAAGTGGCCTCATGGGATAGTGAAGTGTCCATCGTATACAAACTTCAGAATTTCACTGAAAGTAGTAGGTCATCCGGGTAATTTTTGCCTACTCTTTTATGAGTACTGTGAATTCGGACATACTTTTGTCACATTCTGTTTTTTTTTTGTTTTTTTTCACTCAACTGATTCATTCAAACATGTTACTCAGGGATAAAAAAAAGTGTCTTTAAACAGTTGGTGAGTCATTGAAACATTTACTCAAGAAATTAATTCAGGAACAAACATGTGCATGTCTTTATGAGTGAGACATTGAATCCTTTACTTGAATGATTCAGGAACCAAACACCACTTCTGCTGTGTGTTACAAGGGGATGGTTTATTCTGATTTTAAAAATAGTCAAATAGTATTTCGGAAACATATACAAAAAGATCTAAATACTCACTCAAAACACTATTTAATTCTCAAGGTAATTTTCATAGCGTCTGTCAAATTGAATTATACTGTATATAAACAGACATCTCACAATGTCAAATAGCACCAACACATTTCCAGCATGTACTTTGATTTTCCACTCACATTTCTAAAGGAAGACACCTCAACAGTTCATATTTCCACATCATATTTCACACATGACAGACAGATTCTGACTGACACACAGACTGGAAATTTAAGATGGTTCACAGGGTTCAATCTATCAGGGTTTGCTAACTCATAAGGAGCATTGGCTGATGTCTTTAATGTATTTAATTTTTAACAGTCTTTATTTTTGGTCCAGAGGGGGATTATATAATTCAATACAGCCTTGAGTCAGCGAGGGCAAATCCTGAGGGTGACTTTGAAGCTTCAGCTTGAGTTCAAAAACCAAGAGGACTGTTTACTCTGACATCGCCTGACAGTGTATTTCTCGCTTTCCTCCCTCACTCTCTCTCTCACACACACTCATGTCAGTATACAAGAAATCCTTTCTTATCACAGATAAGGTGGTTTGGACTCTTTCAGAATGGATTATGAGAACAGACATGTTAAAAGGTCAGTGATACACTAGCACCTCACAAACACACACACTCAAGCAGGAGAGAGAACCAATGTGTCACAGCGCAGAGATTAGAGTCACAGAGATAATGCATGACCTCTAGAAAACAACTGATCCCTAGCGATTATGGGAGTGTAAATAAGTAAAACATTAAATAAGAGCAGTAGTCCATCTGATTTAAACACACCACAGAGCCAGAGAGAGAAAGTAAGACACAGACAGGAAAGATGCAACCTTATTGTTGACATAGGCAGACATTTCACCCAATGTTAAAATGAGTGAATAAGCGATAAATCAGTCTCACCAAAAATCTAGTCAAAAGTATAATTGGTATACTTGGTATAATATCCATGTGTATTTCCCCTTGAACTTTTTGTCAATTGAACTCCTATAATCTCAGTTATTTGATTTATGTCATTATTTTATAATAGACACTGAAAAAATGGTAACATCTAAATTAATTGTTTTTTTATTGAAATCAGAAAAATATTGAGCATCCCTGAATGAACCAAAAAACATGAATTTATAACTATTACCTCAAGTCCATCACTTTACATTCAAGCGCAAAAATGAACTCAACACCTGCCAGAACCTCAGCAAAAAAAAAATCATGTGACCCCTAACAATGGCACCAATGACAATGTTGCAGGCCCCGTTGTTGATATTGCAAATCTTTTTTTAAAATTAACTGCTTATTAATGTCAATTAGCTGACACTTCCATTCGAATCACCTTAATTAAAAGAGGGAGGGTCTCTCTGGAATAACCTGGAGTTAAGCATCTTAATCAAGGACATAAAGTCTGTGATCCACTTTGCATATTATTCATGGCATTTGCAAACGTTGGCAAATCCGCAGACAAATGTTTGTATGCAACATGCATCAGAAAGTCCCTACACTCTTCTTTATTGGCCTGAGTGTGCTCGTTGTACCATGGCGTTGGACTATTTTCTTGAATCTTCTTTAAGCGCAAAGGAGCAGTGCTGGAAAAGAGAGAGTCAAATGTTTCTGTCGCAATATCGAGTTTTTCTAAGCTATCTGGGATGCTGAGGAGATGAAACTGATCAGGAATATTATTAATAAAGCAATCTTTAGTGGCAGAAGTGAGAGGTCTAACATTTTTGTAACACGGAGTTGGCTTTGCAGTCTTAGCTAAATGAAGTTTACAAGAGACTAGATAATGATCTGAGATGTCATCACTCTGCTGTAGAATTTCAATGGCATCAACATTGATTCCATGTGATAATATTAGATCTAGAGTATGATTACGACAATGAGTGGGTCCTGACAGATATAAAATCAGCAAATTCTTTGATAAAGTCTGTATGGTGCCCTGGTGGCCTGTATACAGTAGCCAGCACAAATCTCAAACGTGATTTATCATTTACACTAGATAGTGTTACATTAAGCACCAACACTTCAAAATAATTATATTTGAAACTAGACTTCAAGTTCTCAGTAATTCTGAAGATATTACTATAAATTACAGCAACACCTCCCCCTTTGCCTTTCAGACGAGGCTCATGTTTATAACCGTAATTTATGTGGTGGACTCATTTAAAGTAATGTAATCGTCTGGTTTTAGCCAGGTTTCTGTCAAACACAGCACATCTAGGTTATAGTCTGAAATCATATCATTAACAATAAGTGCTTTTAAAGTAAGGGATCTAATATTCAGCAACCTAAGCTTTATCATTTGTTCATCTGTATTATATCTGCTTTTTATTTTTTGAACATCAATTAAATTTTTACCCTTAAATGGGTTTAGGAGTTTTTTGTATGTCCTAATTCGGAGAACAGACACAGTCTCTATATGATGATATCTAGGTGAAAGAGTCTCTATGTGATGTGATTTATCTGACCTCAGTGACGTGAGACAGCTAGCAGACGGTCGGTTTAACCAGTCTATCTGCTTCCTGACCTAAGTGCACTTATTTTTCACAAGCCCTCGAAGAAAGAATCAAATTCCTCTAGAGGAAACAAGAACAAGTTTTTCTGCTCTCTATTGTGGTATATGTTACAGTAAAGTACCAAGGTATTTTCTTCTGGTATCATAACTGTACTGTGCTAACACCAACCATAAAGAAAATGTATCTTATAAAATCTAATAAACTGTGTGGTAAACCTAAATAGCCACCTAATTTTATAATATCCACATCTACAGCCCTTCCAGCAGAAGGAAGTGTTTGTGTTAATGACCAAGCAGTCAAAAAGGGTCAGAAAGAGAACAGTGATGTGAAAGAAAGGGACAGAGACAGAGTTAGAGTCAGATATATGGCCCATGGGTGATATTTTGAGGGACAGGGTGGGATGTAGAGAGCTGTTCATCACAGAGCACCCTGGAGTAGAGCTGGATGAGACTGATAATACAGATGTAAAAATCAGTGCAATCAAATGGTGTAATTGCTTTTTGCCACCAGGAGCTGCATCATCTCTACCTGGTGCCTTCAGCGAGGCCATTGGCCAATCAGAAACCTCTATCACACACGAGGAACAGCCCCAAACCGTTCAGAATTACAGAATAGAGGACTGGTTTAATTTAGATTAGAGTTAGATTATTTTAATATATTAATATTGATTTTTTTATTTATACTTTTATTTACCAATAACATACTTTAGAAAACCAACCACAAAATGACAACTAACTAGAATATAGTTACACAAGACCATCAATTTCCATCCAATTCAAACCAACTGCATTATCTCTAATTAGCACAACTCTCTCAGCAGTTTCTATTATCTTTTCTCTCTCCGTCTCTTTCTTCAACATCATCCTCTTTCATCCTTTATCTTTCTCAATCGTGCATTTCTTTCCTTCGCGGAGCACTAATTAACGGAGAGATATTGGACACGGGTTTGTGCACTTGCTAATACAACGGGATGAGAGGAGCTGACAGACCGGCCATTTAAAAAAAAAAATCAAGAGTGACCACAGTACTGAAGAAATTAGGTACCACTGGGTGGGTGTGGAGAACGAAGATGAGAACACTTGAGATGATGGTGTGTGGGGGGGGGGGGGGGGGGTGGGGTATGAAGCTTTGCCCTCTGTGAGAGCAATTATCCGTAGCTCACGGGTCGACCCAGCCATCAGTCCTCCCAGCAAATTAAATGGACCTTTCTTCTCCATTCTTCAGCCATCTCTCTGCCTCCTCCTTTCTCTCTGTCCATTTACTCGAAGATGCTTGTTGATTTAAGCCAAATTGATTCCTCCCGGGTTTTAACGCTTGATCAATCTGTTTAAAGTCTGGGGGGATTGACGAGTGAATGTTTATTAGACACCTCCCCCTTGCTTTTCCTCCCCATCCCCCTCAATCCCACTATTATTCATAGGGAATCTCAGAAGAGTAGCACTGATCCATAATAAGGCAGCATATGGATGGATTTTCTAGGATCTATACAGTCTTATGCCTGCTACAGACTGTGTGATTTCAGCAATCCTATAATAAGATCATTACAAATCACACTGTACGACATGGATCTAAATAAACTTGGGTGCATAGACTGTACGATGATGACAGCTATTGAATCATAGGATACGACGCAAGTTAGTATAGAAGAATAAAACGTCATCAGCATGCGCTAGTGGTAAACAAATAAAGCAACATGAATCACACTTTGACAATTGTGGTTTTTATGTGCGCTGCAAAAAAGAGGAGGAAGTGAAAGAGGAGAATATGAATGCGGTCATTGCTAGGGTAAAGAGGCCAACTTGGCATGCCAATTTTGCAAATGGAGCTTGAGGTAAATAGTTTTAAGTTTTAGCGCCATGTTGCATTGATCAATATGCCATTTCATGCGATATTTTTATTGGTTAGTCAGTAAACGTAAGTCATAGCAGCAAACACACTGTGAGATGATCATCCTAAACTTCTGAAACAGTCAGAAAATGATCGCAGGATATCTTTGACATGACAACGGCCGTCTCTGAACCTCTCTCACTGTACGACATGGGAACACGGTTTAGGAGCCAAAACCACAGAAATCACCACGATTGGTTATCTTTCGTCTGGGACAGGCCAAAATCATACAATGTGTACCAGGCATTATTGATTTAAATTAATCTGCACACGGGATCTTCTCATATTTATAAACAGTGTATTTTAAGCAATATATTTTGCACTAGGGATAGGAATAAGTGGATAGGATAAGTGTTAAACTCGACCTGTCTTGTTGTGCAACCAACATTGTTGGGGTGTGGTATTACTTTTCTAAGCAATCAGATGGTTGAAAAAAAATCCATATATTTACATTGAAGGAAGGACCACAATATACTGTAATAGAGACTTGGATGGCTCCTTTATCCTAGACCAGTAAGCAACAGGTCGCCATTGTAAATGAGAAAGTGTTCTCAATGTGCTTACCTGGTTAAATAAAGGTTAAATAAAAAAAAAAACAGCCTAGTAACTCCCTGGCAACACCCTAGCAACCACCCAGATGGGACATTCATTCTTAAAGTATTATTATTTGAGGTTCTGGTCCCAAATTCTGACAGATATTCCATCACTCCTGTACACATTCCTTTAATATTTTTGACGTGTGAACGTACCTGATGGCAAATTGTCTAATCATATCAAAGTCAGAGACAAAAATATCCACCCACAACAGCTGTGCAAATATGCAATACAAACAGTAAACCTATTCTATGCTTATGCACTGACAGTAAAGTCTTTTCATTTGAGATCTTTTAAATGGATCACTGCAACAACAAAAAAAGCAGGCAAATCTTTTTTTTCTTTTTTTTTTACTTTCTCTTCCCCTGATGTCAGCATAGATGCTGTGTGAACTGTGATGACACAGTAAGAGGGTATTAAGACCACCAACCGGCCAACAGAACAAGATTTAAAACCCAAACAAACACAGTAGAATAAAAACATAATGCACCCTCATAGATGTGCACATACACACACACAGATCAAACATTCCATATAGACACACACACACAAAATCCATTTTAGCAAAATCCTTTGTCTGCTTGAAAGATATGATACAAAAGAATAGGGGGGATAAAGGGACGGATGGATGGATGGTTTAAGGTGGAGATAATGCCTGCAAGGACAAATGACACACACACACACACACACACACACACACACACACATACATGCCACACCATTTGAGCCAGGATCACATTTCAAAAGCTCTCCAAAGGCAACTTTTGGGCAGGAAACCAAATAGCTGTTAAGAGCCCCTCCTTAACCAACATGTGAGAGAAGGCTAATAAAGACCATGTTTATGTGGCTAAAGAAAACAGTAGCTTCCTTTTATTTCACCTCCTTTTCTTCTTTTATTCATGCTCTCATGTGAGAATCGGTTCACAGGGACGTAACTTCGGTCATGTGGTTTGGGCGAGATTCGTTTAATCTGACCTACAATGCACTGTGAGTACAAACAAGATCAAGAGGCTTTAGGACAAAAGCTCGAACAGATTTGGGACCATTGTTGAAGGAATGTTCTGGGGTTCAATACTAATTAAGCTCTATCAACAGCATCTGTGACATACTGTCGTTACCACGGACAATAATTGTGACCTTTTTTTAAGTTAGAACTGTGTATTTCAGTTCCAAGCAAAGTCTATGGAGCAAGGCAATAAAGTGGTGCAGGGATGACGTCAAAACCTGGAAGTCTAATTCGGCCGCTGGTTCCTTTGAGATTTTCCTATTGGGTTTTATAATGGGGTTTTCCAATTTATGAGTAAAATAAGGTCTGTGGTGAACATAACCTGATACTTTGACGTTTTGTTCTAGAACATACACTGAACACACTCACACCCCAAGCTTTCTTATCAAGTTACTTATTAGAAATATACGTTTACAAAGATGAACATAGCTGCTTAAATTCACGTTTTCACAATGGGTGAGTGTAATTTACGTTGTAGAACAAAACGTCAAAGTATAGTCAAGTTATCTTTACCACAGGCTTTATTTTTACTCATAAATTAAAACCCCCCATTATAAAACCCCATAGGAAAATATCAAAGGAACCAGGGCAAATTCTGACGCCATCCCTGCACCACTATGATGCTTTGGATAAAATGTAAATCAGCCATAAAATTGTAACTTTACACATTTTAAAATGAGTCTAGCGAGATAAAATGCGTTCTAACCTTTTGTATTCAATAATGATGCATTGAACTGTCAAAATATTAGGGGGGTGGGGGGGGGAGACAAAAAAAAAGAATTTTTGGTTTCGGACTTTCCGGACTGGTTTTTTAAGGGCTGAAATATTGACTGTGTAAGCATCTATTTTTTGCCCACAACATGGATAAGCTACAGTGTTACATTGCTGACAATGTCATGTCAAAATGTCATGTGCAAAATCGGTTAAGACATTAATGGTGTGTAAAATAATGGTGTGAAAATACCAGTAAAGTGACTATCTCAGACCTTAGTAAGGGTGTGTTCACACTTTTAGTCTGGTTCGCTTGGTTTGTTTGGTCCGGACCAAAAAAAAAAACATTTAGTCCTGGTCCGGTTAGCGCTCATCTCGGCATTTTAACACTGAACATAAAGATCGTTCACAACCTGATTGGTCGGCTTTTATGACGTATATTTCGCAACAGAACTTACTGAACATCCAAAACGACGCTGTGTTCTGGGATAAATATGCTCGTTGTGTGTGCGTAGCTACAAATGATGGTATTTTGACCAACTGAGAACTCGTGAAAAGCTTATAAATGTGTAAAGGAGTGAAAAAAGTGTCAGGAATCCCTCCGTCACACACACACACACAAAGGGTTAAACAACTTTATAGCTTAAATAACACACACTGTGTATGTCAGAATTAAAATAAGGATCATAGCACAAGCTTCACATTTCTGCTTTGAAACCCTCCAGACTGCATTGCCCCACAGACTTCCATTAAGTGCAGAGTTTTTACATGCTTTATAAACTGATGGACCAAGTGATGAAATGATGATGAAATGCGATGGAAAAGCTGCTCATCTCTCAGTAATTAGAGGTAAAGGAATAGAAAGAAAGAATAAAACAGTCAATGGTGTTGACAGACTGGTCAAGCATGGAATCGCTTCTGCTGATAACAGGCAAACACACATTGAGATAAAATACACAGTCCCTCCAACCACTGCATGTCAATCCGAGCGAAACAGAACCACAAATTACTCTCTTTTTATCGCTTCTGCTCTTTCACGCTCTCCCTTTCTATTTTTTCAGACATGTGCGTGTGGTTAGAAACCGTGAGTGAGGCTTGTGGGTCTAGCATTTCTAATCCATTTGTATGCATGAATGAGTGACACGCATTTGTCCATGCACTTAATGCATTGGTGCTCCCTTAGGTAGCAGGAAAACAGCCCAGTCCTCCTGCTGCATGCTGGGATTGGTTGAGAGCTGTAGGGTGTGTGAAACAAGGCGAGAGGGGGTTAAATCAACATCTGTGCCTCTCCAGATCTAATGAAGCTTTATATGAGCAGTGACACAAACATGCTTTATGTGAAACAGAAACCAGTGCTATTCTGGAAACATTTTTATTACAGCCTGTATGAAATTAAACCTTGCCAAGTAATAACTGTACTGTAACAGGAGAATGATACGGCAATATCTGTGCAATAGAAGATATTAAAGCAAACAATCAGTTCTCTCAAGTGTAATTCAGATGTCTAATCAAACTATAGCCTATATATAAGCGGCCTCTATATAAACCGCTTGGGTACTCACTCACATATCAGACTTTCTCTTAGTGTGGCTAAGGAAAACGTTCTTAAATAATATTCTGCGCACAGAATACAACACGGATTAAAACAAGCCGTTTTAATTGGATAAAAAACAACACGTTTGAATAAACAATGATCCAACTTTCCTTGAGGGGGCTTTATGATTATGCAATTTGTTTCTACGTACAGAACATCCTATTTTGGGCACAAACTGTACTTTTAAGTTACTGAATCACACGTGTGGCAGAAGAGAGAATTAGGAAAAGGACATTTAATAAGAAGAAGTGCAGGTTAAAGTGAGGCAAGGTCTTGCTGTCCGTTTCAGCACCACGCCGAGCGCTGCAGATATAGCTACTATATGATTATGGAAAATTGCCAGGGGCCAAGGGAAAACATATATTTCTTACGATTAAATAAATGTCCTCGAGATCACTGAGAGCATGTGTGTGAATGTTTTCATTTATCATGCAAGTTGTCAGGTAGACTTTATGTTTATGTCCAGCTGTGAACCCATGAACTCTATCTGACATTCCCTTCAGCGATTTGAGCGCAACGTCATTGTCAACATGATGGGCACAAATACATCTGGAAAATAAAAATAAAAAACACCTGCAGCAATTACAAACTTTCTGACCTGAACATGCACATGGCATTCAGAAAAAATATAAACAGCATCACAGGGTGAAGCAAAAAAAAAAAAAAAAAATTCTATAGTACAGTGTAGTATAGGATATTATAATACCCTAGTAGAATATAAGCATTTACCATAGTAAACACGGCTTTTTACACGTTACATGTAGTTACTGTAATAACTATAAATTATGCATAATTGAATGCAAGTAACACTAAACCAAACCCTAATCCTAACCCTATAGTAAGTAGGCTAGATGTATTATTTATTATTACTCATAATAATACTTAATGTATGTATATGTATAATTACACTGTAACATGGACACCTTAAAATAAAGTGTAATCATAAATAGCTACTACAGTAAAAAAAATTATAGTTTAAAGTACACAGTACAAAAAAAAAGCTAAAATTGAAAAAGTTTTAAAAACTCATTTAACTATTGATGATGAAATCCAAGTTTGGCAAATTGCAGAAAAAAATCTTAAATAAAATGTAATGTTAAAATATTATGTTATTATATACTTTAAAGTTTTAGTCCTATACTTTAGTACAGGACATTAGTAAATAGCACTGTAAATGTTGTGTAAACAGTGTAAAGTAAAGAGTTAATTTATAGTATAGTAGGTATTAGGCTATAGTAAAAAAAATATTAGTCTTCAGTCATGTATAGAATAATACAGTAAACATCAAAAGTCATAAATATTGTATTTATAGGCTACTGTAACGCCACCCTGTAAATAAACGGATCATAGTTTGCATGTGGCTGCAGTATGAATAAAATAATAATTGAACTGGTTTACTGAACGTAGTAAATAACACGCAGCGAGCTTACCGTCCACAGCCATAGTCGGTATATACGCGTATCTCTCCGTGATTGCTTTAGTAGGAGTCTGCCATGCTCATGCTCACGGGTGTTCTGTCCGGTAGAAGAGAGAGCCGGGGCTCCTGAACGACACCTCCAGTCCGAGCGCAAAGATCTGCTGTGGAGCAGGAGAAATCCACATATAAACCCGAGAGAGAGAGAGTGAGAGAGGAGAGAGATGACAGTCATTCAGCTCCCAGCGCATCGGACAAGTTTAAACCCCTCCCTCCCTCTGCTTCTCACCTTAGTGCTGAACGCACTCATAACAGCGAGCGATTCACTGATACACAAGTGGCTGTGGTGATGAATGACAGTATGCAGCCAGTGCAATAAAACACGCGTCATTTAATCTAGGCTACATCTGACCCGCGCGTGCACGAGGGAGTGGGTAACATATGGGCAAACGCGTGAGAGGGCGCTTGACAAAACAAACTTATGCAAAGCACAGCATTATGAGACTGCGTTTGCCCCGTGCACCAGCATGGGGTGATTAACACTTTCATTAGTAATGGGTATACTAACAGGCCTGTTGCTTAATGATTTTTATATATATATATATATATATATATATATATATATATATATATATATATATATGTGTGTGTGTGTGTGTGTGTGTGTGCCTATATCAATGAAAGACTACAAAGATTCCAAGCCGTAACCAAAAAAAACAAAACAATTTGTAGGCTACCTATAAAGGCATTTTAAAGCTGTCGGGACGAATTTCGCGGGAAATTGCACGTTTGTCATTCACCCATGCCGTGCATCACTATTCCGTACGCAGAGTGTGTAAAGCTGGAGGTTTGTTGTCACAACGAACGAGAAAAATTATGTGAAATCGCCGTTTGTAAAAACAAAGCAAACGTTATTTATATGTCCATCTGCTCTGAAAAGACCCACTTACAGTATCCACATTCATCCGCGCAGAGGAGCAGAGACGAAGCACAACCAAAAATATTGGTCGTCCGCTAAAGGGTCAAAAGTTAGTGTAACTTTAATGTCTTACCGATTAGTTAATGTACAGTTCACTCAAAAATTAAAATTCTGCCATCATTTTCTAATCTTCATGACATTCTAAATTTGTATGCCTTTCTTTTTTCGGAACACAAAAGTAATGTAATTATAGCATTTATCTAATACTTCAGTTAGTAATTTCATTAACAACCAAATACATTTGTTTTTATTCAAACTCTGTTCACAGTAGGCTACATTTAAATTATTATATCAATTATCATCATATAATTTATTTCAAATAATTATGTTAATACATCCACTGTATTTTTAATGGCATATGTTCATTTATGGATCAGGTATAGTTGAAACAACACAGAAAAACAAGTTACTTAAACAGTTAAAACGTTGAGCAGTGCAGACTCCACTTAAAGCTTTACAACTTGTCCACAGCGTGACTGTCGTCTGGGTCACTACACACTCTTGTGCACTCTGACTCCCCCATTCTTGCAGTTTCACTAGGATAAGTGCCATATCTGTTCTTTAGAAAAGGAAGAAAAGCCTGTTAAGTGCTACCGTCACGCCTCAGGGCAACACTTGCTTGTCGTGAAGCTGTGGAGGAGGGACGATCTGAGGAGAGCATGTAGTCAAGAACATCAGCGCGTCGGAGAGGTCTTCAGTGGCCCGTTCTACAAAGAAATCTTCCTGCGTGGCCCTCCAGACAATCAACGGAACAAGAGATGCCATTGCACCAAACGTCAGAGAAGATGTCTGCTTAAATGAGCTGTATTCATTTACTGTCACAAATAACAATGATTTCCTTCACAGTATGAGCAGATGAGAAGGTGTTTGGTGAGGTGGGTTTCTGAAGTTTGAAGAGGTGTAGGAGAGAGTCTCTCTATAGGGCAAACATGCAACGCTACAAAGAAGCAGCTACAGCTTTTCTTCACTTCACAAGATTGGTGTTATTGATGTTGCACAGATTAACATGCAAGTTTTAAATTTTGACAGATTTTAGATTTCAGATCTTTGTTGAGTTTTAGCAAAAGCATGTTTTTGAAATGTGTTTAATTGTGGAGTAACGCTGTTTGCAAAGACAACGTCACTATTAAAATTGCTTGTATATTAAGATTAGCCTAATGTTTTGAAGAAACCACTAACTCTGAATATTAAACTGTCTGGTTTGTTTTACAGGTGTGAATCATACCTAAAATCATGTGAATTTTCTGTCTGTCTATATGATCTAGCTGTTAGATTATACATTAACAAATTATCTGTTAAGCATTAATGTCTGTGACTTTAAAGTTATTAATGGGATAGTTCATTCTATTTTTTTTATTCTGTCATCATTTACTCACCTTCTGGTCACAGGTCACATGTTAATACCAAGTGTAAATGAGCCCTTAAAGGGTTCCAAAAGTGAAAATTCTGTCAGTATTTACTCACCCTCATGTTGTTCAAACCCCATAAGACCTTAATTCATGTTCCGAAGATGAACAAAGATATTTTTGATTAAATCTGAGAGCTGGATCACTCCTTATAGGCTTCTAAGGGATTGACACTTGCCAGCCCCGAAAAGTTATTAAAGACATCGTTAAAATAGTCCAAGTGACTACAGTGGCTCAATCTTAAAGGGGTGGTAAAACACATTTTGTCGAAGGCTTGATTGTGTTTGTGGGGTGCACTGTAACGTGTTCATGCTTCGTTTTTAAAAAATTTCATTATTTTTCATATATTTTACCTTTATTCTACACTGCTCTGTCCCTCCTTGTAAAAACGGTCTGATGGTTTCCGGGTTCTTTGAAGCCAGTCCCTCAAAAATACGCAATGGGCTCAGATTGGTTAGCTGGCCCAGTGTGTTGTGATTCGCTAACCGTCTAGTGCCCGTTTTTCGGAAACGTCACGCCCCGTACCTTTACCGGTAGTTTGTGCTTTGGTGTATTATAAACGATGGCGTCAATAAAACCAATCGGACCCAGAGAAAGTTAGTAAAGATGATCGAGCAGAACCTGTTCAAGAACGGCTGTTAAACGACGTTTCAGAAAGGTTTGTTTTTTGTTGTTGTTTCTGTCTCATTACTTTTTAGATACGTTGTAATTAAATTGTACTAATTATTATAGTATTACAAAAAATAAGCTTCATAAACAAGAATTTCATATAATCGTTCAAACAAATTATAGGCTAGTAACGTTACAGTCCTCAAAGGGATTTATTTGAGTTAAGACTGCGGATCTATAGTGATCGTTACTGACTGTATGGCACGGTTACTTTTGTATTTTTAGAACGATTGTAGACAAATATCTGTCGACAGAACTATTAACGCAAAACGAACACTAAACATTGGCTTTACTGCAGTACCCAAATCAAACACAGAACCATGTTTAGCATGCCTGTAGATAAACAAGCGATAAACAATACATAAAAGCTCCAATCAAAGAATAATTTACACTGATTCCAAGTTCGCTGTTGAGATTAAAAAAAAAGTTTGTAACGTTAGGTGTTTGTCGTTAGGTGTTTTAACGTTACTTCCTTTCTACAACGTACAATGAACAATACGAACTATTACAGGAAAACACATCGACGAAAAATAAATCATACTTACAGGTTGTGGCCCGTAAACAAAAGCTTCTGTTCTTAAAGTTGGAACTGCTCCATCTTTCAGCACAAGCCAATGTGCGAATCCTGCATTGAACTCGCCAAGATTGTGAAAGCTTTCCTCCGTAAAATGTGCAGCACGGAGATATAAAAGGCAATATAAAGGCAATATAAAATGGCCTCGCCCCCCTTATTTAGTATTCTCAGAGGAGGGGTTTATGTAAATATCGGGGTTAGTGATGTCAGCAACCCTGGAGGGATGTCGTGTAGTCCCTACCGGCCGTTTGCTGTAGTCCTTAGAAATTGATTTCTTTAAAAGAAAATATCTCCCTTTGCTTTGAACTTTGAGCGCTGTAACTTTGCAGATGTTGTTTATGCTCAAACAGCAACATTACACTCTAGCTAAAGTTAGAAAAGTGAAACCGTGTTTTACCACCCCTTTAAGTTTATCGAGTGACGAGAATACTTTGTGCGCAAAAACAAACAAAAATAACTACTCCATTTTAACTATTTATTTCCTTCTCTGTGGGCCTCGAGTCAGTTAACGTAGTGTGATTGCGTAGAGCTACGTCACACGTAGGCTCACTATCGACCGACTCTGGTCATGTGTGTGTTGCGTGTGACGTACAACACAGAAGCTTACGCTATTACACTAGTGAACTGACTTGAGGCCCACAGAGAAGGAAATGAATAGTTGAAATAAAGTCATTATTTTTAGTTTTTTTTGGGCACAAAAAGTATTCTTGTCGTTTGATAAACTTAGGATTGAGCCACTGTAGTCACTTGGACTATTTTAACGATGTCTTTAATAACTTTTCGGGGAACAAGTGTCAATCCCTTAAGAAGCCTATGGAGGAGTGATCCAGCTCTCAGATTTTAATTAAAAATATCTTAATTTGTGTTCTGAAGATGAACGAAGGTCTTACGAGGTTGGAACAACATGAGGGTGAGTAAATACTGACAGAATTTTCATTTTTGGGTGAACTAACCCTTTAAAGCTGATTTATTCTTCTGGGTCGAACCTACGGCATAGCTACATCGTAGACGGTGTTGCACGTGTATAGCCTGACATGCACCTCTCCAAAAATGTAACAACGCTTCTCCTACAACATAGGCCTACACAACAAGCTGCTTCTTTGGCTTTTGCCTTGATACTCTGGGTTATATCACTATGCCCGTAGACACTGCCTACTAGCGGTCCGCATGTGTAATTGCACGTCGATACGGATAACTACGCAGGAGTATAAATGAAAACTGACGCGTAGAGGATACGGCATAGGTCCGACGCAGAAGAATAAATCAGCCTTTAAGGCTTTTTACGTGAGGGTCTGCACACAGTGCGCGTGATGCAAATTTTGTCACCAGAATAATGCGTGTGCCGCCCGATTTTTGTAAATGTGCCTACTTTGTACACGCAGGTCGAACATGCATTGCACATTGAATTTTTTTTTACTAATCAGTTGATCCACAATGTGGCAACACTGGCCCGGGCCGTTATTTCACAATAGAAAACTAAACTAGAAACAGAGCAACAACAATAACAAAATACCAGAGACTTCAACGCCAACAGACGCCCGCGTTGTCAAACACTTGTTAAGAGAGAGCATACATACAGCATACAAGAATACAGATACATTTTTATCCATCACAACTTCTGGAGAAAAATAGCGCAGACATCGGACAAAGATTAAATTTTCTAGCGCACATGTGTTGACCGCCTGCATTTGCTCATGCTATCCAATAGTTGTATACTATCAAATAGTATACGTGTAACTGGTCTGCAGCTGACCGCTGTTACATTTCTCTCTCTCTTCGTTGTGTACAAGAAGGACCAGGACACTGTTACTGCGGTTCACCAAAATGGGGATGTTTATTAACAGTCACGCCCAGCATGGACTTCCCACCATCTGTGGATCAACATCAATAAAGTTGACAAATCGCTTGTGGGCATTTCATGACAACGTTCACCTCTCCCCAGCGTGTGCAATGCGAACTGGATGTGTAACAATTGAGCAAAATACACATAACATTGAAACATAATAACATTAACACAATACAAGAATGTAAAAGACAATAAAATTGAAATACCTGTTGATCAACATCAATAAAGTTGATAAATCGCTTATGGGCATTTCATGACAACATTCACCTGTATGATACAACACTAGTTAGTTGATTAATGCTCCAAACCCTGCAAATACATATCATACGGCCCACACGACATATCTTCAAATTCTTAATCCACTCACGCATATAACATACAACAGAACACACTACACAGTGTCCTTACTGTTTAAAAAGAAGATATTAAATCAATTTACACATTTTGCAAACTTAAAGTAACACGCCACCGTTTTTTGAAATAGGGGTTATTCACCGTCTCCCCTACATTTAGATACTGTAGGTGGGCAAACGCATTTTTGTCTCAGTGCATGCATTGTCTATTGACTTAGGACTATATTGGAGTGAAGCACAGACGAAGCACTGCAACAGAGATATCACGCAACACCTGAAATCCCCCAACTCCCGTCAACATACCGGCGTGACCTGCACCGAGTATCAGTCAGGATAGGTTGGCATATTCCCCCACACTCACACCACCAGTTCGTGTTGGCTCTCATCCTCACGTCCTCAGGCTGTTGAGCGATCACAACCTCCTCCTCCTGTCGGTCTATTTCCAAAGCATGCAGCTCCTCTTCTGAAAACTCTGGTTCGCAGAGGTATGGTTCTGGATCTTGACTGTCTGAGAAGTCACCCTCTTCGTCTCTCACAAAATCCGCCATGTTCATCGCCATTCACTATGTCTACTGTAGGAGAAATAGCCTGCTAATATCCACGCCGGTATGTTGATGGAAAATTTCAGGTGTTGTGTGATATCGCTGCGCCCAAGCAGCAGTGCTTCGCCTGTGCTTCACCCCAATATAGTCCCAAGTCAATATCTGCGTAGGAAATTGCAGAATAAAAGTCTCTAGAGAGTGAATCGCAGAATCAACATATATTGCTAAAAAAACTGAAATAAATCAGCAATAAAATAAGGATTTTAGTGAAAAGCAACAATACATTAAACTTGGATTGCACTTATTATAAATCGTTACATTCACCCCTTCCAGATTTCACTAAAATCCGTACTGGATCCAAATCGAACAACTGGTACATGTCTGCAATGAAACATTCATTAGTTCAACTTGTGAGTAACCCACTAATAGGTCAAGAAAAACCTCAGGGTGATCAAACCTAAGATTATCTTGGAACAATGCGGTGCCTTGTAAACCATAATATGACCTGACCCTTGTGTTTCATATTTGGAATCAAAATGTCTCTTCACATCATCCAAAAACACAGCAGAATACTCTTTAGAACAGAGAAAGGAATGTCCCAGTTCTCTTTTTCAGATTACTTCCTACACCTTGGAGGTAAAAGGGTTTCTGAACCATCGACTCAATTATCAGCAGGAGATCCCTGCTTTTATTCTCTTCGATGTGCAACTGGTTACTGGAAACTTTTCCCTTCGAACTGAAACGATCTGTTCCCACAGCTTCCTCAACATCAGAATCTGGAACTACAGGGCTTTCAGAGTCTTGAACTACAGGACTTTCAGAGTCCCTGTTCACCCATCTCCTGGTTCTCTCCTCCAGATCTGTTGGGTAGAAGTCATCCGCACAGGACTCACTTCTGACGCTACGTGACTCACACTCTCTTAATCTTCCGCAGAGAGCAGAATGCTTTCCACCTCATCAGGCGATTCAACAGGTAGGAAACTAATGTCTAACACCAGGTTCCTGAACACTATTTTCACATTCCCTTTCTCATCCTCTAGCTTGTAAATGTGCTTCTGCAGGTTCCTACCTACTACAATGTATACCACAGGGTCCCACTTATCCGCTAGTTTCCTCTTCCCTCTTTCTCCTTTATTTGCCACCAGCACATGGTCCCCAATATTCAGACATGTCCCTCTGACTTTCTTGTTGTAACCTTTTGCCTGTTTCCTCTGCTATTTTTCAGAATGTCACTGCACAATCTCAGCCACCTCATGGAGTTATGACATTAACGATTTCAGGTAAGTACCATGATCAACAACTACAGGGTCATGTAGCACCTGTCTGAACTAAACATCCACCGGCAGTCTTGGTACACGACCAAACATAAGCTGAAATGGAGCGTACCCTGTCGTCTCATGAACCATAGCGTTGTAGGCAAAAGTCAGCGTTTGTATTTGCTCTGGCCATTTGTGCTTCTCTTTCAGAGGCAGAGTTTGGAGAATGCTTCCTAAAGTCCGATTAAACCTCTCTACTTCTCCGTTTCCCATGGGGTGGTACACGGTGGTGTGAGACTTTGCGACTCCTGAGTTTCAACAACTCCGTTAGAAGGGCACTCTCGAAGTTGGCTCCCTGGTCGGTGTGGATGCGACTCGGGAATCCATACACACAGAATACACGATCCCACAGCTTCTTTGCAACTTGTTTTGCAGACTGATTTGCACAAGGGAAAGCATGAGCCAACTTCATGAAGTGGTCTGTCACAACGAGCACATCCACGGAGCGTTTCTTCCCATCCTCCGCAGACCAGAAGTCCAGACACACCAGCTCCATGGGGATAGAGGTCTTAATACGTTCAAGAGGGGCCCACATAGATGGTTCGGGAGCCTTGGCTAGGATGCATCTTTGACAGCACTTGATGTATTCACACACATAATTTCCCAATCTGTAAGTTCTGAGCTCCTTGACGAAAAGCATCTCAAACTCCATCTCCATCAACCGCTTCGGCCTCCACGAGCAAATCATGATATCGCTCCTTCATTAGCCTGCTTCTCATGGTTTTGACAAAAGGGTCTCTACTCAGAGCATCCACAGCCACGTTTTTCTTCCCTGCTATATGCTTCAGTTCAAAGGTGTAAGCTGCCAGCTTGGACACCCAACGTTGCTCACATGCATCGAGTTTTGCCTTGGACATGACGTACGTGAGCGGATTGTTGTCTGTCCATACTGTGAATGTTTGACCTTTCAACCAATGGCTAAATTTCTCGCACACGCTCCATTTGAGTGCCAGAAACTCGAGCTTATGAACTGGATAGTTCCTCTGTGATTTGCTCAGAGTCTTGCTTGCAAACGCGATTGGACGAGCTCGCTCTTCGCCCACAGGCACTTGGGATAATACAGCTTCCAGTCCGTCCAGTGAGGCATCAATTGCCAGGATCAAAGGCCGAGTAAAGTCAGGGTGCGCTAAAACCACACTTTGAAGCAGATTCTCCTTGAGGCAACATAATGCGCGATCACATTCTGAAGTCCAATCCGTGGGCTTGAACTTTCTGTAAGTTCCCGCTTTAATGTCTCCCTTGATTCCTCTTTTCCTCCTCTGCCCAGCCGTAAGGGCAAAAAAAATTAAATGTTGGTAATATACGATACATACCAAGAACTGATTTGATTCTCTGCACTGGAGTACATTTGAGACCAAAAAAATGAACGTGAGCGGTGACATGCCTTGTAGCAGTGTGACGCTTCGGCTTGGCTGACATCTGCTCTTTTAACTCTGCCTGGTACCGGTCAAGCTGTTCTTGGATTTCCTATGCGGTCCATTTTTCTGGAGCTTTGAAATGGAAAACTGCAGCAAGAGTGGAATCAGGACAGTACTTCACAAAAATCATTGTAGCTTCTTGACATGGATCTTCCATTGTCACCCAAGTCTCTTTAAAGCTTCCTCTGCAAGATCCACTGCTTTGTTCAACCACACCCAGTACTCGACAGGATCCTCTCCTGCTAATGGAACAGTTTCATAGAAATCAGCCAAGGCCATAAATGAATAATTAACATCGCTAAAATGTTGTTTCAGGATGTCAATGATAACCTTTGGGTTCTCAACTGGGTTTAAAGCTGAATTACAGCTAAGAGTGACTTTGACGACATCTTTAGCTTTACCCATCAATCTGCTTAAAATCTCTTGATGCTGCTCTGCTAATGGTATTCCTCTCTTTCTCAGATATGTGTCCATCAGCTCCTCCCACTCACGCACACCAAGCTTGTCTGATGCATCACCACGGTAGACTGGGGGCTCTTTTGATTCACTTTGCATAACCAACCTCACTCCGGTCAAGTTAAGTGAAGGTATGTCTGAGAATGTCTTGCTGGTACCTAACCCTTGTGTTTGTGCACAAGGATTCCCTCCTCCACCATAACTAGCCTCTTTTTGAGATGCTAACATGTCAACTCACGCATATACAACAGAACACACTATACAGTCTCCATATAGACCCCTTTTCAGTTGGTAAACATGATGACGTTTTTATGTGGGCGGAGCTTAGGTCATTTCTATTTGCAAGACATCAAACCCGCTAGATTTAAATAGCCAGTAACAGCCACCGCTGTAGCACCGGTTTTAAAACTACTTGCTTGACTTGCTTGAAGAAAAAAAACTTCCAAAAAAGAAATGGCTGAATCGTGGTCAGTGGACGAGAAGCGCAGACGTTCCTCTTGTTGGTTGACGAGGAGCGGATAAACTATAACGAGCAGTCATAATCCCACCCACTTTGAAGCGGTACTAACTGCAGTGGAAAAGCAACCGAGCTAAAGCGAACCGAGCCGTGCCGCGCCGAGCCGAGTCGTACCACGCAGTGGAAAAGCGAAGCGAGCCGAACCGTGCCGCGCCGAACCGAACCGTACTGAGCCATACCGAGCCGTACCATGCAGTGGAAAAGCGCCAAATCATAGATGATTCACAAATAATCACAATAATTTAGAAAACATTATGCGATAAATTTTCAAATTGGATCCTGTAGGTGATTCTAGCACCCAGAAACACAACAAGATGACATTTAATAAAAATAATAATAATTTAATATCCTTATTATGTAGCCGAATCTGTGCTGGTTTGTATTGGCCGCCTCCAGTTTTCACTTTGTTTTGCCTCCAGCTAACACTGTGACGTAATTGTGACGTCGGCGCAAAAGGGGTCTATTGTTTACAAGATGATATTAAATCAATTAAGATACTTTGCAAACTTAATTTGCTCATAAATTGAAGAGCTCTGAAAAACGCTTACCTCTCTCCAGCTTGTGCACTGCGAACTGGAGAGAGGCTCGCGCACACACTTCAAAATGGCACCAGGACAGCGGCAGAATAAAATGTCAAAATAAAAGTCTCTAGAGAGTGAATCGCAGAATCAACAAATTGCTAAAAAAAACTAAAATAAATCAGTAATAAAATAATAAGGATTTTTGTGAAAAAGCAACAATACATTAAACTTGGATTGCACTTATTATAACTTGTTACATACACGTTAGACTGTACACATACGCTAGCATTCACGTAAAAAAGTACACTTTGGGCTTTAGAGTGGCGGAGCGCTATTTTATAAGCATGGCTTGAAATTAAATTTACATTTTTAAGTTACCGGCCATTCAGAACTACTACTACCCAAAAAAAAAAAGAAAGGAAAAAAAAAAGGAAAGAAAAAGAAATTAACCAGATTAACCACGTCACATCTTATATACACACACACACACACACACAGGGCCCTATCTTGCACCCAGCGCAATTTTTTTTGTACACCGACGCATGTATCATTCCTATTTTGCACCCGACGCACAGACTTTTCCCTCCACAGATGCACGTCGGTAAATTAGGGAATGAACTTGCGCTCCCGGGGGCTGTTCAGCAAAAAGAGGAGGTGTGTTCCGGCGCAAACGTTCCCTGGTGCTATTTTGCAGTTTCAGAAAACAATTGCGCCACAGACCAGGAAAAACCTATTCTAAAGTCAGTGGCGCGTTATTCAGATGCTATTTTAAGGGCGCATGCTTGGCCATAATGTATGATGAGAACGTCAGTCTCCTCGGCTGTGAACCGCTTCTGGCGTGCGCCTGGCAAATCCGCCATCATAATAGCAATCCGCCATGGAACAAGCACACCTGCTTTTAAAGGGAATGTGCGATGACGCTCTTATTGGTTTATTTCACGTTACGCCCAAACCACACCTATGAGTAATGTAGCAACTTTAGACCAACCCATTTTAGATTTGAGATCCGCCCACAAAGTTACTTGCATTTTGAGTTTGATACTTGCATTTCAGATCGTTAAAATAGGGCTCACACACACACACACACACACACACACACATAATAAAGTTTTGGATTTCATACATTAATTTCTTATTCAAACAAAATCCTGTCATCCAGCATCTCCAGCTTCCTCTTTTATCCTTATCACCAAAAATGTGTTTTAGGTGGACAGATCAATACAGTACAAATTACATTTAAAAAAATTTAGAATGTTGGAAAATAGCAATATCTTTTCTGTTAACCAAACGCTTTTTAATCTCCGCTATTGCTTCAATGCAAATGAACAAGCGCACCATTATTTGTTGCTTAGTGACGGGCATGTTCAAGTAAGCCAGATATGCACGGATTCTGTGCAATACGCTGTATTTAATATATCAAAATGACTCACGAGTTGAGGATTTGCGCTAAATCGGCACACAATCGGCTAAATTTGCGCTAAATTTGGCTTACACAAACTTTCCCAGCAAACTGAGTAAACATAATAACATGCCAAATTAGCTAGTGATTTGACAGCGTTACCCGCCCCAGTTGATTTTTACCCGCATTTGGCGGGTTGGCGGGTATTAATTTCAAACCCTGTTTATAAGTGATCAGATGAAATGGGGGACAACAACTTTCGTTTCATGTAGACTTTAATTGCAAATTAATAAATTGCTCTTCCTGTCATTCCAATCCAATTTCTACTTCAACTTCTTGTGGTGTGTGGTCAATTAGATTCAAATTCATCCTCACGAACTGAAAGAAAGCCAGTTCTTGATTTCTGAATTTTGCACAGCCCTGACCCTAACTACCACTCAAAACACCCTAGCAATGTTTTAGCAACCACCAGAAGACCTTAGCATTGTCATGATAATCTTTGCACAAGATCTTTCAGAACATTTTTATATGTGTAGCATTATTATGATATCCATCCATCAAATGCCATCAAAGCTTGTAAATCTGAAGAGATGGTTTTGGCATTCTTTCTTTTTCTATGTATTGAGCTTCAAGACTGATGGTCTCAAGATCCAAACAGCAATCGCAGTGTTCACTGACCCCTGGCAGAGAGGTTGCGTTTCCAGTGTGCCGTTAGTACTTTCATTACTGTGTTTCAGACAGGCGCCAAGCTGAGAGAGAGAAGTTTTCAGCCCCTGCCGATAAGATTGACAGTCTGCGTTTAGACACAAACTGAACAACCCGCAGATGGTGGTTTTGTGTCCAAACATTGATGGACAGTGCGGGTGTAATTGTGGACCAATACCCCCCTTGTATGGCCACCGTTTTTTCCGAACCAAGCTGTCAGCTGGCACGGTTTCCAACAATGCCCAGCCTCAGACAGGAAAACAGGATCGGTCATGGTTCTGGTGGTCAGACAGATGCACCACAGAGTTCCTTGTCTATTTAACGGAAGAACAGAGTGAGTTCAGACTAGATGCCAGTCGAAGTCCAATAACAGGCTGTGGACTGCATCCCATATCAGACGACTAATTAAAGATGTATTCTGTCATGCTCTCTCATATGGTCTTGGTTAGTGTCAGGGCCAGGCATTGCCTGGAAAACAGGGTGCCACAAAAGATTAAAGTTTGGGGGTTGAACATACTGGGGCACTTGATTTTCATACTATAATGGTGTCATGGTGTTGGAATTTTGAATGGCTGGCATGAAAACTCAAGGACACTCCAGGGACTCTCCAAATCCTGAGCTTGTGGCCAAAGTCCAAAAGTGCAGAACCTGAAAACATCTTTGCGAACAGAGCTTTTTAAACACATACTGTTGTCTGGCTTCTACACAGGGATTCAGTTGGTTTTCTAGTGCAAAAAAAAAGCAATAATCCATGAGAGGTTGTGCATTATCAATCTGATCTCATGAAATGCGTCTCTATAGCATGCATTGTATTTATCGTGCAATCGTAAAAACTATTTTTTGCGTATAAATTGCACAATAAATACAATGCGTGCTATAGAGACGCATTTCATGACATCAGGTAATGGTTCTTAGGCACAACCTAATGAGGACCAACCTTTACCATGGTAAAATCAAATGTACGGCAATCAAGTAAATAATTAAGTGCAAACTGTTGCCAACAACATAGTAACTTCAATTTACCCGATTGCTTAGAACGTGGCTCATCCAATTGTTTTATTTAAAATAAATTGAAATTCAAAGTGATAAGTTGTCTTGATAGACTTTGAATGTTGGCTTGACAAAGTTTTGTTAGAAAAAAAATTGTTTTTGATGGCCGGACGGATGGATGGATGGATGAATGGATGGATGCTGAGCACAGATCAACAGCACTCTTGCTCTTTGTGATATTGCTGACATACTTGTGTTTTTGTGCAAGGATCAGGCATTTCGCCATCAATGGTGAAGTCATGTGAGTGTGTGCGTTCACAGCTTCAAAAGTCTTTACCATTCCACTCACACCAAAAAGCCGGCCTGTCTTATGCAAATCAGATGCTGTTGAAGCAGACTAGTGCATTCAGACTAGATTCTCTGTTTATCTGACATGACCATTTTAGAGAACACAGCATGGGTCAGTGTGTCGCTGCCTCCTTTTCCCACTCATCTCTCACTCTCTGGTAATATCTGTACAGTTTATCTTTATCTTCCTCTTTGGGGCACAGATTGCATGATAGAGGATTCATTCATTATTCCCATAAGGCCACCTTGGCTCTGTTCCCCCCAGTCAAGCTGATAATATGCCCTACATACTCTCATGACGGATACAGCTCCAGAAGATCAGACAGCCTGTTGATGGATATTCCCTCAACAGGCTCAGAATTATTTAAATTCACGTTCCTTCGTATTCTTTCATCAAAATAAATTCCCCTCGCTCTTGCAGCATCTCTTCTCTTCTCTGATGATGTGTACTGGCGTGAGGGCGGGACAATAACCTGTCACTCACATGAGATCCACCAATAGCAAACCACAACCATCCAATCAATTCCCCATGGACAAAATCAAGCCCCACCCTATCTGATTTTTTTTTCTTGTTTGAGAAGCTGTTTCACTAGGATATATCCCAGACAGCAACATAGTGTCTGCCCAGATCCGGGCCACATCTGATACATGTGGATTCCACGTGTACCAGATGTGGGCCGGATCTGGTTGTAATTTTGGAATACAGACCTAAAGCCATATGTCTAACCAAGTTGTGTTCCATATTTTAAGTTGATATCACAAAAAAGACACCACAATAAGGTTCTCACAGGATGAATCATCCGTCACCCACCAAGCGAAGCCTTCACTTTTGATCTTCACTGCTGTTATATTTCCACAAAAAAAAAAAAAATTTAATCTAACTATTATTTCATGGCTTTACAGGGTTACAAGTGATGCTTGCCTCAGTAATCGGCACTAATTACAAATATTCCATATAATGAAAACAAGAATGAAATACACTCCAAGTAGCTCACATGATCCATTATGTCATCTCTTCACACTCATTCTCTTTTTCTTTCTCTCTTCTTACTTCTCTGGTCCAGTTCCCTCTAATCTGTCAGTGTCATTTCCAAGGCCTGGTTACAGGCACTGTTTCTATGCATCTGTCAAACACTATCTGATAAAAGCACAGAACCTTCACACCAAGATAGGACCAGGAAATAAGATCCAGGGCTCCATGCATCATTGCAAATATCTATCACTTCGGAAATTATGTTCAGAGGCTCCTCAATGCATTACTCGCTGAAAATGCATTTGTCAATAGACTCATTTGATAGCCTCTGTGATTCTCACCCACCAAAATTAGACTAGAACTTGATAGAAAACACGAAAGGGATCAGAATATAACTCAGTTTCAAACTTAAAATCGATACTATTCTGAAGTCTGTTTACTAGAAATGAAAGAAGCATTAATCTTTGAATTGATGCATAATGTAGCATTCATTCATGCATTAAATGCTCAGTGGACGCCGAGCCTTGTGTGTCATGCCTCATTCAGACACTGAACTATAATCTCACCCACACACAAACCTGCAGGCGATGTACTTTTTTACCTGCCTTACTCTTACTTTCACTGTCACTTCAAATATTGAATGGATCATTCCCTGTCTGAAAACTGAACTGTTTTCATACTGTTGTGACATCAGTCGTGTCAGTTTTTCTCTGCATGCACAAGCTGTTTCAGGATCAGTGATTGCTATTACCCTCTTAAATGTCTCCAGACTATTTCATTTTCCCAGGAGTTCGTGCCAGTGATAAAGACAGCTTGTCGTTCGGCTGTCACAGTTGTTGGTTTGACCAAGGCCTTGCCATTATTAGAACGATGTCACCAGTATTTACAGTTGCCTGTGGAGCTCTCGGCTTGGCAAGACTGACCTCAATGCTGTCTTCATAAAATTAAATATTATGTATAAGCCTTCAAAGACGCTATGACCTTTTCCCTATTTTATTGTAAGTGATTTGTCTAACTACTTGTCAGAAGCAGTTAACATAAAAATACTCAAAAAATACTCAAAACTAAAAAAAATTCAGGGAAAAAAATAACTAAACCTTGAAAGCAGTTGACCAATCATAACAGACTGGGCCATCTGACCAATCAGAGCAGAGTAGACCGATCACAATAGACTGGCTATCTGACCAATCAGAGCAGAGTAGACCAATTACATTTCTCAATGTCAAGGAAGGATCCTCGGAAGCCGTTATTTCGAGGATGCTACGTCATCGACATCCGTCGAAGGACTGTTCCAATGTCGAGGATCCTCAGAATTTCAACCAAGGACTGAGTCCTTCGTTCGAAAAATATCCCATACACAGGAAAGGATGCATATGTGTAGCCTTCGCGCTCTCAAATCACCCACAATCCTATGCGCCAGCTTTGCTATCCTGTTCAAAAAATAAAAAATGTCGGACGTTAGCGGAGTCGGAGCAATAACGGGGCAATATGCTTTTAAATGCAAGTATATTTACGTTACCATACATTTGTTATAACCGTAGTACATATAAGTAAAGTTTAACGTTTAAATGCCAGTACAAATTACTACCGTATTGATATTACAAATTATACAAATATATACAAATTACGTTATTGATGGCTAACTGAACCGGACCTGTCATTTAACAATTGTTAGCTTGGTTGCCGTCACCGGCATTTATTTTATAAATAACTAGCTAAGTTGTACAAAGTAATTTAACATGGTTAGCAGAAGAGAATTCTTTTAAAAGCATTTAAAATCGTACTGACCCCAAACTTTTGAATTGTAGTGTACATCACAACTTTTTTATCTTTTTGAATTTTTGCAGCGCCAAAAGCGGACCTTTTCACTGACGTAATGACGTGCACTTGCCAGGGGCGTTTCTAGCTTTTAAAAACATCAGGGGCTGGGGTGGGTAATAAGATAACATGATTAGATAGAGAGAATAATGTATATTGCTGGCCTATACGCAGGGGCAGACTGGTTAAAAAAAATCCATCCCTGGCACTGTAACCACACCAGCCCACATTACCAAACATTCACGCACATTCAAATGTGAGGTAGTTCGGGGGCATACTCCCCCGAGAAAATTTGTATTTCTTAGACCTACATGTGTGCATTTTAAGGTGTTTGAAGGTAAAAAAAAATTGGATAACAATAAAATGCAAAAGCATGTCAGTGGGCAGTAGCATTAATTATTGGTCAAGCAGATAACAGATTCTTATATATGAGAATGAGGATAAATGTTGAAATGAATGGAAATGCAGAATGTTTCTGGTTATTGTTGACAATACACAATCACATAAAAATTTTCAAGGATTATTTTGCATAGATGTTACATTTCAATCAAACACCAGTGCAATCTTTTTGTGTCCAGAGGCAAATGAGCAATTTATATATTAGCATTAAAGATTGGTTTCAGCAACTTGTTTCTTTCTTAAGTTAATCAATGTTTTTGGCACTAATTAGTTCAATTAAAGTTCAATTGTTCACTCATGAAGACAGTCACTTGTCGCCCCCTACTGGCTTAATGATGCAAGTTGGGCAAACACAGACAAGCGGAGCGATACAAATGGTGAAAAGGACCATACAATTCGAGGACAATACAAATGTATATAGGCTACTTATACATTTTATAAATATATATATTTATACTTATGAATTGTGCTTATAGTTTCTGCAATAATCAAAGAACATCTGTGTTAAATAGGAATACATTGTATAATGTTAATCAAGCTGACTAAATCACATGACTGCGGAGCAGTTAACAATAAAAATACAAAATAATTTAAAACAAAGACAAGCTCATTATACAAAGGAAATAATATTACAGATCTAGACAAAGGTCATTTAGGCTAGGTGTATTTTTCACATTTTTTGTCACAAAATAAAAAAAATTATGACACAAGTAAGTTTTGATGACTTTGTTTGCAATATTGATAAAATGTTAGAATATTAATAATGAAAAATGAGCCAAAATGTGTAACATGTATGTAGCCTACAAATGAATACCAAAGCCCCGACATAGAGTTTTGACGCAGCTTTAATCTCCCTTGTGGTTATTTTTGAATACTTAACTGACGACAGAACACGACGGTACATGCTCGTAGTTTCTTTTGCGTGATACAGGGCCCGCCGCATTTGCGCGTATTATTGAAGAGTGCGCGCTGCGAGCACACGGCTGACACGAGAGGAAAATTCGTTTTTCTGAGTTTTACTGACATATAGCCTGACAACACAGAGGACTGTGCGGCGGTGCTGACAGCGTTATTTTTTATTTTATTTTTATTGCTTGTTTGCTGTTGCGCGCAGATCCTGGAGATATTCTAGGATAGGCTGAAATCACTCACGTGGTGCGTCTCTGTGTGAGAGACAGATTTCAACAATCATCAGTCAGAGACAGCAGCAAAGCCAAAGCACAATGAAATAAGGCAACTTATGATTTCGGGGGTTTACATAGGCTATTGTCCGGTTTCATATTGTCAGTCGACTTTTCAAAATACATTCGGGGCTGCACTCAAAACATTCGGGGCTGAAGCCCCGGCAAAATCGGCTGACGCCGCCCCTGGCACTTGCTAGCCTGTTCCATTTACGTGTTCTCCGAATGCTAAAGAGGAGCCTCGCCTAGCCTCTGAAGGAAATGACTTGGAAGGATCAATCCTGCAAAGGAAGTATCCTTGACATTGAGAAACGGCTTGGGGCTGCGACGCGTTCCAAACCGCATACTCAATGAGTAGGTACTTAATTTCAATGAGTACTTACTTAACGAGCTCTAAAAGAGTAGGTACTTTATAGCCAAATCTCGTTGAGTATGAATGCGATCCGGACATCATCCGCCATGTTGACGTTATCATGTGACCTACAACGCGTTATCACAAGCGCAACAACTTAAAAGATGAACGACACGTTTAATTCATCTATCTGTAAATATCTTGATATTGATGAAACTTGCTCATTTTGTGGTATTGTTGAAGAAACAGCTGCCAATTTATTTTGTGAATACATTTAGGGTTGATTTAAGTTGTTATATTTTAAATAGTGCTGGGCAACGATTAAAATTTTTAATCGCGATTAATCGCATGATTTTCTTGCGATTAATCGCATTGTTATGCGCAACATTGAATAATGACTTCTAAAGTAGTGTATTGCACACTTTTGATTTAAATGTACTGCTATATACACAAAAGTGCAATAACTTTAAACAAATAAGGTGCTTTTATACCAGCAGTATTCCCTTTACACAGTAATCTCAAATCTCAACTTATACATTAATGTAATCAAATCAAATATTTAAACAAAGCTATTTGCCACTGCCAGGGCATTACCTTTTATCTAGTTTGTTAAAACGAGTCCAGTTTTCTTGTTTTTTTTCTGAACTGGTATCAACAGGTATCTTTTATCAGGGAGCAGCAGAAACAGTCTATGTAGTAGTCAGAGGTCATGATCACTACTACAGATATAAGTCGACCAACGTTACTTATAGTAGCTTAGGTTTGGTCATGCCATGGTTTCCCACGTAAGATTACATTAAACAGAATAAAAAAAACAATTTATACTCTATACTCACGCCGTAACTCTGTAGCGCGCGTACACTTCGGCGTACCCTGACGTGCACTTGTCCAAAAATGTAACGTCAATTCTACGCGTACCGCAAGCGCTGTGATTGCTAGAACCGCTCACCGGGTTTCACATGCTCCCTGTGCATGTGTAATTGCGCGTCAACGCGGACAACGACGCAGAGATATAAATGAAAACCAACGCGTAGTCTATAGCGTATTGTCTTCGGCGTAAGTCCGACGCAGAAGTATAAATCAGCCAAGAGTGAGGTGAAGTGGTCGAGCACAAGGTGCAGCGACAAGCGGGTGCGTTCCTGTGAAACTGTTGCGGTCATGCAGGCGCCCGCGCCCGCTTGTTGCCGAAGTTGAATTGTCTATAACTTTTTATAAAGGACGCGCAGCACAAATCATTAGAAGAGAGACTGATCCTCGGCTCGCTGTTAGTGAGTTTCCAGAATCTAAATAGTTATTATCTATAGGTTTTATATGTACTATCCATAGAGCGCCTGTCATTCACTCGCGGAGCGCAACCCTTTAACTGTTCACCAGAGAGAACCTGCCTCTCTCCACTGCTTGTTTGGGTGGGTTATTTGCTGGCTGACCAACATCCCACCCCTCCTGTGATCATGGTTTGACTGTAGGCCTATGTTTATTCAGAGCCAGTGAGCAACGGACTTTCAAAATAATAATAAAAAATCTGCGTTAACGTGCGATAAAAAAATTGTCGGCATTAATTAATAAATGCGTTAACGCGATAATAACGCGTTAACTTGCCCAGCCCTAATTTTAAACCCTACTAATGTGACCCACAGTTCCTTATAACGATTTTCTTTAAGAAACCCCAAAATCGTCATCTCTTGAATATGTTGTTAATTTCTTTATTTTATACCCAAAAAGTTTCTCCTTTAAGTTTTCCTCTTTTCTTGATGAATTTACCTCTCGTTTCATCCCTCAGACTTATAACAACAAGACTATTTTTTATGTATTATGAAGAACTATTTAAAGATATTTAGCCTTGTTATTGTTCTTTTTTCCTGTGTATAAATATCATATTATGATGTAGCCTACACAAACCAATGATCTTTATGTTTTCTGTTTTGTCATTATGATTGTTCATTGTTAGATGCAACTAGTATCTTTCCATGATCTTTATGTGATAAGTTTATAAGTTTAAATGATATGAGCGACAGGTGCACTAACACTTCATAACATCAGTAACTCGACAGCACAACCTAGAACAGTTTTCCTCTGCGTTTGTAATGTCTGCACAAGGAGACGGGCAGCTGCTCGAAGATCTCCTTTGGAGAAAACTGTTGACTTTATACTCGAAAAATGTAAGTATCGCTCCTTAAAAATTAATATTACCTCAGAATGAATTGCATTGTTAGCCCACCCCAAAACTTAAACAAAATAATATTAAATGCTGAACAATACTTAATTATATTACTTTTTTATATATACTAAAAAATGATATAATTTAATAAAACAAGCAAAATGTAATTTGTTTTGTCATATGAGTTATGCATGAATACACGTGAACATCTCAATTGTCAGTCAAGCAATGAATTAATGCATACATTAAATAATTATATTTTATATACTGACAACAATAAGAAACATGAATAAATGAGTAAAACAACAAACAAAAGTAACCATCACACAATAAACAAATGCATGCACATGAAACAAATCTTTATTCAAACTACAAGCATGTATTTACAGGCGCTGAAGCCCACATCCTACTGCCATCTCAACACAGCGGTTCTCATTCTGTGGCTTTACTCTGATGAATTCACCAGAGGTGACCGTGCCTTCGTGCCGGAGCTTGTTGCATGCGCTGCGCTTCACAATCTGAGGCAATAAGGGCAGATGGAGAGATGGAGCGTCTCATCCATGGCACCGTTTCCAGGATTCAGCTCTGGGCTCCTCATCCTGAGTGCTCACACCAGTCTGAATTTATAGATTTGTTTATTTACCTTATTTACAGCACATTTGTCTAATGTCAACAGTGTTGACAACAGTGAATTAACGTTATTCTAATAATGCCACACGTAACTCAGATGTCTTTTTCATGTTGTGATGTGCTCATCTGCAATATGTCAATACTTACAATATTTTCCTTTCAGATGTAAATAGACATTTTAAATAAGCGTGTTTAAGATGTATATGGTTATGTAAATCCACTTTAGAGACGTTACGTGTGCTTAGAGCTCCCCTGTTAGCTAGCTATACAAAACATGTTTTTACAGCAAAATCACAACTATACAACTGTCTAACTACTTTACACCTTCAACAGTTAAAACGTTTACTCTATAGTAGTTTAACACATAAGGAACCGTGTTTACTCACATTTGAAAAACCCCGGCGTCGCTGATCTCCGTGATGTTTGATAATGACGTATGCTCTCGCGTGGCCTACTGGGATAGAAGAGTACGCATCGGACAGCACTCAAAAATCGGGCCGGAAGCAGTAAGCCATCCGGGAACTTCTCGCCTACTCTTTTATGAATACTGATGTTTCGAACGTACTGCTTCTTTCACGTACTGTTTTCGCCTACTATATAGTAGGAAAGTAGGCATATTCGAACGCACTTAAGTCCGAATCTCGCGATAATTAGTACGTCACCCAGGTAATTCTCGCCTACTCTTTTGGATTCATACATACTTTTTTGCTCGCCTACTCTTTTTCCCATACTAAATAGTAGGGAAGTATGCGGTTTGGAACGCAGCTTGGGTCATCTAGCAAATCAGAGCAGAGTAGACCAATCACAACAGACTGGACCATCTGACCAATAAGAGCAGATTAGACAAATCACAACAGAAAGGGCCATCTGACCAATCACAGCAGAGTAGACCAATCACAACAGACTGGGCCATCTGACCAATCACAGCAAAGTAGACCCATCACAACTGACTGGGCCATCTGACCAATGAGAGCAGAGTAGACCAATCACAACAGACGGGGCCATCTGACCAATCAGAGTAGAGTAAGCTCATGGAGAGGAGGGGTTTAGAGAGACCAAATCCTTTATTGGACAATTTCAGACAAACAAAAATCTATATTAAAAATGACGGTGTAAAAAGTGCCAAAAAGATATATATATATATATATGTAATATATATATATCCGGTCTTGGGGAGAAAAAAAATCCCAACCTCTCTATCCAAAGATTTAGGCCTACTCTACGCTACACTTGCACCCAGCACAAAAGCATGGGCCACTCACAGCAAGGGTGACTTCCATAAGTGAAGAAGAGCCGGGAAGACGGCTGTTCAGATGGAGAAATGTCCTCCAGCTACTGATGAAGAGTGAAGGAGGGAAACTCATTATCCAGGCGGAGGACAAAAGTCCTGCCGTAAGGAGTGCTGCCACACTGGTGACAACACAGGAACAGGAACTGGCACAGACTGTCACACTTACATCAGGCTGATTATTCATGGCTGACATCCTTTCCTAGAGTGCCCAAGGAAATTCGGTTTCTGTGCATAATCGTTTAGCCACAATATTTTATCGCAATGAGAATAATTGAACTCAAAATGAACGTGTCTGAATACAGTAAAGTTATCATGAAAATGCAAATGATAATAATTTAAACTTTATATTTTATTTATAATTCTGTCCCAGTCACATTCATGAAAAGACTAAATATATACCAGAAAACAATTTCATTGTACTTACTTATGAGGTTATTGATCGAGTCTTTTCATATTTAATCAACTTCTCTTTCTTCTTTGTTCTTATCTGCCACAACAAAGGATTCTCTATCGATCGCCCTTTCTTCACCTCTCTGATGCTTTTCTCAGGTCGTCTAGGTCAACTAATTGCTAGTTTGTCCTTATTTGAACCTCTGAATATATGCCATCATTTTGTAGATCAATGAAACTTCAATTGGCAGTTTCTTACCATGGGAAGGATCTCTGCGACTGTTTAAATGGAGTAGCTGTAATGGCATTTGCCGCCGTCCCCTGCAAGGACAAAGCACATTTTCTGAGAGGACAAATTCAAATCATTTTGAAAAGTACTTTTATGTAGTAATGTTCTGCATATATTTTTTATTAATCTAAACTATAATAGATGGTTACATTTCAATGTAAGTTTGAAGTACAATGTCCTGGCATGCATGCTCTCCATTTCTCTATCCATCTCTCTCTCTCTCCCTCTCTCTCTCTCTCCATCTCTCTCTCTCTCTGCCTTAGTTTAGAACATGAGCTGTTTTCGTTGTGAGGATGAGCTGGTGGGGTTGAGTATAAATATATACACATATACATACATATACATACATAGATACCACATTAGTGTCTGTTTAAATGGGCTGCTTTATTGGAATGGTCATATGGAATTGCCATATTGGAAAGGTCAAATCCAGTCCATGAACATTCGATAGCAAGTAAACTGCATCTGCAACCTATTATTCACATATATACATATCTATATGTGCAATAAACATTAGCAGATCATTTTTATAGCATCAAAGACATACAAAAAGACTGTTCATTCCTATTACTTAGTATGATTGGGAGAAAGTGCAAAGTGCAATTTGGTGGAATAAGTCCCGCCTTCTAAAGAAAAGAGCCAATCGCCGATTGGTAAAGTCATAACAACACTGCAGCAGCCTGAAAAATGCAGTTTGTTTGTCATGATTTGAGGATTTAGAAACAAATTTTATTGGTGATTTCAAATATGAAATTTAATCGTAAACTTGACGAACAGTTTTGGATAATTTGATGTTTCCCCATTCAGAGGCATGAATTCACCAAAAGCCAATGTATGGCAGACTCTGACGACGTCATCCAATCTTACTCCCTCGACGTGACCGGAAAACTACAACCAGTAAAACCAGTAGATGGCGCCAGAGGAGCACTTATTAGCAAATTTATTTTTAGATATTATCAAATCACTATTACAACATTTAAAAATCCATTTAAAAAAAAAAAAAACCCAAAGTCTCATGACAAACAAAACCTTTTCTTTACTAAACGTCACAATGATTTTTTTATTTACATTGTGTCTCCGCTTTGTTGATTATAATGAGAGGATTTGTACGCGTGTAGAACTTAGTAACCTTTTGCTTAACAAACTCATTCAGTATTTTGAGTGATACTCAGTAGGTTCTCACTACCGGTAACTTAAACACCTGATTGGTCATTATTTTCAACAGAAATGCCTGTGATTGGCTACAAAACTCAATGCTGCAAAAATCACTTTGTAAATAGACACATTTGCAATACCGTTGAACTCACGACACAAATATAACAACCGGATCGCTTTAATTTACTGGCTTTTCTCTTTTATTAAACAATTACAAATTATATGTTAATGTAATTAAACCTGCAATATTACTTTGCATTGACTTGACCAGGCAGCCGCCATTCCATGACATAGGCTACCCAATTGAAGAGAAAGAGAGAAAGAGCTTTATTGCCAAGTGTGCTTGCACACACAAGGAATTTGTTTTGGTACTGAGGCTTCCAGTGCACATATACAAATACAGATACAACAAGTAATAGTAATACAAATAGTAATACAAATTCTACGAATAAAATTATAAAAAAATATGAAAGTACTATAAAAATATATGGTCACAGTTGGGTTTTGTCAGAATAAACATTTACAGATAATGAACATATTTACAGTATTTTGTATAGTATGAATAAATATAAATATAAATATCACCTGAATTTTAAAGATATTGCACTAAACAGTGGGAGTATTGCACTTCAGGCATATGCCTTGGGAGATATGTTAACTGTTCAGAAGGGAGATGGCCTGTGGGAAGAAACTGTTCCTGTGCCGAGATGTTCTTGTGGCCAGTGATCTGAGTCGCCGTCTTGACGGTAACAGATCAAACAGGAGGTGTCCAGGGTGAGTGGAGTCTGTGATGATTTTACCTGCTCTCTTCCTCACTCTGGAAGAGTACAGGTCCTGGAGGGTTGGCAGGGGGGCACCAATGATCCTCTCCGCAGTCCGGACTGTCCGTTGTAGTCTCCTGATGTCTGATTTGGTAGCTGAACCAAACCAGACAGTGATGGAAGTGCATAAAACAGACTCAATAACGGCTGAGTAGAACTGAATCAGCAGCTCTTGAGGCAAGTTGAACTTCCTTAGCTGGCGAAGGAAGTACAGTCTCTGCTGGGCCTTTTTCACAGTGGAGTCAATGTGATTGTCCCACTTCAGGTCCTGAGAGATGATAGTGCCCAGGAACCTGAATGACTCCACTGCTTCCACAGTGCTGTTCATGATGGTGAGTGGGGGGAGTGCTGGGCTGTTCCTCCTGAAGTCCACGATCATCTCCACTGTTTTGAGCGTGTTCAGCTCAAGGTTGTTATAACTGCACCAGACAGCCAGCTGTTCAACCTCCAGTCTGTAAGCAGACTCGTCACCGTTTTGGATGAGACCGATGACAGTGGTGTCGTCTGCAAATTTCAGGAGCTTGACAGTGGGGTCTTTAGAAGTGCAGTCATTTGTGTACAGGGAGAAGAGCAGTGGGGAGAGAACGCACCCTTGAGGGGCGCCAGTGCTGATTGTGAGTGTCTTGGATGTGTGTTTCCCCAGTCTCACTCGCTGCTGCCGGTCCGTCAGGAAGCTGGTGATCCACTGACAGATCGAGGATGGCATGGAGAGCTGGGTCAGTTTGGCTGTGAGAAGACCAGGCATGATGGTATTGAAGGCCGAACTGAAGTCCACAAAGAGGATCCTTGCATAAGTCCCTGGTCTGTCGAGATGTTGCAGGATATAATGCAGTCCCATGTTGACTGCATCATCCACAGACCGGTTTGCTCTGTAAGCAAACTGAAAGGGATCCAGCAGGGGTCCGGTGATGTCCTTCAGGTGGGCCAGCACCAGTCTTTCAAACGACTTCATGACCACAGACGTGAGAGCGACAGGTCTGTAGTCATTAAGTCCAGTGATTTTGGGTTTTTTGGGGACAGGAATGATAGTGGAGCGTTTGAAGCAGCAGGGAACTTCACACTGCTCCAATGATCTATTGAAGATCTGCGTGAAGACCGGGGCCAATTGGTCAGCGCAGGCTTTTAAACAAGCAGATGAGATGCCGTCTGGGCCTGAGGCTTTCCTAGTCTTCTGTTTTTTGAAGACTCTGCTCACGTCCTCCACACAGAACTTAAGCTCAGGTTGGATGGCAGGAGGGGGGGGGAGTGGGAGTGCAGGAGGTGATGGTGAATGTGTGAAGTGCAGATCAGACTGGGTGTGTGGTGTGAATGAGGGCTTTTCAAACCGGCAGTAAAATGAATTTAAATCGTCAGCCAGGTGTTGATTGTCCACAGATCGAGGGGATGGTGACTTGTGGTTGGTGATGTTCCTCAGGCCATTCCAGACTGATGATGGGTCGTTGGATGAAAACTGGTTTTTCAGTTTATCAGAGTAGTTCCTTTTAGCAACTCTGATCTCCTTTGTCAATCTGTTTCTGGCCTGGTTATACAAGATTTTATCCCCACTTCTGTAAGCATCCTCTTTGGCATGACGAAGGTGTTTGAGTTTCCCAGTAAACCATGGTTTATCATTAGTGAATGATAAGAATGTCCTGGTAGGAATGCATGTATCCTCACAGAAACTTATATATGATGTTATAGTATCTGTGAGCTCATCCAGATCGTTGGTAGCAGCTTCAAAAACAGTCCAATCAGTGCAATCAAAGCAGGCCTGTAGATTCTGCTCTGCTTCATTAGTCCATCTTTTTACAGTCCTTATTACAGGTTTAGCTGATTTCAGTTTCTGCCTGTAGGTCGGTATGAGATGAACCAAACAGTGATCAGAGAGCCCCAAAGCTGCCCGTGGGACCGAGTGATACGCATTTCTTATTGTGGTGTAACAGTGGTCCAGTATATTACTGTCTCTGGTGGGACATGTAACGTGCTGTCTGTATTTTGGTAGTTCACGGGAAAGATTTGCTTTGTTAAAATCCCCAAGAATGATTAAAAGAGAGTCTGGGTACCTTTGTTCCGTTTCAGCTATTTGTTCAGCCAGCTGTTGTAGCGCCGCGCTCACGCACGCGTCTGGAGGGATGTAAACATTCACGAGAATGAAAGAGGAAAATTCCCGAGGCGAGTAGAAGGGTTTACAGTTTAAGAAATGTGCCTCTAAATTAGGAGAGCACATCTTCTTCAGTGTTGTTACATCTGAACACCAACTTTCGTTAATGTAGAAACACAATCCACCACCTCTCTTTTTCCCCGTTAGCTCCGCGATGCGATCCGCTCGGAACAGCTGGAAGCCTGGCAGATGTATTGCGTTGTCCGGTATGGCTTCACTCAGCCAGGTTTCAGTGAAGCACAAAGCAGCAGAGTTTAAAAAATCCTTGTTAGTGTGGGTGAGGAGAAGAAGTTCATCCGTTTTGTTAGGAAGGGATCGGAGATTCGCGAGATGAATACTGGGGAGTGCAGTGCGCAGGCCGCGCTCGCGGAGTTTAACCAGCGCGCCGGCTCGCTTCCCGCGTTTGCGTCTGAACGCGCGTTTGAACAACAACGCTGCCCCTCCGACGAGAATGTCCTGCAAGACGTCCGAATAATCAAAAACTGTAGAAAAGGTTTCTGGTGTGTGTTTCCTAATGTCCAGTAGTTCGTCTTTGGTGAAACTGATTGGAAAAGAATGACTAAACGCAGAACAAACGAACAAAAACAACACAATAGCTGGAGAGCTCCACACCGAGGCAGCCATCTGCGGCGCCATCTTGGATCTATCTTGGATCTATCTCTTTGAATGTCCCCATTCAAAGAGACTGGCACTTTCACTACCGAGAGACGTTTCAAAGATGGCCGCCAAGTGAAATTACTTGTCTTAAAGGAGAACTCCGGGCAATTTTTAAGTTAATCTTGATCGTTACACCTTTGTGAGTAATGTCTATAGAAAAAAAAAAACGAACCGGATTGGTGCTTGCAACACGGAGCTGTTCCCGCAAATGCCCAGAGCTCCCACTCAGCTAAAACGGCAGACAGTTATGGGGGCATATACATAAAGAGTGTCTTTGTGCCTCATAACAGACACGAAATGCAATTAAAATGTCTGTCCAACATGAACAGGCCCCTTACATGTGAACAAGATGCGTTTAGCAACTTAGCCATTGTTTAAATTCACCTAAATAGTGTTTAGACGGCTAGCTGTAGTCTCGCGCTGAAGTCCCGTGGGAACTCAGTTGTAGCCGGAAAAAGGTAAATACCAGTGTGCAGGTGGGAGTATACTATATATATAAATATAATTGAAGACATAGAAGCTAGTGAAATAATTAAAGTTTTGCAAATAAGACTACAAAAACATATTACTGCACATCTCTCCTCAAGCCGTGTGTGCCCAAATGGAAGGATAAATAAAGTTTACATTACCTCCACAGTGGTTGCACACGTCTTCGTCCACGGAATGGCTTTTTTCTTCAACCGGCCCCGCTGTGTTGTTTCTGTTTAGTCATCCTTGCAACTTAAACAAGCCATTTTTTAAATTAACCTAAATAGTGTTTTAGACGGCTAGCTGTAGTATCGCGCTGAAGTCCCGTGGGAACTCAGTTGTAGCCGGAAAAAAGTAAACAGTGTGCACGTGGGAGGAGCGTAGTGGTTGAAGAGTGATGATCGGAGCTGCTCACAAGTGAAGAAGAAATGGTTTGCGTTTGTGTCGTTCCGAATAGTGGCAACAGAATGCGAAAATACAAGAACTAACATTTTCATCGTCTTCCTTTCCATGACCTCAAGATTCTGCAGTTGTGGCTAGTTTTACTTCAACTTGATGTGCAAACTCCCATACAAGTACGCGCTAAAGATTACGCATTTGCAGCGAACACTTTGACAAGGATGACTACACAGACACAACACAGCGGGGCCGGTTGAAGAAAAAAGCCATTCCGTGGACGAAGAGAGTGCAACCACTGTAGTAATGTAAACTTTATTTATCCTTCCATTTGGGCACACACGGCTTGAGATGTGCAGTAATATGTTTTTGTAGTCTTATTTGCAAAACTTTAATTATTTCACTAGCTTCTATGTCTTCAATTATATTTATATATATAGTATACTCCCACCTGCACACTGGTATTTACCTTTTTCCGGCTACAACTGAGTTCCCACGGGACTTCAGCGCGAGACTACAGCTAGCCGTCTAAAACACTACTTAGGTGAATTTAAACAATGGCTAAGTTGCTAAACGCATATTGTTCACATGTAAGGGCCCTGTTCATGGGGACATATGTATATGCCCCCATAACTGCCGTTTTAGCTGATTGGGAGCTCTGGGCATTTGCGGGAACAGCTCCGTGTTGCAAGCACCAATCCGGTTCGTTTTTTTTTTCTATAGACATTACTCACAAAGGTATAACGATCAAGATTAACTTAAAAGTTGCCCGGAGTTCTCCTTTAAAGTGTCTTTTCTTATACATAAAAACACAAACCAGCACAATTTCACTTCTGAAAGGTTATCCCAGTTCTGTGGTTTTTACAGCCATGGGCTCCTTTGAACAAACCACAACATATTCATGAACTTTCACTTTAGGTTTTTGCCATACCATGGAAATTTGGATTTCACACACTAAACCTCTCTCAGGTTTAATCTGCTTCTGACCCTCGTTCACCCAACAGCTACATGTCTTCTCCCTTTTCCTCCCAGGAGTGCTTTTCATTCTCTTCCTGCTTCATTGTTCAAGGTTATGTGTGGAGGAAAACCAAAGCCAACTGCTCTATGGGAACAGATCAAAGAGAATAATTCCTTTCCTGTTCCTCTCCCCTGTACCTCCTCCAGTGGCTCAATCCTTGGGCTCCACACACGTGATGTGTTCTCAGTCCTATTCACAATACTACAAAAGCGATGATAACAGGATTATGTTTTAGTCCTGATTATCACAGCGGGGCATACAAAGGACACAGGTCTGAAAGAATCCCAGGCAGAAATCTTTGTGTCTCAATATTGAAAGACACAAACTCGACTAGCCTATAGTTTTTCTGTAAAGCTTCTGGTCTGGATAGAAAACCATGGCTCCAGTACTACCGTATATCATGTGTATGGTGGTCAATCTAGAAAATTAAGAGAATTAGAGTATTCCGAACCTTAAACTCAGCATGAAATGACATTTGCATCCCAGATTGTACATTAAAAAGTAAATAGGGTCAGTTTTTATTTCAAGTTCTGGACAGAACTTAAGCAAAAGTAACCCATTATGTGTTTTCTCAAACATGGAAACATCCAAGAATATCATAGGCTGTGAACGTAAAAAGGGTCATGTGAAGAAGTTCAGAAAGTTTGTACCACTTACAGTCAGAGCTAGTGGTACTGGAAAATATCCTGACGTTTCTGTAGTTTTATGTAAATTGAGTCTGGCAGCTGAGCTTTATGTTGGCCAATACTTCTGACATTAACATCATATCAGCAAGGGCAATAGAAATGATCGTAGAGAACTTCAATTCATATTCCAGTCGATTAGCCAATATCATGCCACTGAAAGTAAGGGATTGTATTGTATTTTAATAAGTTGTGTGTTAAACACAGTCTGGTTCAGCAAGCATTTTTACTTGAATCTATAAGCTTTCAAGAACTGTCTTCTCAGCCCAGCTTAATTTTCTGAAGTTGTAGATGCATTTATTAAATTGACCTGCCGAAAGCCCTTGAGTCTGATGTGACAGTGTCTGTTTTCATTAGTGTCTTTTCAGAGAAATCCATAGCAGGAGCATTGAGGTAAAGCGAAGATGGTTGATGGATCCCAACTGATAAAATATTAACTTAAAATTAGGTATTTACTTCTACTGGCATGCACAGATTGATTTTATTTAACATTAAGGTATAAGCACAGATTGAACTTGAAAAATATGAACTATACTTAGTCTGCAATGCAGCCTATATATGACACTCACCAAGAATGGATTCTTGAAGCTCTGTTAAAAAATCCATTAAAATTGCTTACTCATTCTAAGTTTTAACATCAAAGTTTCAGTTTCTTACTTTAGTATTTTCGAATTAAAGTCACATGAAACAGAAGTTGCGGTAGTCATTTCTTCCCTATTGTAACATATATCCAAGTGAAACCAAGTAGGTCTGGACTTGATTTTGTCAATGGGGAATTGATTGTGTGGTTGTGGTTTGCTATTGGTGGATCTCCAAGTGAGTGACAGGTTGCCCCGCTCTCACGCCAGTAAACACATCATCAGAGAAGAGAGATGTCGCTGCAAGAGGGAGGGGAAGTTATTTTGATTAAAGATTACGATGGAATATGAATTTAAAACAGTAATGATGTACACGGATTCATCATTTATAATAAATACCGCAATTTTCCATAAAAAATAAGAATTCTCATTTTTGATTTTATGGTCACTTGAAAATAACTTTTTTTAAAGGGGTGGTAAAACACGATTTCACTTTTCTAACTTTAGTTAGTGTGTAATGTTGCTGTTCGAGCATAAACAACATCTGCAAAGTTACAGCGCTCAAAGTTCAAAGCAAAGGGAGATATTTGCTTTTAAAGAAATCAATTTCTAAGGACTACAGCAAACGGCCGGTTTTGGACTACACGACATTCTTCCAAGGTTGCTGACTTCACTAACCCCACTAAACCCCTCCTCCGAGAATACGAAATAAGGGGGGCGAGGCCATTTTATATTGCGTTGGAGAAGAGTTATTGTGGTATAGAAGTGTTGTTGCAGCCGCAATGTCGTCGAAACGCTGTTATTTTCATCAGTGCCCAGATTGCAGGTCCACTTTGTTCAGCCTTCCTAGGGTCGCGGGAGTTAGGGATCAATGGTTAATTATTACCCAAATCTCGCTCTCTGTGCTGCACATGTTACGGAGGAAAGCTTCCACAATCTTCGCGAGTTAAATGCAGGATTCGCACATTGGCTTTATCCTGAAAGATGGAGCAGTTCCAACTTTAAGAACAGAAGCTGTTTACGGGCCACAACCTGTAAGTATGATTTATTTTTCGTCGATGTGTTTTCCTGTAATAGTTCGTATTGTTAATTGTACGTTGTAGCAAGGAAGTAAACAAATGACAACGCTGTTTGGCTCTGCTGGTTTGTTAAATGCTCATTCATACTTAACTTTATCCAAAAAACACCTAACGTTACAAACTTGGACGAACTTGGAATTAGAGTACATTATTCTTTGATTGGAGCTTTTATGTATTGTTTATCGCTTCTTTATCTACAGGCATGCTAAACATGGTTCTGTGTTTGATTTGGCTACTGCAGTAAAGCCAATGTTTAGTGTTCGTTTTGGGTTAATAGTTCTGTCGACAGATATTTGTCTACAATCGTTCTAAAAATACAAAAGTAACGGTGGCATACAGTCAGAAACGATCACTATAGATCCGCAGTCTTTACTCAAAAAAATCCCTTTGAGGACTGTAGTATAATTTGTTAGAACGATTATATGAAATTCTTGTTCATGAAGCTTATTTTTTGTAATTCTATAATAATTAGTAAAATTAAATAACAGCGTATCTAAAAGGTAATGAGACAACAAAAAACAAACCTTTCTGAAACGTTGTTTAACAGCCGTTCTTGAACAGGTTCTGCTCGATCATCTACTAACATTCTCTGGGTCTGATTCGGGCTCAAATTGGTATGGTTTTATTGATACATTGTTTATAATACACCAAAGCACAAACTACTGGTAAAGGTTCAGGGCGTGACGTTTCCGGAAAACGTGCACTAGTCAGTTAGCGAATCACAACACACTGGGCCAGCTAACCAATCTGAGCCCATTGCGTATTTTTGAGGGACTGGCTTCACAGAACCCGGAAACCATCAGACCGTTTTTACAAGGAGGGACAGAGCAGTGTAGAATAAAGGTAAAATATATGAAAAATAATGCAATTTTTTAAAAATGAAGCATGAATACGTTACAGTGCACCCCACAAACACAATCAAGCCTTCGAAAAAATGTGTTTTACCACCCCTTTAACATATGAAACAGAATTGCAGGTTTCCAAATTCTCCCCTTGTCTTCCATTGGTCAGACTCAGAACAACAGAAAGCCCCGCCCCAAACTTACTCCATTGGTGGAGCCAATGAATAGAGCCACGTTTACACTTTTCAGGGGATTCGGGCTACAAATTATTTGCTTTTAATTGTCTCTGCATATTAAGCTGGAATAAGAGTAAGTAATATAATACTAAAATACAAACTCTTCACCTTTAAGTTCTGTTCTGAAATAGAAATCAAGCCTCTGCTGCCCTCTGTAGATGACACTCACACTGATGAGCTCATAAGTACACATTCTCTGACAATAAACATTAAGTGACACAAAGCTTTATTAATATATAGCGTAGTTGTATAATTTTAGTCCAAAAGGTCTAATTTTTCTGTTGAAAGAACTAACTCAATCAAGTAAATGTGTAAAGATCAGGATAGCTAATTTAATCATAATCAAAATTTGAAATCAAAAGGATAGTTATTTAAAATAAAACTTCAAATCAAATTCAACAAACCTTACAATATGAATTTCAATTTATCTTTTCAAAGATGAGTATTTGATCATATGAAATAAATAAATCAGACACATGCTTTAAGATGAAAGGGAAGGTTGAGGTCATACATAATAATGTTTAAGTTTTTTTTCCATCCGTCTCATATCAACTTATTTCAGTTTTCAGTTTCAGTTTTTATAACATGTACTGTACTCCAAAAACAGGTGAATTTAGGTCAAGCTACTTCACACCGCCCGTCTTATGGTGGCGATAGTGGCACGATAGTAAAATCACACGTTAAAAACACACTTTAACGTCACCGGAAACGCGACTGTTGTTGTTCCGGAAGTGAAGCGTGTTGTCGGTAGCGCAACGATGGCGAGCGCCACAGCGAAGCAACCTGCGAAAACTGGGAGCAAAGCCCCGGCCGGAGGAGCCGGCGGCGCCGCGAATGGAGCTCCTGCGATGCCGCTCGCGTCTCCGCTCATGGGGGGCTTGAACAAGAAGAAGAAGCCGTTCCTCGGCATGCCTGCGCCGCTGGGTTACGTGCCCGGTCTGGGCAGAGGGTGAGACACCCGTACAAATAATCACCTCAGTCTGATCTCAATGTACTTAACGTTACTTATTTGACTGAATAACACTGTCTGTTCTTATTTTATTTATTTTAGACACCGATATATAGTTATGTACGTTGGGCTGTGCTGTCTTGTGTATTATAAAGTTTCGTTAATGTGTAACGTTAACGTTAACTTTAATGTCGTTTTGACGTTTTCTTAATGTTATGTTAATGTGTATGTTTTGTTTAGTTTTCTGTTACTTTGTGATTACTAGGGAACCCCTTCCTAACTAATAGTATAATAAATTGTTTATACATAAAAAATATATATATATATATATATATAAATAAAATTGGTTTTAATCATTTATTTGCATATTAAAATTTTCTAAACTTTTTAATTTTTTTCTCTGAACCCCATGTTTGGAAACGGCTGTTGTAATGTATTGTGCTCTGCAGAGCTACGGGTTTCACAACGCGGTCTGATATTGGTCCCGCTCGTGATGCCAATGACCCGGTGGACGATCGGCACGCACCCCCTGGGAAGAGGACGGTGGGCGATCAGATGAAGAAGAACCAGGAGGATGAAGAAGAGGATCTGAACGACACTAACTATGATGAGGTACATCATTCTGAAGGGAGTCATGTTGCCTTGATGTGCAAGATGTGATTGCATGCAACTTAGGGAATATACAAAATTATGTTTATTTATTAGTGGCTTTGTAAAATGTGTTGTTCTGTATCCTCTAGTTCAACGGCTATGCAGGCAGTCTTTTCTCCAGTGGGCCGTATGAGAAAGACGATGAGGAGGCCGACGCCATCTACGCCGCACTGGATAAACGTATGGATGAGAGACGCAAGGAAAGACGGTGAGTGTTGACTTTCTTCTCTCATCAACGCTTGTTTGTTTTTGAGTAGCATCTCTTGGCTCATGTTATTATGTGTCTGCAGGGAGCTGCGAGAGAAAGACGAGATTGAGAAATACCGTATGGAGCGGCCCAAGATTCAGCAACAGTTCTCAGATCTGAAGGTTTGTGTGGAACTTGGTTGTTATTGAGCTGCTGAATTATGATTTGTTTGTTCCCCTGCCTGCTTTAACCTACAACTAATCTTCAAAATGGCACTATTATGCTTTTATTACCTTTCATGTCGTGTGTAATTTAGCTGTTTGTGAATGTTAAAAGGTCTGCAAAGTGTTAAAGATCAAGGTGCACAAGAAATAGGAGTCGGCGATCTGAAGATTCTACTTTTCAAGCGAATCGTAAAGATTGTGATCTTTTGTGTCCTTGTAATAATGTTAAAGTACAGCAAAGACTGTCTACTAGATGGCTGTGCTGACTGGCTAAATCATATCATGTCATATACTGTGTTAAATAAGTTATTGTCAGTATTGCATAGTTTCATATTACTAAATAATAATGTTAAAAAATTAAACCATATTTAGGGTTTATCATTTCCTTTGCATGCATTTACGTTTACATGCATTATTGTTCAATAATGTTTACTTTTATTTAGCAAGAACCCATTCAATTGATCAAAAGTAAAGACATTTGAAATGTTACAAAAGATTACTATTTCATATAAATTCTGTTCTTTTGAACTTTCAATTCAAAGAATCTTGGAAAAAGCACAACGCAGCTGAATGAAGCAGCACAGCTGTTTTTAACATTGATAATAATAATAAATGTTTCTTGAGCATCAAATCATATTAGAACGATTTCTGAAGGATCATGTGACACTGAAGAATGAGTAATGATGCTGAAAATTCATCTTTGATCACAGAGCTATACATTTAAAAAATATATTCACATAGAAAACATTAATTTTAAATGGGAATATTTCATTTTTTACTGTATTTTTGATCACATTAAAGCAGCATTGTTCAGCACAAGGCACTTCTTTCAAAAACATTAAAAAAATCGACTTTTGAACCATAGTGTAGCTGTCAACTATAACCCTGTTGCATTATCTGTGCCTTCCAGAGGAAGCTCTCTGAGGTCACAGAGGATGAATGGTTGAGTATTCCTGAGGTGGGTGATGCCAGGAACAAACGTCAGAGGAATCCCCGCTATGAGAAGCTCACGCCTGTGCCGGACAGCTTCTTCGCCAAGCACCTCCAGACAGGAGAGAACCACACCTCTGTTGACCCACTGCAAGGAGTGAGTAACTTTCCAACACCTGTCACAATTACTTTAAAGTCCCCCTATAGTCAATAATTGTATCCCTTAAAACTCATCTTTGATCACCAAAATCTAAATGTTTTTTCCTAGAAAAAAATGTCTTCATGCCCTAAAATATCTTGAATGTAACTCGAAATCCTTGCCTCATTTAGTATATGTGGTTCTATGAATATGCGAATGAGCCCCGCCTCCACTCACTCACACCAGCTCAGAGATCCACTCGTTTACGATCACACGTTAGCCTGATTGGTTACAAGGTAGTTTGTGACGTCATGAACTCCAGCGAGTTCAAACAGAGTTTTTGAGACTGTCTTTGTTTCACTGCAGTTTTAAAGAGAAAAGACTCAGCAATGGTGTTGACATGAATTTGCACATGGTTTGTCTTAAAGGATATTAAAAATACCACATAAACTATATTAAAAGCTTGATTTTCACCACAGGGGGACTTTAATGAAAATGTGCGAAGTAAGGCAGAGACAGACTTACTGCATGTTGGCACCATGTGCACTGAATGCACATTTTTGTTATGCTTGGGAAAACTAAATGACCTCACACTGTGTAAGGCATATATAACCAGAGCACAATGTATTGCAGTGTGGGATACAGTATCCAATGCGCTTGACCATTTCATTGCATACAAAACAAAACAAAAATGCAATTTCTTATTGAGATGCTTCCTTTTTCAGCAATTTGGTGGGCTAAACACACCCTTCCCAGGGGGCTTGAACACGCCCTACCCAGGAGGCATGACACCCGGTGCTGGAGAGCTGGACATGAGGAAGATCGGACAGGCCAGGAACACACTGATGGACATGAGGCTCAGCCAGGTGACGCACCATAGCATTTTAATTCCACTTAATTAGTTTGAAGAAAGCCAAAAGTTTCTTCAGTGACTATGTTTACATTCGTAATGGGATTTAGGGAGTATTGTGTCTAAACGTTACCTCATGTAAACACAATACTTCGATCAAATTGATGCGATTAAGCTCATAGTCGTAGCGACCATAATCATAGTAATTGTTGTAGTTGCTTGTAACGTAGACAAATGATGTGTCACGCTCTTGCAGTTATGCACAGATTCGTAAACATGGCATTAAAGAAGGCATCACATTTTTGGGCTGAGTTCGTTGACAAAGTTGCACATGAATCTAATCCAGTGCATTAATGGTTGCAAATATCAAGGTGCATTTTTAAGTGCGTCCCCGAAAATATTACTGAGGCCAGATACCAAAGAACCGTCAAACTAATCCGTGTGACCAGAGTTCATCATTTATGCTGTTCGGTGGGATATTATGTTAATAATTGCGGTAAAAATAATCACAGTTCTTAGCGAAGTCAGAATTACGCAAATTGCATGTAAACCTGAGGGAAGATGTCATAAACACATCTTACTGCGATGAAGTCCTTACGGTTGCACTTTATTTGAAGGTGTCTGTGTTATAGTGTAACTTCATTTATAATTAACTACATGTACTTACTATAGGGTTAGGGTTAGTTACGTGTTATTATGCATAATTTATAGTTATTACAACAGTAACTACATGTAACGTGCAACAAAGACATAGTAAAATAAAGTGTTACTGTCCATACTCTGATTATTGTAAATAATCTCTTTATGGGTGAACATGTAAACACAGTTGATGTCTCTTTGTCTCCAGGTGTCTGACTCCGTGAGCGGTCAGACTGTTGTCGATCCTAAAGGATATCTCACCGATCTCAACTCCATGATCCCCACACACGGAGGAGACATCAGGTACTTAATGTTTAACATCTGACCCTCATATCTAGGCTGTTTGTATTGCATTTGGTAAATGTTATTGTGTGTGTGCAGTGATATTAAAAAGGCCCGTCTCCTCTTGAAGTCAGTGAGAGAAACAAACCCCCACCACCCCCCCGCCTGGATCGCATCTGCCCGTCTGGAAGAGGTGACCGGGAAGCTGCAGGTGGCCAGAAACCTGATCATGAAAGGCACTGAGATGTGTCCGAAGGTGAGAGATAAAAGGAAAACAGAAAAGGTCAGGTGCGACTAAATTAAGGCATCAATATACATAAGGTGAAGTTCTTTTTCATTATTTGCTTGGGGGTAAAAAGAACTTTTAGAACTAAAAAGACAAACCTTTTGCGGCGATATGCTGAGAGCAACATTTAGATATGTAAATATGTGCTACACACTTTCAAGTGAATTTCTTGAAAGAATGATTCAGTGAAAATACATTTAATTCACTCACTTGTCGCCACCTACTGGTGTAACGATGTAATCGATACAATCGTTATTTGAAGCTCAATTTACTTTCGGCTTTGAACACTACCGCAAACAAGTCTTTATTTCCGAACTATAAACTCCGTACAATTATATATTTTTATATATAATTATATATAACTCCGTATAATTTGAATTTTTTCAACACATATATAATGACACTATGTGGTTGACATGACAACTGTTCTGAATGTCTGAACTGCAGACCTGAATGTTCGCTGTTGTGATCGTTTGTCAAAGGTTTAATAGACATGGGGTGTTTGAATCGAGATTACGAATATTTTTTATTTATTTATTTTTACGATTAATCATGCAGCTCTACAATAAAGCGGCTCTCCAATGTATTCAAGTCTTAATGGACGTCTGACCTCAATGAACCAGAGTAGATTTCAAAGTCAAAGAAGGAAGAGCCTCATAGCCACACCTTCCTATTAAAAGATCGCCACGGACCAATGGTGGTTTGAAGGCGTTTACCAGGCAGAGCAAATTTTTCATAATTAAAATTTATGTGTTTTAGCTTTTAGTATGAATATGTTAGGCTTAAGGTTATAAATAAGCTGGTGTGCTCCAAAACAATGACGAAATTCGCATTTAGGAGATATAAGCAGGCAGGCATATAATCTCTCACTTCCGCTAAAATGGATCACAGATTTTTATGACATCACTGCGGACTTCAGCTTCTAATCACATCTTCTGTCCAATCAAATGCTCTCCAGAATCTAAAGCTCCGCCCCTATGCAATAATTATGCCACCTGGCCAATGTGACCGTTGACGCGTCTCGAAGCATGGGTGAGAGATGTTCGGTTGCTCAAACGCTCAAGTTTTAGCCTATACCGTTTTCCTACTTTACGTTGGTTAAGAATGCAGTCTGTGAGGTAAACTAAACGCTATTGGCTATTTGAAAAGGGGGAGGAGCCATTCAATATGTCCCGCCTTAGCTTCCTGTTTCAGTCGAAGTTATGTAAACGCATCATACAAAACTGCGCGTTCCAAGGCACTTCAGTGGACCTTTTGATTTTGCTTGTAGTATTTAGGCCTTTATAATGTTTAAGTGCTAGAAAAACTTGATTAAATTTACAAATGGGTCTCTGGTAATAAAATATAAAAGGGATAATTCACCTAAAAGATGATTTAATTACTTCTTCTGTGGAAGAATGTCTGAATTTCTCAATCTTAATTTTCAATAGAGGATAGAAAGACATACAGATTTAAAAGAACATCAGGTTGAGTAATTGATGACCCAATGTTCATATTTGGTTAAACTGTCTAAACGTGTAAAAGTAAAACGTGTGTGTGTGGAGTGTTGCCAGTGTTGACAGGTTGCTATAGCGATACATTTAGCTTGCAAAATCCACTTCCTAAAATGTCAAATATGGTTCAGGAACAACATAAAAATGTCATGGTGAATGAATTAGGCCTTATTTATGTAAGCTGTGCCTTCAATTTGTCTACTGGTACTGACTTTGGACTCGGAGAGAAAGGCCTGGAAATGAAACGGTGTCAGGCCCTTTGCTCTCAGTGTGTGCACAGCTTCATTATGTGTTGGGAAATTCCTGCAGACTCGTTAATCAAAGTTAATAGTTCAGCTTCATATTTCAGCAGAAGAACAGTGACACACTGGCTGTCTCACTTTGACAGAATCTCTGGGCACGATCAGTACGTTCAGTCGTCAAACACGCCCGTGATGAACAAACATGCTGTTTTGGCAGCTGATTCATTTTGAGTGGGTCTATAAATCGATGTGCATAAATTTTCTTTTTCCTTTTTCTTGGTAATTCTCCAGCTCATCCTCATTTACTCCTTACGTACATGTGAACTAGTTCGTCCTTTGATTTCTCTTAAAGGTGATGTACTCACTAAAGTTTCAGGAGTCCCATAAATTATCCATCCATGGGTACGTGACTCACTCCCGAAACTGCGATGATTGACACCATGGTAACTATAGCAACGTTCTGGCATCTCACGTGTTTTGGTATCTGCAATTTCGAATGAAGTAATATTGCAGTGACAAAAGACTTGTTTAGCAATTTTAACTAAAGCACAGTCGTCAGATGCGTCATGTTTTGAATATGAGCACACTCTTGCTGTGTTGCCAGCTCCACTTATTATATAAGCTTTTTAGGGATTGTAGTTTAAAAGGGAAAATTCACCCAAATATGAAAATGATCCCATGATTTACTCACCCTCAAGCCATCCTAGGTGTATATGACTATCTTTTTTCAGACAAACACAATCAGAGTTATATTATAAAATATCCTGACTCTTCCAAGCTTTATAATGGGATTGAATTGCGCTCTTGATTTTGAAGCCCAAAAAAACGCATCCATCCATCATAAAAAGTAATCCATACGACTCCAGGGGGTTAATAAAGGCCTGTTCTCACACTGTGTCGATTTTTTTGTAAATGCGGTAGTCGCTATCTGCATTTTTCGGGAGCTAATTCGGTTGTCATTTCCGTATATTACTGAACTGTGTGTGTGCAGACCTGGATAAAGCATTAAAAGAGGAATTGACAACAGAGTTAAACTGCAGTGTGTATTTGGCCAGAGTGTGTTGGGGCCTTTATGATGTTTTAGGTGCAAGAAACCTTAACTTATAAATGGGTCGCTAATAATAAAATGTTTTTAAATTTTTTTTTAGAATTTGGCCCCTCGAATAGGGATATTTCACCCAAAATATGAAAAGATATTTTGAAGAAAGTTTGTAAACAAACCATTTTGGTGATGTGGACAGAAACTATTTATATGTGAGGTATTTTATCAGAATTCTTTGTACAGAGCCGACATTTTCTTTCTTCTGTGGAACACAAAAGAAGATATTTTGAAGAATGTTGGGAACCAATCAGTTTTGGTTCCTATTAACTTCCAATGAATGGTCAAAAAAATATAATGTAAATCACTGTGAACTAAAACTGCCAACATTGTTCAAAATATCTTTTGTGTTCAACAGGAGAAAGAAAGTCATACAGGTTCAGACTTTTATTTGTTTTATTTACATGTAAATTGGAACAAATGTATACTAAATACAACAAAATGGTTTAATTTAACAAAATATTTTATGAGACTTAATTTTATTTTATGAATCTCTATGGAGCGTTTTGGAAACTAATGTCATTTTTTTGGCTCCCTCATCATTTTTTTTTTTTTTTTCGGAGCCCTGCTGAGGATGTTATCTGTTCTGAGATTTTGTCTGTTTTTAATTCTTTCCCAGCCAGGTTTTTTTTTTTTTAACAAAGTCACCAGCCCCCACCAGCATTTGATAATTTTCACAAAACCTTCTTGGACCCCAGAAGTTTTTGTTGTATGAATATCTGAACATGCAATATATCAAAAGAAAGAACAGACCCTCTGCTTAAATCCATTTTTTTAACCATTTTATTCTTCATGCATTGTATTTTTTATCAACACTTGCAAGTGGGTACGTTTCATACTAAACATCATTTGGAACAAAAAGCGGAGTAAAATCTAATTTTTTTCAAAGACTGCTATATGTCTGGATTCAGATTCAGAACGATGATCAAAACATAGATGGAGTAGATCGAGTCCCTCAACACCAAGGGTGACCATCAGCCGGAAACTGAAGCCTCGCGGGAGCCGCCATTGTAGCAGAACTTCACCTGCTGTTTTGACTCCCATTCATTTTGGCGTCACTTTGACAGCGAATAACTTTACATCTGAAGCGTCCAAAGACTTCATTTGTCCATTATTTATTTCTAAAGAAACACGACAATGTATAAAAGGCTCCATTACTTTGTATCTTACGTTATGGTCCCGTAGAAGCCGTTTTTGTTAAAAACTGGCTAACGATTGCGTCATAACCACGCGACTTTGTCGTGCAATGGAGACATTACCGTATAGACAGGAGGAGAAGCTTGCAGGCAATCTTTTACTGTCTATGAGGCAATCAGGGGGACATAGAGGCATAAAGTCAAGGGAGAAGCCCATAGATAGAGAGTCCATAAAAACAACGGGACAAAATATTTCAACAACGTGTTTGAGGAATTAGGTGATTCAGATTTGTCTTGCCACAGCTACTAGAAAATGTACAACTGTCAGACTGTCGTCACGCTCAGTTTGAGCCTGCGCAGTCGCTCAGCCATCAGACAGGAAGTGCAATAATTAGGCTTCAGTCTTCTCCGTTGAAATCAGTGGGGTCGCTGTGTCCATTTCTTTTACTGTCTATGCTCAACACCCCCAATGCTTCACAGTTATTTACTCTTCATAGGTCGACATTTCAGCCATTTTTAATTTATGCTGTTTAATGTCTGATGATCGCATTAGTTTTCATGTGCATAAGAAATGCTTCGATCTCTTGTTTCTGTTCCTTTTTCGCATGTTTTCGACTGGAAATTCAGTACTCTTTCAGAAGATGCGTTATAGCGCCCCCTACCATATAACAGTGAAAACAGGGAAAGCCGGGAATTTCCTTCATTGGCTGGAAAGGGTTGATATAGTGCATTTGTGTATGTATTATCTGTATGTGTATAATCAGTGGTTTGTGTGTGTTGTCTGTTCAGAGTGAGGATGTTTGGCTAGAAGCCGCCCGGCTGCAGCCTGGAGACACAGCGAAGGCAGTGGTTGCCCAGGCGGTGCGTCACCTCCCTCAGTCTGTGCGCATCTATATCAGAGCGGCTGAGCTGGAGACGGACATCAGGGCCAAGAAACGAGTGCTCAGGAAAGGTCAGTGTCTCTCTTCTATTCCTCTTCGGTTTTCTCTTTCCACATTCGCCTCCTTTTTTTTTCTGCTTGCATACCTGTGTGACAGAGACAGATGAATTGTTAGCTATGTTTGAAAGCTCTATCAGTCTCAGCTTGTTATAACGTCCTGAATCTCCCCCTTATAACAAAAGATATCTCTAAACAGGCTGGCTGTTCTACTTCATCAATGTCTCTAGCGTGATTATCATCAAGTAATGTGCTTTAAGTGAAGTAATTAGTGTCATTAAAAATCCTATGCGCTGTCATTTTAGTTCCAGTTTGATGATTATTCATGATGTGGTTTACATAGTGTTTGCAAAGTAATAGATTTTGTGCTTTCTGGAGAAAATTTCTGAGGTTTTGCTTGCCGATGCAGGTGCCAGGGTGGTATGGGATACTTTAATTACAGGGGTAACCTCTGTATTTCTGCTTTTCCATAAACACCACCTACTGTCAGAGAGTGAATTTGCATTTCCATTCACCCCGTTTTCTTTTTTCTTGTTCAGACCAATTATATAACATATCATTTATAATATTTATGTTATAACATTTTGTAATTAATTTAGTCAACTTATTATTTGAACTCTAATGTTGTTTAAATAATAGTTTTCAAGGACATTTTACAGGTTAGGATGTTACCGTAGAGGTCAGTATTGTTTCAAAGCATTGCTTTTCTGTTGTTTTTCTATGTATGCACCAGACAGATGCAGGTTTTTTCCTGGCTGAAAATGAGGCGGAGGTGGTAAAATCCTAACACTAGGGGGGTCCGGGGGCATGCCCCCCTGGGAGAAAATTTTGTACATTTTAAAGATAAATGCATTAATCTGGTGCACTCCGCACTTCATTTTGGAACGTTTTCTGGCTCAAAAATAGGTGGTAAAAAAAACCCCAGATCATGTGTACACATGAAAGTGTACCGCACCTTCAACTGGCTTCAAATTTCGCTTCAAACTTTTGTTTTTACGCGCGTCAGTTTCACTCTTGTCACGCGAATTAACACAGTGGTCAAGCGTCAAACTAGACGCGGTAGACGCGAATTTGACGCGCTATTCGCGTCCAGTGTGAACGCACAGTAAGTAAGGCTGGCTCTATGGATATATTTTAAGTAACTAAGTGTTTTAATTTCACAACAAAGCCAAAGCTTAAGAAAAACACTATCGGTACCTGGCTGTGACAAGTGAAGGCACTTCGATGCTGCGGAAGGAAGGTGCTTCTTGACTTGCGTGCGTCTGTGGTGGTTGTGATGACTGACAGGAGATGTTGAAAAGGGGGAGGGGCAGCGGCTCGTGCGGTTTCACAGAAATTTACCTTGCTCCGTTCGAGACCAGCAAGTTTAAATGCTTTTTCTGATGCCGTCGAAATGCGCAGAACGGTTTGAGAATGGACACAGGCCGCGAACCCGCAGCGGAACCGTGTCGGTGGAAAAGAGGTATCTAATCATGTGATTCCCTGACTTGAGTTTTGTCGAGAGGAGGAGGCGGCCCGAAATTTGACGGAGGCGGCCGCCTCATAATTGTCTATGCAGGAAAAACCCTCTAGATGTCTTTGACTGTTTTTTGCAGCATCTTGTGCATCATCGCTGCATTTTTATACCACTGCAAACTCTCAAGGCAAATATTGAAAAAGTTTAACTTATTTTAGCTTGACACATTTTTTTATTTCCCTGCCTTATTCCTTGTGTTACTGATCGATAAAAGCCAATGGTATTATGCTCATTTTGTTGGACAGCTCTGAGGGGGTTTTGGGCTCAGTTTAGCTCCTCCTAAATGGCACAAGGCAGCCCCAGCTCAAAGGAGGAAGCTGGTAGTCAACGAGGTGCGAAAGCAGGAGGAGATGATGAGGTGTACAAAGGCCATTTCCCAGGCTAAGCCGGGAGAGTGGATGAGATGGGAGAGTGTGGAACAACGCAAGATGGGCTGGCAAGACCTTTGGTCAATGGAAGAGAGTAGGATCAGTTTCCTTATCAGGTCAACATATGATGTTCTCCCATCACTGCAGAACCTAAACCTCTGGGTAGGAGAGGATCCCTCTTGTCCTTTGTGTTCATCACCTGCCACATTAAGGCACATTTTGACAGGATGTAAGGTGGCTCTTAGCCAGGGTCGGTTTACTTGGCGCCATGACCAAGTACTCCGATGTTTGACTTTAGCATTGGAAGACAAGCGTAACATGACCAAAAAGTTGCCACCTGTTCTAGCAAAACATTACACCCAGAAGACAATATTCCTCCGCCCAGGCGAGCAACCACCAAGAAAAGGTGTTAAAGGGATTCTATGCAGTTTTTTTAGCTTAACTGAACAGCTTCAGAGTTATTGAAATGGTTATATGACTTCTTTCGGGTTGAATGGTGGCCTTCTCGCACCCCCCTGGTGCCTGTGAGCGGAAAAATCTCACTTGCAACTTTGGTGCGGCGGGCCGCCGGCCTCAGCCTCAGGAAGTATCGCGAGATATCAGCTCTCGCGATGTAACATATTCCTTTACGGCACTGCACACATACACGCCCCCATCCAGGAAGGTAGAGAAGGATGGAGTTTGTCACAATATCGTCATGGCTGAGCCGGCATATAAGATGCAGAAAGCATTGTCGGTGGAACAGAGAAAGAGGAAACGGCAGACTGACCGAGCGAGGAGTCAGACACGAGCGTAATTTGCGGGTGTTATATGTCCCCATTGAAACATCTCGCGGCACGGATGTACCCATACAAACAAATAAAACATCTCCAGGTAATTCTAGTAGAGCATTCATTTCGTTCGTTTGTTAAATAAGAGGCGATCTGAAATGTGTTGTTTTTGAAATCAAGTGACCAAAGTGCTTGTTGCCGCTGCGATCAGTGGCGCGGATAGAGTGTTCTGTTGTGACGCGCACAGTCTTCACACAAACGCGCGCCTCAATCCGTTGAGGAGAGACTCTATATTTGTTACGGTGAAATCACAAAACCTAATGCACAAAAAACGTGTCCCTGCTTGAAATACAACCACTAATAAACATTCGGTTTTGATGAGGAAAATAAACTATACTAGTACGGATTAGAACCCAGAACCTCTGACACACTTGGCAAAAGAAATTTACGACAGTAACGTTAAATACAAGTACTCCACAGCGACTCTAGGGGTCGCTGTTTGACAAAAACGGGATTCCTGCCTGGTGTCCCTTTAAAACCAATTCTCGCCCAGGACAACTGGAAGCTGCTAGGGACTGGAAAATGCTGGCTGGTATTTTTCCACCTGAGATTGCCACCACTAACCTTCGACCAGATATTGTTTTGTGGTCTGGATCAGCACGCATTGTTCAACTGATAGAGTTAACAGTGCCATGGGAGGATGCGGTAGATGAGGCATATGAGAGGAAGAAACTGCGGTATGCTCATCTGGCCACTGAAGCAGAACAGCGAGGATGGAGAGTCTGGGTTTATCCAGTGGAAGTGGGTTGTCGAGGATTTGTGGCACACTCCACAATCTCCCGGTTCCTCAGAGACGTCGGATTCAGTGGCCAAGAATTGCGTCGCACAGTGAAGAACTTATCTGAAGCAGCAGAGAGGAGCAGCAACTGGCTGTGGTTGAGAAGGAAAGAGTCTGGCTGGCTGTGTACAGGCCGCCACGCTACGGTTTAGAAGAATTCTTGAAAAACTTGAAGAGTCTGTTGGTTTATTTGTATAGTTTGCATAGTAATTACAGTTATTACGTTCCTGTGTATTTTGCGTGAATGAGGATTGGTGTTTGGACAGATTTTGCGGTAGGTAGTATGCCATACGGAACCGTTGCCACTGACCTGCTTTAACGTCGGCAGTGGGGCTCGACAGCCTTAGTCAAACGAGTTGGCGCGTATGGTCGGGTTGCGGAGAGATTGTGAGAGATTGTGGTTTGGTCACATGTGGAACTACGAGGAAGGAGCAACCTCAGCAGCAGGAGGGATGTAAAGGTCAGTAAGCTGGGCTGAGTTGAGTGGGGGACGGAGGGGGGTGACTCTGGGACTCCAGAGTCACTGTCGAGCCCTCTTGAGGTGTCGTGGGCTAGTCGACGAAACACTGCGGACGGAAGGTGCCCACTTGAAGACCCTAGAGATGTCCCCTACTCGGCTCAATCCAGACCGTTGTCATGGGGGGACCGCACTGTGGTTGCAGCCGTTGTGTGTGCTGACGCATATTAACACCAGACAGAAGGAGATTCACATCACCATATGGAAAGAAGCGTAAATGGATGGAGAAGCATAGGTTACTGTAAAGCTACCTCTTAGTTGGTGCTTATCTTGGCGAAAGCCGAGTACAAATCAGCATGAAGTTTAACATCTACTCTCGTGTAATGGAAATCATGTTTACTCATTTATGCATAATTAAAAATGCATTAATTCAATTCATGCATATTACAGACAATGATCTGAATATATCGCTTCTATGATGAAATTGTTGTAATTTTTTTTTATTAAAATTAATTTTGATATTTTTTAGGGCCATGAAATCATACATGTCAAAGTGTACAGTCCTGATATCACAATTAAGAAATAAATCCACATTTAAAGAATGAAATTCTTAAGAAGAATTTAAGGTCCTAGTTTTGGTCCTAGTTAAAATTCTAGCTGCAGAAATTTGAGAATACTGTAGCTTATTTAGAGTACGCTTAGAAACCCCAGTACCACAATATTCAATTCAGGATAAAAAAACTAATACATTTACTTTTCTGCAACTGTAAGGCATAGAATGTGATGCAATTTTGAAAAGAAAAGTCTTTACAACATTGTGTACAAATGTCAATGAAAAATCAAAGATCACTTCTAGATTCCTCAAATTTTTTTTTAAACTCAGGTACAGAACCATTAATGAAAAGAGGTGTTTGGCCTGCTGATGAGGAGAAACAATAACCATAACCTAAATTTGATCACCTTTTAAACAAAGAAATTTACATTTAGTGAGCAATGATTTTTTCCATGTTTACAATGAATATAGAATATAGATAGTGTCGTCAGCATAAAAATTATACTTAATACCTAGAGTTTATAAAAGCTGGCCAAGCAGGAATAAAGACTAAAAAGTAAGGGTCCTAAAGTTGAGCCCTGAGGGATACCAGTAGAAACTGCTCCATTATCAGACCTGTATTCGGAAAACAGGAAATTATATCATACAGGGGACACCTGCAAAACCCTAATTACTGTGTCATTAGTAAAAAGTATTTTAAAATATCAGATAATTTGAACTTTTATGACATGGAAAGGTCATTTCAGATTTCCAAAAAAATATGTTTATAAATTATTTCAGAAAAAAGAAAAAGAAAAGATTAAGTGGAAGGAGACTTACATTTGTAAACCTTAGAACTAGCAGCACTTTTTGTTTAATAAAAAAAATCATATCTATGTAGTGTTTTAATTTAATATCTGCATGTCTCCACAGCTCTGGAAAATGTGTCGAAGTCAGTGCGTTTGTGGAAGACAGCTGTTGAGCTGGAGGAGCCAGAGGATGCAAGAATTATGTTGAGCAGAGCAGTCGAGTGCTGTCCTACCAGTGTCGAGGTACACACACACACACACACACACACACACTCAAATGGTCTTAATCAGCCAAAACCCATAAACCTTTTTATGGGCCATAAATCACATTGCTCTAACAGTGTTGTCCTTGTCTCCCATAGCTCTGGCTGGCTCTGGCCCGATTAGAAACCTATGAGAATGCCCGTCGTGTTCTAAATAAGGCCCGTGAAAACATTCCCACTGACCGGCATATCTGGATCACCGCTGCCAAGCTGGAGGAGGCCAACGGCAACACACAGATGGTGGAGAAGATCATCGACAGAGCCATCACATCTCTGAGGGCCAACGGCGTGGAGATAAACCGTGAACAATGGATTCAGGTCTGACGAGCTAGATTTCATGTTCAAGAGGTTCTCTGGCTTTACTAACGTATATTTTTCAATTAAAGCTATTTTCTGAGGATTTTAAGTAAAAAAAAAAAATAATTCCAGTCTGGATTGAGTAAAATTTCTCAGTTAAGCTGCTTTGCCAGATCAGAGACAAATATTCAAATGCAATATCAGGGTGTTGATTTGTAACTGATGTCTGTTTTGTGATCCGTCTCAGGATGCAGAGGAGTGTGATAAGGCTGGCAGCGTGGCCACATGTCAGGCTGTGATCAGAGCTGTGATTGGAATTGGCATTGAAGAGGAGGACTGCAAACACACATGGATGGAGGACGCAGACAGTGTAAACATCCTCTCACCTTCACGCGCCCACGTTCTGTTTTCAATCAGCACCACATATTTGTTTATTACAACCGTTTCCAATCATTTATGATGCTATATCACAAGATTTAATGTCTTTTTCAGCAGTACTATGGCTAATTTTCACAGCTGAATGTGATTACTGTGATATCTGATGCTGATTGGCTGTTTTTTTTGCTGTAGTGTGTCTCTCATGGAGCTCTAGAGTGTGCTCGTGCAATCTACGCTCATGCGCTTCAGGTCTTCCCCAGCAAGAAGAGCGTCTGGCTGAGGGCCGCTTACTTTGAGAAGAACAACGGTACACGGTGAGAAATACTCACTTCCTCTCAATTCCTCTTCAGGTCTCACTGGCTGAACTGAATTTCAATCAGCATTCATTGGTTTCTGTCTGGGCGTTTGCACAAAGGCACTATGGAGACAGGAAGACAACAAGGCCTATTTGTGGTTGCCCACTTGTATTTGTTCCAGACCATTAGACTTTGATTTAAACTGATTTGAATCTCTTTCTCTCAGAGAGTCGTTGGAGGCTCTGTTGCAGAGGGCCGTTGCTCACTGTCCCAAGGCTGAGGTGTTATGGCTCATGGGTGCTAAATCTAAATGGTTGGCCGGAGACGTTCCTGCTGCCAGAAGTATCCTTGCTTTGGCTTTCCAGGTAAGTGACGCCCCCGTCGGCTCTTCAAGATCCATGACTACATAATTAGTGGCAAGCATTACTATTTTTTTTTATATATAATTAACACATAGCATTGTAATCATGAAGCAACTGCACAACATGCACTTATTTGTACAAAAGTAATTCACTAAATACTTGTAAAGAATAGTGGTGACTGTTATCTTCACACTTAACTGTCTTTATTTTATTTTAAAGCCATTTTTAATTGACAACAAATAAATAGAAATATTACCGTTATTTGATTTTAAAAATACTTTTTTTTCGAATTCTCTTATGCTCACAAAGGCTGTTTATTTATATATGTTATTATTTTATAATTGTTATATAATTACACAATTATTATTTATATTATTATATAATTTTTTTATTATTATTTTTTAAATAAACAGCCTTGGTGAGCATTAGAGCAGTGGTTCTCAAACCTGTCCTAGGGACCCCTCCCCACTGGACATTTTGTATGTCTCCCTCATCAGACACACCTAATTCAAGTCTTGCAGTTAGTACTAATGAGCTGATAAGTTGAATCAGGTGTGTTAGGTGAGGGAGACATGCAAAATGTGCAGTGGTGAGGGGTCCCTAGGACAGGTTTGAGAACCACTGCATTAGAGAATTCGATAGTAAAAACTGTAATTTTGTGAAATAATATTACAATTTAAAAGAGCTGTTTTCTATTTTAACATATTTTAAAATGTAATTTATTCCTCTGATCAAAGCTGAATTCTCAGCATCATTATTCCAGTCTTCAGTGTCACATGATCCTTCAGAAATCATTCTAATATGATGATTTGATGCTCAAGAAACATTTATTATCAATGTTGAAAACAATTATGCTGCTTGATATTTTTGTGGAAACCTCTGTTATTTTCATTGCTCTTTAATGAATAGAATGTGTAAAAGAACAGCATTTATTTGAAATATAAATCATTTCTTACATTGTAAATGTCTGTACTGTCACTTTTGATCAATTTAATGTGTCCTTGCTGAATGAAAGTGTTATTTCCTTTTTAAAAAGATACTATTTAAATATTTTTTTCATATTTCCCCTCATAATCAGTGTGGAAAGCGTGGGGGGAAAACATTGCAGATTCAGTGTCATAACTGGCCTAGTCATAACTGAAAGAACACAGAACCTGCAAGTACTGGGCACAAAACTTCAAATTAAAGAAGCAGAACAACAACAAAAAAAGCTAAAGCTAAACTGCGTATCAGTGCTCTGAGTGCACACTCATTTCCTGAAACTAATCGTTCCGCTTTTTGCAGTATTGAAGTGTTCACTGGGATGAAGGCCAGTAAAAACTCACCTTTCTGTCACTCTCTTTGTGTTAGGCTAACCCCAACAGTGAAGAGATCTGGCTGGCTGCCGTGAAGCTGGAATCAGAGAATAACGAGTATGAGAGAGCGCGCAGGCTGCTGGCCAAGGCCCGAAGCAGCGCCCCCACTGCCAGGGTGAGCGGCCCAGTGTTCAGACCAGCCCATTAAGTGTCAGATAGATGTAACTGCTGTTGTGTCATGCTGGGGACACCCGTCTGCCGGGAACACACGGTTTCGGTTCTGCAAATTGTTGTGATTTCTCTTTTATTTTGGTTTAAAGAGATAAGCGATGAGATGTAGATGAAGGGTGAATCACCCTGTAAAAGTGCTTGTGCAACAGGGTTTTGAATGTGACACTAGCAGGAAGACAATTTACAAAGGCATGGCTAATGAAAAGGGTTTTTTCTGTTTTGCATGCTTTGTAAGCATGCCATGGCATGACGGGTTGGTGCATGGAAAGTATGTTAAATTTAAGTGAATCTGTGAGGCAGCACATGCACATGTCAGCCGAGATGAGGTTAAACTTAATAAACCTAGATATTAACCTAGTAACTTAATATACCTAAAAAGAACCAGTGATACCGTGCCTCACGTCAGGCATCATGTCCAGGGTTAATTTGAATCTTTGCCGAATATGTGACTGATTTACATTTCAATTAAACTTAAAATAGAAGAAAAAAATTATATATATATATATATATATATATATATACACACACATATATACACACATTTAATATATATATATATATATATATATATATATATATATATATATATATATATATATATATATATATGTGTTTATTTCTGTTCATGTTTATTTTATTTCAATGGTATTTCAAAATATTTTGTTTTATTTAAATGTTTTTGTTTGTTTAAATTTAAGTTTTAATTTTAATTTATACATTTATATTTTAGTATATACCATCACATGCAGTTTGCTAGATTAAAGGAGCATTGCGTAAGTTCTGAAATTTCTAACCGTTACTGACACCAGTGGCCGTTAGAGAAACTGCAGCCAGTCTCATGCTCGTTCTCGGTGCGCACGCTCGTATGAGCACGACCACAGCAACTTGAGAGTTGTAACTATTGGTGCGTTCTATTATTTATTCGTGTCGGAGTTCTGACTAGGAAGACAGACGTTACTATTACTATAACAGAAGATAAACTAAAACATGAAATAAAGTGAGAATTTTAGAAGTTCAAATGGCTGCGTTTTGATAAGCGCCTGGTACTCGGCCAGCGCTACCATAGCAACAGCTTTCTGGGTGGCGTCCATGTTTTTTCTCCGACTCGGACGCGCAAAACATACCAGAACGCTTGAAGTGTGGAAGTGACGTCATATCTGAGGACCGAGTCCGTTCGTTGACAATAGTAGAGCGCAGGGTATGTCTTACCTTTGCAGTAAAAAGAAAGCCAGCTCGGGGTCTGTTTTTATACCCAGCGCTGACTGGTGCTCCCTCCAAGAATCAAATGCCGCTCCGATGTTGACTCTTGTCTTATCTTTGCCCGACGCCGGTCTCTCTATTTTGGCCGCACTAGATAAGGCTTTTTTTTTTCTTTTTCTTTTTTACTTACCGTGGGTGTCTGGTTTGTGCTGGAGGCTGGTCGCTTCTTTCCGTCCGCAGAGTCCATTTGAAACACTAACGTCACTGCTAGCGATTGCCGGATGTAAGCCCAAGTAGACGAGAACGCGCATGACGTCACATTTTGTGAATTTTCGCGCCAATTCGAACCCGAATCCTCCCCACACAATTGAGCCTACAGGCTGATAGAGGCAACCGTGGTGGACATTAAGGTGTCATTCTTTCTATTACATTATGGTTGGCTCATAAATGTACAAATGAGAAAACTATCTTAAAGATTTTTTTAAGTAAAAAGCTACACACAGCCCCTTTAAGGGGCTGACACTGCTCACCCACTGACTCATTTTACCCCACTCTCATAAAAAAAATCAAAAGCAGTTTGAGACTTTGACTTGAACTTGCCATAAAAGATTAAGCGTTGAGAATTGACTTCAACTTGGTCTTGAAAAATGTGGACTCCGCATCGGAGAGTTATGAACATGTCTGCGTCACTGAGTTTGACACGAGACCGATGCGAAACAAGCATGAAGCTGAAGCCAGTTCTATTTACGAATGTTTATTGATTCAGTATTGTTGATTTTGCAGTGCACAGTATTATTTTTACACGATAACTACACGAATGTGGCCAAGGATTGTGTCAAATGAGGTCTTTAAGTGGATTGGTAAGCACCTCACAGCAGATGTGACACAGAAGTACTGTGGGATTTTTGGGAGTAAATTGTGCAGAGAATAGAAGGTGCTAGAATGGCCTCCTGCCTGGGCTTGTTTAACTTTTGGCTCCAGTAAAGACTGTCAGCATCTATACAAATATCAAAGGATCAAATGTACCTCGAGCACTTGGCAGGATTCCTCATAAGTGCTAATGTTATCAAAAAAAAAAAACAATCTGCAATTTATGATTTCCTGCATCTATGGAAACTAGCCATGTGAGCTTCATACGGGAAAGACATGATGAAAATCTCCTATTTTCGCTATTTTTTTGCACTTACAGACACTGCGTTTCACACACCCTCAAAAGTCATGTTCAAAATGACACCTACATCAGAGAGACTTTAAAGGCTGTTAAAAGCACTATATGAGTTGTTATAACTGCTTTCTATGTTATTTGTAGGTGTTTATGAAGTCGGTGAAGCTGGAGTGGGTGCTGGGTAATATTGAAGCAGCACAGGAGTTGTGTACAGAGGCCCTAAAGCACTACGAGGATTTCCCCAAACTTTGGATGATGAGAGGACAGATCGAGGAACAGTCAGAGAGCATCGACAAAGCAAGAGAGGCCTACAACCAGGGAGTACGTTTTGGGGATCTAGAGGAGATGCCTTACCATAATTTAACCTTTTAGAGTGAAGGTTTTCAAGTAATGAAAGTCCAAGTCCAAATAATATTAGGAACGAAAATGTGTAATAAAATAAAAATATTGTCATTGTCATAATGTTCTTCTAATGATTCCGTTCAGCTGAAGAAGTGCCCTCATTCCATGTCATTATGGGTCCTCCTGTCTCGGCTGGAAGAGAGAGTTGGGCAGCTCACACGTGCTAGAGCCATCTTGGAGAAAGCTCGCCTCAAGAATCCACAAAGCCCTGAGCTTTGGTAAGAAACCATGCCAGAGGTTCTTTCTCTTACAAAGTGTACAAAGCAATATCAAAATGTAAAAAAGGAATAATGATTCTACAGATTTGTTACTGACTAAATTCATATGCAGGTAGCAAAATTATATATTCGACTATGGCAAAAGCTCAGCTCATGAATATTAATTCAGTTGGTCTGACGTTGCCACATAAAGGCCAGAGTGACACCAAACCAACAGCTGGCCAATTTCGGGACATTGTTGAGCGTCTTGTCAGCTCAGTTTTTTTGGCAATAGTTGGACCCCATCTTGCTTTTGTGTATAATTAAGCATGTCAGCAGCGAAGCCTGTTGGTGAGAGAGGTCACTGACTGGCTGTTCAGATAGCGAATCAGTGCTCAGGAAAACACAAGTGACAAAGGCAAGCAAATGACTTCATCTCATCTGAATATTAACCAAAATGCAAATATTTTCACAATGACATGGTTGTCTGGAATGAAAAAAGTGATGACCAACTGATCAATATGATCAGCTGCTGCTTTGTTTGTATCTTAGCTCTTCCGTTTCCCCCTTTTTAAATTCCAGATATGGACTACTGCCACCTGCTGGCAAGGAGAGTTATTTTCTCTCTCACAGGCTCAAAACGTAAGCGCTGAATAACGAATATAGACTAATGTCACCTGCTGGCATGGAGAGTTATTTTCTTTCTCGCAGGCTCAAAACGTAAGCGCTTAATTACGAATTTAGACCACTGCCACCTGCTGGTATGAAGAGTTATTTCTGCTTAGACAGGCACAAAACATGAGCACTGAAGTAAGAATTTAGACCACTTCCACCTGCTGGTATGGAGAGTTATTTCATCTCACGCAGGCTCAAAACGTTAGCACTAAATTATGAATTTAGACCACTGCCACCTGCTGGTATGGAGAGTTATTTCCTCTCATGCTGGTGTAAAACATACAGGCTAGTTGGACGTTGACTGTAGTCTTTGCAGTGTGTTCAAACGCAACTTTTGATTCAGACGCAATTTGACACCAATCTTTAATTGGTGTGTCTGGGCCTTAAAATTCTGAGAGCATCTAGTCACAAAACCTATTTAATATTTACAAGCAATGCCTTTGCTGTAGCAGGATTCAGCAGTTTAACAGCTGCCCTGCAACTAATTACTAATGCCGGCCTTTCAGTTTTAAATTTAATAGGTGAATATCATGTTACCTAATTGATATTCATAAGCTGAGCTCTCATCATAGCACCATGTGAGACATGAACTTGGATCCAATTAAGACTCATCGAAAAACGGCAGAACTACTTTTTGTTCAAGGCTACATCCAGTTGTTTCATTTTAATTTCTTAATAGTTTTACGACTCACCAAAATAATAGTTGGTCATTTTAATCTCAATTTCTCTAGGCTGGAGTCTGTCCGACTTGAATACAGAGCAGGATTGAAAAACATCGCCAACACACTCATGGCCAAAGCCCTTCAGGAGTGTCCTAACTCTGGTAAGCCATGCCTTTCATCCCCCCTGAACAGATTCATCAAGAGCCTCTGGACAATATCGCACATCAACACTCACTTCTTCCTGTTAGGTATCCTCTGGGCCGAAGCAGTGTTTTTGGAGGCCAGACCTCAGCGCAAGACCAAGAGTGTTGACGCTCTGAAAAAGTGTGAACATGATCCTCACGTACTTCTGGCTGTGGCCAAGTAAGACTTCTTTTGACTCTTGCCAAAATTCTCCCAACCCTAAATTCCAGTTTGCCCACCCACAATCCTCCTGTTTTTTTTATTTTATCTGCAAGAACAGGCTGACCTTTTCAGTTGCATTTATGCTATATCTGTGTTTGTGTACTGTGTGCAGATTGTTCTGGAGTGAGAGAAAGATAACGAAAGCGAGAGAGTGGTTCCTACGGACGGTAAAGATTGAACCAGACTTGGGTGACACCTGGGGATTCTTTTACAAGTTTGAGCTTCAGCATGGGACAGAAGTAAGCATTCAGTCGTATTATTACATTAATGTGTTCTTCCGGGCCTGTTTTATTCTCAGATCTTTTTGTGTGTGTGTGTGGTGCAGTGATTGTAAATTAAAAATTGTGAAGAAATAGTTCATGCTGAAATAAAAATTTACTCACCCGTTCCACACCTGTACCTGTAGCTAACTTTCTTCTGTGGAACATAACGGAAAACATTTTTAAGGGTGTGCTGCTCAGATCGTGGGGCTCGCAGATGGAGCTGGCAGAAGGGCTTGAGACTGCTTCTGCACTTTCTCAGTCCTCATCAGCCAGCTCCGAATCCCCACTGCTTCTTCCGCTCGGGTTGAGAGCCCAGTGCTGCTGCTATCCAATTCTGATGTGGATGGGCTCAGCATCGCGATGAGGGATATTGATGAGAGATCGCTGCTTCATACCCCTGTGTACGAGGAGATTGTGACTTGTGCGTTAGCCAAACTTAACATCAGTTGGCCACATTAAGGGCAGAAACCGTGTGTTAAAAGTAATCTGGATGACCGCTTCCTGCAGCACAGGTCACAGCCTTCACTCCGGGATCTGATGTTCTTTCCTGACTTACACAATGAGTTGTGCAAGTCATGGAACAAGCCATATTCATTGGCTTGTCTAATTCCCCAGTGTTGGATTATAGCAACATTTTGGGGGCGAAGGAGAACGGCAATGGGATGATGCCGTGGGTGGAAAAGGCTACCAGCTACCTCTCCCCTGACGTTACGTTATCCCAAAAAGCCCTGGCACTGCCCACCAAACCCTGCCGTAACACTTCTTCTTTGGTGGGCAGGACTGGGGTCTGAGGACTGGTTTGTCACGATAGATCTCAAGGACACATACTTGCACAATTCCATTCTTCTGTCTCACAGTAAGTTCCTAAGGTTTGCTTTGGGGGGCGAAGCGTTCCAGTATCGTGTTCTTCAGTTCGGCCTAGCTCTCTCCCCTCGCACATTTACTAGGTGCATGAACTAGCTCAGTCTAGCACAGTCTCAAGAATTGGCAGTTCGGCATCGAGATGTCGTCCTTGGCCATATTCAGAGCTTGGGGTTGAGACTCAACACAAAGAAAAGCGTGTTGATAGCCACTCAGAGAACCATGTTCCTGGGGGTGGTATAAGACTCGACTACGATGCGGGTACAAATTTTTCCCACACGTATCGAGTCCATTCTGGCTATGGTTTCCAGGTTAAAGCTAGACAGCGTCATTACTGTAAAGCAGTTTCAGGGGCTGCTGGGGCTCATGGCGGCTGAGTCCAATGTCATACCTTTTGGCCTCTATCCAGATTGGTTCATCAGATCTCCTATAGTCCCAGGGGAAACTGTTGACTCTCAGAGCAATGTACATCCCAGGGGACCGGAATCGGGGGCAGACGTCCTGTCGAGGCAGTGGCTGAGGCCCAGGGAATGGAGACTTCACCCCGAGGTGGTGAGGTTGATGTACAAGAGGTTCGGCCCAATGAAGGCGGATCTATTTGCATCTCGAGATACGACACACTGTCCACTGTGGTTTTCTCTCACACACCCAGCACCGCTGGGGTTGGATGCCATGGTGCAGGTGTGCCCGAGGCGGTCCCTGTACGCATTTCCTTCGATCGCTCTGCTCCCGGGAGTCCTGGAGAGGGTATGGCAAAATCTGGTCAGCGTACTTTTAGTTGCTCCGTTTTGGCCGACCTGAGTATGGTTTGCGGATATAATATCACTCCTAGCTGGCCATCCATGGGAGGGAACTGATCTCTCAAGCATTGGGCTCAATATATCACTCTTGGCCAGAGGAAACTGTGGGTCTGGCCAATGAGGGGGCCCAGTATCTAGAGGCCGGCCTGTCAGCAGGAGTAGTCGAGACCATACTCAGCTCCAGACTTCCATCCATGAGTAAAGTGTACTTCCTGAAATGGAACTACCGGTAATCCAATCCTGATTGGTGTTGCGTCATGACATAGCGTGTGACGGCATATGGAAGCTACAAAGGGAAGTGTCTATTTCTATTTGGTGTTGTTTATCAAAAAGCATTTGTTTCAAAAGAAAAATAATGGTGAGTGAATAGTTCAAGCAGTGTCTAGCCCTGCTCGAGATACATTACGGGTGGGGACACATACAAGCTTTCAGGCAGCCCTCGAGTGAAGGGCTTGAGACTGCTAGTCTCACAAAAGATGCACGTGGCTTCCATTGCGGCTTTCCACACTCCATTAAGTGATTGGCCTTTGGGAAGGCACCAGCTGGTCGTACGTATGGTTCCTCTGTGGTGCATGGAGGATGAGGCCCACGACTCGTGTCAGGACCCTGACCTGGGAAGGGCTGTCAATGGCCCCTTTCGAACCTTTGGAGTCAGCTTCCACTAAAAACCTAATGCTCAAGGTAACTTTTCTCCTGGCTATTACATCCCTCAAAAGAGTGGGGGACCTCCAGGCCCTTTCTATCTCTCCAACGTGCCTGGAATTTGCCCCTGGTGGAGTTAAAGCTATCTTGCATCCCAGACATGGCTGTGTGTCTATGGTCCCTTCTAGCATGGCACGGTCCACAGTTCTGCATGCTTTCTATCCCCCGCGTCATGTGCCGGTGGAAGAAGAGAGACTTCATCTGCTCTGCCCTGTCAGTGCATTGAGTATCTACATTCGGAAGTCATCTCAATGAAGGAAGTCAGATCAGTAGTTGGTGTGTTTTGGGTCACTTAGAAAAGAGTTCCCCGCCTCTAAGCAGACCATTAGTAACTTGATAGTTCAGGCAATTGCTTTGGCCTATCAGGTGTGTAGTTTACCTTCACCTTTGGCCTTGAGGGCTCATTCTACAAGAAGCATGGCATCTTCTAGAGCTCTCCTCTCAGGGGCCCCCATTCAGGAGATCTGCTATGTGGCTGTCTGGGCTACCCCGCTTACCTTCACTAGGTTCAACAATCTGCACCTTCCTTATACGCCGGGTGCACAAGTCCTCTCATCCTAAGATACAGCCTGATACAGCTTCACACTAAGACAGGCAGGGTTCGTTGTGGCATAGTGGGTATTCGTTCCCCAAATTGTCATTACCGACGCAATGCGAGTTCCCTTGAAAGGGAACGTCTCCGGTTACGACTGTAACCCTTGTTCCCTGAAAAGGAAACGAGACTACGTCCCTTTGCCACGCCTCCCCTGCCTGGGAGCGACTTGCTTCAATCGCAGAAGCTAACTTTGTTGTGTGGCGGCATTCCTTTGTAGCTTCTGTATATGCCGTAACGCGCTGCGTCATGACACAATACCAATCAAGATTGAATTAGTTCCATACATACTTTAGACGCGTTATACTGAGGGGCGTTCCCCAAAGTGTTGTTACCAACACAGTGTCTCATTCCCTTCTCAGGGAACAAGGGTTACAGTCTTAACCCGAGACATGTCCAAGCAGTTGGACTGGTGAATCCAGGTCTTTTGTGAGATCTCATCTCCTTACTCTGGTGGTGTTCTCTCCCTCAGGAGCAACAGCAGGAGGTAAAGAAACGCTGTGAGAATGCAGAACCGCGGCACGGCGAGCTGTGGTGTGCCGAATCCAAGCACATTCTCAACTGGCAGAAGAACATCGGAGAGATCCTGGTCCTCGTGGCTGCAAAGATCAAAAACACATTCTAAACTGTGGGACTAATATCAGATTCACAAATCTGAGCATGTTTGGTTTAGCAAATAATGTTGTTTTTGAGTCCGTGGAATTTTTTTTTTTTTTTTTTTATGGCTATTTGTCCACTTCTAGTGTGTTTTGTCTCTCTGGAACAGTGATTCAGGACCGTTATCTTTACACATGCTGTTATGTTCAGGGTGTTAAGTCTATTCACACCCAGAGATTGATAGAGAGTCATAATTTCCAGAACGATGTCATACCCTCTTATTCTTCTCATTATGCGTATGTGTAAATGTGCTGCTTGATTATCAGAAAATAAATGAAGTCTGATCTGTTTCAGATATCAGTTCTGTTGATTTAGGATACTTATGTTAACGTTTTGTTTTGAAATATCTAAACTCTTTCTATTTGTAACTTCTCCTAGAGTTTTTCAATTCTACAGCTACCAAACTCGGCACAGTCCTTCAGTACATTTCTCAATTTTGACTGTAAAATTGCTATATAATCAAAGAAGTTAGCAATGTTGTGTTCCAAAGTTGATATCACAAAATTTGAGGTTGCAACGATTTTGTTTAGGCTCTATACCAAAAATAGCCACTGCTGACACTGTTGATGCATTATCCTGTCACAAATTAATACATTTGTCACAATATAACTTCTAATATATTTCACCAAATATGAATCCCCGTTGAAGTCTCAGACCTTTCCAACGGTGTGTTTTGTCAAGATTAGAAAAAGATTTGACTTAAAATAGCACAGATTATAAGGGGGAAGGTAGGGAGGAGGGGAAAAAAGTGTGCTAAGATTCCCACTAGTGGGGCAGTTAACAGGTAAAGGATACATTTAAAAAAAAAAATAATAATAAATAAATTTTAAGAAGTGACTGTTATGATGCTATAGCAATTTTTCGATACTGAAAAATTATTAGTTTTGTTTCTTGCATTTATTTTGCATAGCCTTCTAAATTGTGATTGGTCTATTCTTCCATCAGTATTCACACTGACTTATGAGTTTGAGTATAGGCCTACTGTACATTTAAAACAACACGTTGGGCATCATGGCTACAGCAATGCAGCTCTGATGTGAAATTTTGATGATATAGGTTCAGTAAGGTTCAGAAACACTGTAATAGAGTAAGTGTAAATAGTGTAAAACACTTTACAACATTCCCCTGAAGATGATCCTGCCCTGCCATTACCGCTATTATTTATCTGCCTTTTAATTACAGGAATGTCCTTCAGGAAAATCAAATCAATAAAAAAAAAACATGCAGGATGTGATGATTTAAAAAAACATGCAGGATGTGATGATTTTATCAGCCTGACACAAACCACACTACTCAGCACATTGATACCTGACACAAATGTTTGGACAATAAAAAGATGGTTTTCGTCTGTCCATACATTACAGTTTTTCTCGATTGCTTCAACGCATATCACCCAATTACCCAAACATCTTATTTTCAGGTCAAAATGAAGCTCTACACTCAAAACCATTCACTCTTGCTGAAAAAAACAAACTTTGCCCTCAGACATCACACACAAGCCCTTACAAACACACACTGCATCATAGTCTTACACTGGTGCAATAAATTAAAACAAACCGTGGCAGTCACATCAACTGAAATATTTGGCAGGCTTCTTACATTTCATCGTCTCTGTGACCTAGATAAATAGAAGTACTACTGATTACTGTAACACATCCTTTTTACATAAAGGAAGCATTCAGAAAACTATCTGTATGTGAGGCAATTTGATGCATTTCTTTTTATTTCAGTAGTAGTATAGTGCTACAGTACATGTATGTGTTCTAACAGCAACATAGTACAGCACTCAAAAGTTACAGAGCAGTCTGAAATGCATAATCTGTACCCGTTTCTCTTCCGGAAGGTTCTTATGATTGAGGCGTCTCAAATTTGGCCTTACTCGTAGCCCAGCCTCAACAATATTGAATGATAGTGCTTTCTAAATGACAATATGGTGTAGGCAACGAGAAATGAAGGTATTTGAGTGTAGTGTTTTGCAGTGACCGTTCAACAAATCCGACTCATGTGTCAAAACAGGGGAATAGTATTTATAGTTTAGAGAAAATGGGTGAATTTTTTTAAATTTTAGTTTAAAAGCCTGGTTATAGTAAGCAATGAAGAAAAACTGTAAGCAGTGTAGAAATAAAGATTAATTTCCTGATCACAGCCAGGTCCAGTGAAGAATCAAACCCTTCAGTGCACCAGGTTTATAGTAATCTCCCGCCGAAACCGAAACAAAGCGTAAAGTTGATTGATCGCGGAAGTTTTCTCGACTTGATCAGACTAGAGACCTGGTGAAATCAGAAGCGCAATGGCAGCAGCAGTCCGTGACGGCGGAGACACATGAGAGCCTCGACACTTTTCTTTCACCATTTGAGGAATGGACGCGGTTAAGCCTCATCAACGCGCCTCTCGCCAGACCACCGACTCTAACTAGACCAAAAACGCGTTTTTAAGGTTGATTTTTTTCTCGGTCGGACCGTTGTTGAAGTGTTCTGCGAGAAACATGTAACAGGCGTTGGACGCCGCTGGACCATGTCCACATTTCCAAGCCCTGACTGGTGCGCGCAAGAGTCCCTCTTCATCCCATGGTCAATGGTAAGATCCCTCATCACTGCGCACTACGACTGTACTTCTGTTTCTTGAAAATTCAGTAACTTGCAATACTATTACTAATACTAATAGATAAGTATCGTTATCAAATTCTACATTAACCCATTTAATCCCAGAATTAATTAGTGAACACTGCATGCTTTTTTAAAAGGTAAAATAAAGAAGTGTATAAAAGTACACTGTAATAAATGCTGGGTTGTTTCAAGCCATGTTTGGGTCAAATATGGACAAACCCAACCGGGTTTAAAAAATAAATAAACCATATGTCCATATTTTACCCAAACATGGGTCGAAACAAACCAGCATTTTTTTAGAGCGTATATTTTACTTTTCTATTATATAGGTGGAAAACGTAAAAAAAAATCAAATTCTTAAATGAGACCAAATACAAAGTTGAAAACAACTGATAAGTCTATTAGGCACTACTGAGGGGGAAAAGGGATGATAATATTTCCATATTAGTTTTTACTTTTAGGCCTACTTTGATTTAATGTAACAATGCTTTGAAATGCCTAATTATAATGTGAATTAGTTTGTTCTTTCAAAATGTGACTCCTCACTGGTCACAAATGAGACATGTTTATGCTTTGATCAGAGAAATCCTAAAATTACAACAATAATATTGTCTCTAAATATGATATAGTTGCAGGCCTATTGCCTATGCATTATGACATGTTTTATGGAGCTTTGACAGACATTAGCTTGTGGTCATTTGACTTTATAGGAGCCATGTAAAGATCAAGAGTCTGCACTATAATTTGTTCTGTGTAAAACACTTAAAGGGATAGTTCACTCAAAATTGAAAATTCTGTCATCATTTACTCACCCCCGGGTTATTCCAAACATGTATGAATTTTTCAACACAAAAAAAGATATTTTGAAGAAAGTTCGTAACCAGGTCGCTTTAGGGCAACATTGACTTCTATAGTAGGAAAAAAATAAGAAGAAAACTATGGAAGTCAGTGGTGCCCCAGAACTGTTCAGTTTCCCATATTCTTCTAAATATCATATTTATTCAACAGAACTAAGACATACATACAGGTTTGGAACAACATGAGGGTGAGTAAATGATAACAGAATAAAAATGTTTTAGTGAACTATCCCTTTAAGACTTAAAATTACCACAGTTATCAGTGAGATTAAATGAATTGGGTAAATAATGATGAACTGTATTTTGAAAATATTTTCAAATCTAATACTGGTGCATCAGGTTGCAACATTCTGCGTAAAATAAAATGTTCCATCATCAATGAGAAATGATGGGATGCGTCAGGCTATTGATAATGTGATTGTTTTGCTCAGTGTGTGAACAGGCCTGCTGTCTGTGTGGCTGTAATGCTGCTGCTCGCAGTGGCCCACGGTAAACGCGCATGTGATTATTCTGTGATCATCAGCACCTACAGGGCAGTCATCCTGGTCGAGCTCCAAAACCTGGTGAGTGTCATGTCAGATAACCAGAGTCCACGTCAAACAGACTGTTTATGTAGCAAACTCGCTGTTCTTGTTTGATCTTTTAACAAATTGCATAAGCATTCTCTCATACTACTGGAAGATTAGTTATGAATATGCGTTCACTTGTTGCCCTCTTCTGGTTATCTGTAGAAGGTGAACTGATTAAATGTGTTTGCTCTTTTCACTCTTGGCCCAGAATCTGACTGGTTCATTTGACATATCGAAAGAAAAGGACCACTGTCGTTCTGAGAAGGTACAGCCACCTGTACATAGATACATGTATGTTTCTTTAATACACTGTACTTTGTCTGTGATGTTTTTTTAGAGACTGTTGATATACTGAGCGCTTTTCTTTTTGGCGGCGTCTTAATAATCGCTCGTCTGTTTTGACGGTAGGTTCACCGTATCATGCGAGACATCTATAATATGACCCAAATCTTCAGATGCTTGAGTGAAAGCAAGAGGCAGCAGCGGGACCGAGTGGACAGAGGCGGGGACATGGCGAAGGTGGTGGGACAGATGGCACAGCTCATCCGAAAAAACTGCTGCAGACCCCAAAGCTTGGTATAGTGTTTGTTTGTTTGTTTGTTGTTTGTTTGCTGATTGAATGATCAAAATAAACTTAATCTTAATAATCATAATGTAAAATAAACAGGATTACATCATCTAGAAATGTGTTTGTTTGTTTGTTTATCAAAGTTCATTTGAATTACTGTAATGTGAAATAAACGGAAGATTACATGATCAAGAAATTAATTAATTAATTTATCAAAGTAAAGTTCATCTGAATAATTCAAATGTGAGATAAACAGAGGATTACATCATCTAGAATTTTTATTTATTTATCAAAATGAAGTTAATCTGAATAATTCATTATAATCTAAAACAAACAAAAGGTAACAATCTAGAAATTAAATAATTTGCTTGTTTGTTCGTTGATTGAATAATTAAAAACAATCTGAAAAATTATAATTCTAAATAAATATATTTATTTGATTTTTTTTGTTTATCAAAAAAGTTAATATGAATAATTATAATCTGAAATAAACAGAGGATTACATAATCTAGAAATGTATTTATTTATTTATCAAAATAGTTAATCTGAATAATTAATTCTAATCTAAAACAAACAGAAGGTAAGAATCTAGAAATTAATTAACAATTTGTTTGTTTATTTGTTGATTGAATAATTAAAAACATTCATCTGAATATTTATATTCTGAAATAAATGTATTTACTTATTTATCAAAAAGTCAATTGAATAATTATTGTTTACTGAATAATCGTGATCTGAAATAAACCGAGGTTAACATCTAGAAATGTTTTTATTTAGAAATGTATTTTATTTATTTATTTGCTAGAGATTGATTGTGGCTTCAATAATCAAAATCAAGTTAACCTGAATAGTAATAATCTGAAATAAAAAGATGATGATTTAGAAGAATGTATTACTTCGCAGGCGAACAGATGCAAGAAAGCATCTTGCGAGCCAGGGAAGAAGCGGAAAGGAAGACAGCAGTGGAGAATGAAAATGATGGGAAGACTCATAAACTGCTGGCAGAGGCTGCTGAGTGTGACGGCGTATTAAATCACACTTCGGCTCCACACCACATTATTTAAAACAGTATGCACATTCATTTTCCCTTTATCATTATTTATTCACTTTCACTTAAAGAAAAAAGAACACCAAGTGTTTTGTATAATACTCCTTCAGTGAAATGATAAACTGAGATTGTGTCAAGCTCATAAGAAATCGTATGATTATCTTTCTTCTGGTTGTATATGTTTTATTTGATAGCTCTAAATATGGTTTATGCATAGCAAGTTCAAATGATATTCATGTTAAACAGTTACATGCACAGTTAGATGCACATATATATGGACACTCACATCTGGTGCTGCAAATTGAGCCAAAATTACAACTGTAATAATTTAACGCTGACTACGTTATTCATGTACTCATGGGTCTTACTAACACTATACACAACAATACTCTCAGTAACTTATCTCATGTTATTTCAATGGATTCATCTGTTAAAACGTGTTGGGTAGAAGAAGGTGTTTATTTGTCTGAATTACAGTGTTTGAAGTTTTTTTGGATAGTGTAATGTTTTGGAAACTGTCAGGCATTTCATCACATCAATACTTCCAATATTCAGTAAGTCATTATGGACATCACTTTATCCATAATTTTGCTGCTTTGGTGCTGCTGATTTATGTCTTGTTTTGTTGATTCTTTCCATTAGTCCACTTTTTACTGTAAGTAGGTTTAAAAATAAATAAATAAAAGCTTTTTTTAAAAGACTTGTGAAATACATGTTTAAGGTTTGTTGTTGTTGTTTTAACCAATGACTTTTACATTTTCTCTGTAGCAATCGCAGGGCTTTTATTTTAAAATCGACAGCGCGTGCTACCCGCACGTCAGCATTCCCTCAAGCGCATGCGCACTATGTGCACTTCCTATTGTCACTGTAGTATTTGTGCATATCCATGTCGCTTGAAATTATAGTATTGTTTATGTGTGCTCACATCTCGTTACTTGATGCTTACTTTCCTTTTCTCCGCCGTTTTTTGCGCCACATACCTGTCTCCCATCATCAGTCATGTTAAAGGCAGAGAGTTTACTGAGCAGGAAATGTCTCATTACAGGTGAGATTCATTCATGATACGCTAAATTCATCATTAATGATTGATGTGTAATAAGAGGGCCAGATGATCGGGGTGCCATATAGAGTTAATGAGTAGTTACAACTGCTGTAATAAGTATAAATCTATGTCCTTTATGGTCAGGAAGGGGTATTTGCTGTCAGTCAATCGGCTTTGCCATATGGTCATGTGTAAACTAGTCACTGTCATAATACCTAACCTTATATTGCTTTGAGGAATATTGACAATCATTCCTGTTTAAAGCGGTTTGGTCTGTTTTATTTGTCTTAACAGGGACAGAATAAAGTCGATGTTTTATCATGCTTACAACAGCTACTTAGAAAACGCATATCCTTATGATGAGTTGAGACCTCTGACGTGTGATGGACAGGACACATGGGGAAGGTATGAGCTTACAGCAGAAACATTTATGATCTTCAATAACAAGGAAAACAAAAGGACAGCACACTGCCACAACGCTCTCGAACTGTAGTTAATGAGCGGCAATCTACATTTCGACAATTTCGCTCTTGGGCAGGTAGTCACAAATATTAAAATGTATACATACATCTGAATAGGTGTGGCCAGCAAACAAGACATCAATTAACCAATGAAAACACATGATACCCCCCCCCCCCCCCCCCCCCAAAAAAAAAAGAGGGATGCACGATATATCGGCCACCATATCGGTATCGGCCGATATATGTTAATTTTTCATGTTATCGTTATCGCCCCAATAAGAAAAATTGGCCGATATATTAAAGCCGATAAATAATGGATTATTTCCTTCAGCTGAAACACTTCAGATGCACACTGTTCGCCATGATGGTTTTGAATTGCTTGAAATATGATTGGAATCTCTTAAAAAAGGAAAATATGGTTCAGTGCAACATGTGCAGCGCAAGTCTGTCATATTGGCTAGATAAAATTATAATGAGAACATTATAATTGTGTGCTTGGGACATTGCTTTTAATGGTGAGACTTTTGTTTTTGTTATCAGGTTAAAATTATATGAAGATTTAGATTTATCGGCCAATATATCGGTTATCGGCTTTAAAATATAAAGAATTATCGGCCAAAATTTTAGGTCATAAAAGATTTGCACATGGTTATTTCTTGAAAGGTGAAGAACTATCAACATGCCTTCTTTGTCAAACTCCAATGTTAAACGTATTTTACTGGACTGCACAGTTTTTAATCCAAAAATACATTTTACTCAGAGATCAGTTTAAATGATGTACTTTAAAATTTGAATATTTGTCTTGTATTAATCTTAAATGTTTTATGTATTTTTTTGTAAATTGTAAGAATGTTGTCATTCACTGTGTTCTCTGCATGAAGATAGCCTTGCTGCTGACATGACGTTAAAAAATAAATAATGTTTAACAAGATTAAAATGGACACCAATGGGGTTCTTTTCATTGAACTTTTCATTGAACTTACATTCAATGATGGTTTGGCACAAAATACTTATTGAAAAGTTGCTGCAATTTTTTTTTTCAGTGGATTTGAGCAAAAGCCTTTGTCTGTAATATATTATCTTTCATAGTGGAACACATAATCATATTATCATATCAAATCATATCATATTCTATCATTATAACCTCTCTATTTGTCCCCTTCTCCTTCAAGTTTTTCCCTCACACTCATTGATGCTCTGGACACATTGTTGGTATGAAATTACATTCAACAGGATTCTTCGGTGTCATACAGTGGTTTTCTGTAGTTCAGATGCAGAGAATGTTTTTCCTTCTTGATCACAGGTATTGGGAAACCACACAGAGTTCCAGCGTGTGGCCACTCTGCTTCAGGACACGGTTGATTTTGACACGGATGTAAATGCATCTGTGTTTGAGACGAATATACGAGGTAAGGCATGTATGTATTTATTTATGTATGTGTGTGTGTGTGTATATATATATATATATATATATATATATATATATATATATATATATATATATATATATGTACACTATCGTTCAAAAGTTTGGGGTCAATACGATTTTTTTTTTTTTTTCAAGAAATTCATACTTTTCTTCAGAAAGGACGCATTAAATTGATCAAAAGTGACAGTAAAGACATTTATAATAATGCAGAATATTTCTTTTTTAATTAAATGCTTTTCTCTTGAACATTTAAAGAATCCTGAAAAAATTAATCACGGTTTGCACAAAAATATTCAGCAGCACAACTGTTTTTAACTGTGATAATAATCATAAATGTTTCTTGAGCATCAAATCATCATATCAGAATGATTTCTGAAGGATCTTGTGACACTGAAGACTGGAGTAATGATGCTGAAATATTCAGCTTTGATCACAGGAATAAATTACAGTTTACTATATATTCACATAGAAAACAGCTGTTTTACATTGAAATAATATTTCACAATATTACTGGGTTTGTTTTGTATTTTTAATCAAATAAATGCAGCCTTGGTGAGCAGAAGAGACTTCTTTTAAAAACATTAAAAACCCAAACTTTTGAACGTTTGTGTATATATGTGTGTGTGTGTGTGTGTGTGTGTGTGTGTGTGTGTGTGTGTGTGTGTGTGTGTGTGTGTGTGTGTATAGGCCTATATATATATATACAGATATATTTGTGTGTGTGTGTTGAAATTATAAAATTGCATAAATAATTTTATTGAATAATTATTTTGCATTACTAATTAATATGGAATATGCTTTATTGTCATGAAAACTACTTTCTTCATGCAAAACAGATCTGATATTTTTCTTTTGATTTTGGGGGGACATATGACCCGGACATGTTTTCTTTATTTATCGTGTAATACGGGGCTGTGATCATTGGCATTCAGTGAGTTTCACCAGTGCATCTGTTTATAATCTGGTGACTTGATGAAATGTGTTTCTCCGCAGTGGTTGGTGGGCTTCTCTCGGCCCATCTGCTCTCCAAGCGTGCTGGGATGGAGGTGGAGGAGGGCTGGCCCTGCTCTGGACCCCTCCTGCGCATGGCAGAGGACGCTGCACGCAAACTGCTGCCTGGTGAGGGAGCGCATGGATACTTCAGAACCATATTCAAATTACATCACTATCTGAAACATATTTAGCATGAATCGTTTGTTGCATCTGTCATTGAACCACAGAAAATGAGCCATTAATTTTGTTAAAGATGGCATGAAATGGAAGTTGCAATAGGTTTTCTTCACTATTGTGATGTATATCTGAGTGAAACAGCTTCTCGAACAAGAAGAAATGTTGGGTGGGACTTGATTTTGTCCATAGGGAATTGATTGGATGGTTGTGGTTTGCTATTGGTGGATCATGTGAGTGACAGGTTGCCCCGCCCTCACGCCAGTAAACACATCATCAGAGAAGAGATGTCGCTGCAAGAGGGAGGGGAAGTTATTTTTTTGATTAAAGATTACAAGGACACATATATTTAAAGTAAAAATAATGATGTGCACGGATAAATGATTTATAGTAATTATAAATTACTGCAATATTCCATTAAAAAAATAAGAATTGTCAAATTTGATTTCATGGGGACTTTAATGATAAAAAAAAAACCTGCAAATAACAAATAAAATAAGTTCTAAATTATAAGTACTAAATTACTATAACTTAAAAAACAAATAAAACAAATTAAAATTTCACAAAACAGCTAAATGACTAAAATACAAAATAAAAGGTCACTCAAAATATGAATAAATACTATAACAGTATATAATTAATATAAAAATAACACAGATTAATTAGTGTATATAGTGTTTTTTTATGTAATGATTGTCTTAACTCTCGATTTATCATTTTGTCTATTTTAGTTTTTTTAGTATATGTATTTCCTGCCATTAAATCAAAAAGTATTAATTGCTACATCATACATACATTCATCACTAGTTTACCCTGCTAATAAAGACTAAATTCGCAAACTCCTATTAATTTAGAAAAACATGTCATTTTAAACATTAGCTAAGTTAGTATCCCAGTATTGGGACATAAAATTGCATCTTTCATAATTGTGTAAGGATGTGTGAGCAATATTTGCCCAAAAGGCATGCATGGATGTATCCAAAACTCCTTGAGATTCTATTAAGTCACCTTCAATGTAATGCACTAATCCTAATCTGGCATTTAAACATATATTAGAATCATGATAATTGAATAATGCTGTCAGTTTTGATCCACTCTGTCCCTTCTCAGCTTTCCAGACGCCCACAGGGATGCCGTACGGCACGGTGAACCTGCTGCGGGGGGTGGACCCCTCAGAGACCCCCGTCACCTGCACTGCTGGAGTGGGCACCTTCATCCTGGAGTTCTCCACCCTCAGCCGACTGACTGGAGACCCTGTGTTTGAGAACGTGGCTCGCAAAGCTCTCAGGGCCTTATGGAGGAAACGCTCAGAAATTGGCCTGGTAAAATCTTTTTATCTGGGATCAAGCTGTTTGTAGTACAGCCATGATGTTCTGAAGGGATAGTTCACCCAGACATGAAAATGATCTAGAGCTTTCACACCTGGTGGTTACAGGAACTCGGTTATCGGAACTAGCCACCTGTGCTAAGAGAATAACACAGCGCCGCATAACATTAGCTTACTGTATGTTTGTCGTATCGCTGTTTTCCATCTTCGTGGAGTAAGCATATGTAAACTGTGTGTTTACATGGCTTTTTAAAGTCTCCATGAAATCAAAATGAAGTTTTTTGGCTTTTAGTATGAATATGTTAGCCTTAAGGCCATTGCACACTGAGTCCGAAATTTTCGAATGCGTTTTTTCGTATTCGTGATTTGGATGGCTCTGAATTGTCAAAGCACTATTCAAACACCATTCAAACTGCTTGCTACGAGTGCGAAAAATGCAGAAAATCGAACCCGATCCGATTTTTTTTTATGACGGACGAAAATTTCGTAGACAATGTGCAAGCGTGATTGACATAACGTGAGTTGGAATTTTTTTTTTAACGTGCGAAAATTTCTGATGCGAATTTCGGACTCAGTGTGCAATGGCCTTTACTGTTATCTATAAGCTGTGTGCTACAAAACAATGACAAAATTCACATTTAGAAGATATAAGCAGTCTCACTTCCTCCAATATGGGTCAATGATTTTTATGATATCACTCTGCACTTCAGCTTCTCATCAGATTTACTGTCCAATCAAATCTCTCTAAAATCTAAAGCTCCGCCCCCTACATTATTAATAGACGCTGAAACTGCGGCTGAAATCTGTCACTTATTCACACATTTGATTTACTATGTAATACATGGTGAATGGCACATAGTGCACTATATAGACTGAGGATAGGGAACGATTCAGACCGTGTAAATATGCTTTCCATTGGGGTGAATGAACTCTGTAAGTCATTGTTTGTATTTATCTGAAGAAAGAAAGTCATGTACATTGGAGATGGTATGAGGGTGAGTAAATGAAGAGAGAATTTTAATTTTGGGGTGAACTATCACTTTAAATCCACTTACAATATTAACAGAATGCAGTATTAACTAGTACATTTTACTCCATACTACAATATATGAGTGTAATGCGTCATGAATGACCTGCCCGTACACTACAGTCCTACTGACCGCACTCAGTAGTACTTAAACCACCCAGAAATGTCTCTTCTGAAAAGCTTTGACCAAATGCCTCTAATAACATTAATATTTATGTTTTAGCCCCTGCTTTCTTACCAGAATGTTAATCGCTTTAACAGCAACTACTAGGACAGGTTGGCTGGCTGATTAAAAAGGCAAAATCTATGTTTATGTTGTTTCTCCATGTGATTCAAGGATAATTGGTTGTATACAACAGAATTTGAGTTCACAGAAAACAGATTATTTTCCCAATCCATGTTTTGTTTATTGGGATTTAGTATTCAATAGAACCATAAAGCATTCAGAGATCCGAATCTGATTTAAATGAACAGTTTAGCATTTTGCATAGCTCGACATATTTGCAGGCTGGTTTAAAAGGGTCTATTATTTTTAATTATATTATTTGATTTAATTTTTAATCAATCAGTTTATAATGTTAGCAATTGATTTGCACCAAAAATGCTCATTTAAAACTTTTTTTTTTTGTGATCAGTTTCCACCCTCTCTCTGACCCTGAGAATTAAGTGGGGCTTTAGGGCCTCAATGTAAACCCTCTTTTCATGTTAAATTAGTAGCAATGTTTTTTTGCTGAGCTCACACACGTGCAAACATGTTTTTTATATAACCACAGCGTTCCTAAATAGTGGAATTTAATTCGAATGAATGAATGAAGCATTTATATAGCGCTTTCATATGTACTACTTACACCCATAGTGCTTTACAATCATCAGGGGATCTCTCCTCAACCACACCAGTGTGAGCATCCACTTGGATGAGAATTTAAGTCATTTCCAAAAAATAATATATTTTTTATAGAAAAATATTTCTGTTTACAGACTATTGCCCCATTCTGTTTTCTAAGATATGAAATTGAGAAATTCTCAAAAATAAATGTATCACTCAAGCAGAGTGTTATTAATTGAAGCTTAATGTTTAATGATTGTCCAATGTAAACTAATGCTATTTGGCTGAGTATTTTATCTGATTGGTCAGTCTGTTCTGTTGTGATTGGTCTACTCTGCTCTGATTGGTCAGATGGCCCAGTCTGTTGTGATTGGGCTCTGATTGGTCAGATGGCCCAGTCTGTTGTGATTGGTCAACTCTGTTCTGATTGGTCAGATGGCCCCAGTCTGTTGTGATTGGTCTATTCTGCTCTGATTGGTCAGATGGCCCAGTCTGTTGTGATTGGTCTATTCTGCTCTGATTGGTCAGATGGCCCAGTCTGTTGTGATTGGTCAACTCTGTTCTGATTGGTCAGATGGCCCCAGTCTGTTGTGATTGGTCTATTCTGCTCTGATTGGTCAGATGGCCCCAGTCTGTTGTGATTGGTCTATTCTGCTCTGATTGGTCAGATGGCCCAGTCTGTTGTGATTGGTCAACCCTGTTCTGATTGGTCAGATGGCCCCAGTCTGTTGTGATTGGTCTATTCTGCTCTGATTGGTCAGATGGCCCCAGTCTGTTGTGATTGGTCTATTCTGCTCTGATTGGTCAGATGGCCCAGTCTGTTGTGATTGGTCAACTCTGTTCTGATTGGTCAGATGGCCCCAGTCTGTTGTGATTGGTCTATTCTGCTCTGATTGGTCAGATGGCCCAGTCTGTTGTGATTGGTCAACTCTGTTCTGATTGGTCAGATGGCCCAGTCTGTTGTGATTGGTCTACTCTGCTCTGATTGGTCAGATGGCCCAGTCTGTTGTGATTGGTCAACTCTGCTCTGATTGGTCAGATGGCCCAGTCTGTTGTGATTGGTCAACTCTGTTCTGATTGGTCAGATGGCCCCAGTCTGTTGTGATTGGTCTACTCTGCTCTGATTGGTCAGGTGGCCCAGTCTGTTTTGATTAATCAACTCTGCTCTGATTGTTTTTTCAAAGTAGACTGTGTAGATGTTGTTCGCAGGCAGCCAATGAAGACCATTGGCTGGCATTATGCAAATATTTTGCAAACGTATGTAGGTTTCAGGCAGTTCTGAATAACTCCATGTATGGTACACTTTGAGCTTTGAAACTTTGCAGACATTTTACATTTACAAACAGCTACAGTTATTAACACACTACATGAAAGGTAATTTCTTTAAGGGTGGATAGCATATCCTACCATTATTTTGAAAAAAGTATTTCAGTTGCATCAGTTACAATATTATTTTCAAACTTAGAATATGAATTTAAAATATTTCAGTCAGTGATTGTGTGAAAGCATTTAAAATGTAATTCTGTTTCTTAGCATAGCAGTTTTTAATTAAATGCTGAACATTAAACTTGTCTGGGTTTGGTGTTAATTGATGAGTATGAGCTACAGTACCTAGCCACAATATTCCAGCAAATAGCAATTAATAACATACATGGTCAGAATGTTGCTTTTAAAATAATTTATCAATTGTTAAATATGGTCTGTAAAATTGATCGAGCAGTCTGGAAAAATATGGATTTTTGAAATAGAAATATGTGGTTGACTCCGTTATTGGCTCCACCATTCACTGTTCTTGTTAACATTATCACATAACCATCTCATCTTTTCAGGTGGGCAATCATATAGATGTCATAACTTCTAAGTGGGTGGCTCAGGACGCAGGGATCGGGGCGGGAGTGGACTCGTACTTCGAGTATCTCGTAAAGGGGGCCATCCTGCTGCAAGATGAGGAGCTGCTGGCAATGTTTCAAGGTAAACATTAAATAATTAATAAAGCAGCTGTATTACACAAGCATTCTACAATAGAATACTATTTCAGTCTTTCTACTTCAAAATTTCATGTTTAATTCAATGTGTAACTTGGTTTCAAAGTAAAACTATTAGTACACCAAATTTGTTTCAGTGTATGTGCAATTGTTAACTTTCTAAATTGCTATTCATTTAGATAGCATTAGATAATCATCATAACACCAACTAATTTCCACTAATTGCTGTTTATCTTACCTTATCTTGCTTGCGTGAAAACATTATCAGCTTTCAAATGTGTGTTGCAGAATTTGATAAGTCCATAAAGAACTACACTAAGTTTGATGATTGGTATCTGTGGGTGCAGATGCATAAAGGAACCGTATCAATGCCAGTGTTTCAGTCTCTGGAGGCGTTCTGGCCTGGACTGCAAGTGAGAAAGCAGATCTTTCACCATTCACTAGTCCAGTATGTCACAGGACAATGGAAAAACACCATTTTATAAATCTGCATCTAAGAGCAGATTTCTGTGACTCCTAGTAATGCACATGTGTTTATTTAATATCAGAGTTTGATGGGTGATATTTCCAGTGCCACAAAGACCTTCCATAACTACTACAGTGTTTGGCGTCAGTTCGGCGGCCTCCCAGAGTTCTACAGCATTCCTCAAGGCTACACGGTGGACAAGCGAGAGGGCTACCCGCTGCGGCCAGGTATCTATGAAACACTGCACAAGAGGCCAATGCATGCATGGAAAGTCCTCGAACCATTGATTAGTTGTCTTTTAAACCATTATATCACATTCCAGAGCTTTTCTAAAAAACATAAATTATTTATTTATTTGTTTATTTATTTTTAAAATGAGTTTTGTAAATAGATATAACACTATATATAACTATATATAACTATATATATATATATATATATATATAGTTATATATATATATATATAGTTATATATAACTATATATAACTATATATATAACTATATATATAACTATATATATAACTATATATAACTATATATATATATATATATATATATTAGTCCTTTTTGCATTCTGGGTCAATATCAACCGTGGCTTTAGAAGTGATTTGATGCCTTTTTTTTCCATCTCTGAATTTTATTTTACAAAAGTATTTTTGAGACAAATGTTGATAACATGACAATGCATGATTAGACACACTGTACACCAAATTGAAATGATATAAATAAAGAATATCAAATGAATTACAGCCTGGAAGGTGTGCAGAGCAAAAGTCGATATTTCGCTCTGCTGACACCAATTGACAAATCATTGCATGAAAATTTGATCATCTTTTTCATCGTAAAAGTTAGTTTATGGGAGTATTTCATTAGAAAACATTCTAAAGTAATATTTCCACTACCGCTTGAAGGTTTGGGGTTGGTAAGATTTTTAATGTTCTTGAAAGAAGTCTCTCACTAAGGCTGCATTTATTTGATCAAAAATACAGTAAAAACAGTACTGTTATAAAATATTATTACAATTCAAAATTGCTGTTTTCTATTGTAATATATTGTAAAATGTAATTTATTTCTGTGATCAAAGCTGAATTTTCAGCATCATTACTCCAGTCTTCAGTGTCACATGATCCTTCAGAAATCATTCTAATATGATGATTTGCTGCTCAAGAAATATTTCTGATTATTATCAGTGTTGAAAGCAGTTGTGCAGCTTCATATTGTTGTGGAAACCTTAACACATTTTTTTAGGATCCTATGAAGAACAAAAGTTAAGAACGGCATACATTTTTGTAAAATTATAAATGTCTTTACTGTCACTATTGATCAATTTAATGCATCCTTGCTGAATAAAAGCTCTTTAAAAAATAAATAAAATAAAAAAGTCTTAGTGACCCCAAACTTTTGAACAAGTAGTGTATGTTGTTTTGATCTTGTTTTGTTCAAGTAGGATTTTGTAGGTCTCATAAATGTGGATTGGTTTGTGCCGAATGAAAAGTTCAAGGAATAAACAAACACTGGTAATTCTCATATAACAATATATTCAGATAAAATTTCTCTATATTGATAAAAATATTCTTTCTTGCATCACACTAAAGTTCATGTCATCCTCATTTATATAGCGCTTTTTAACAATGTAGATTGTTTCAAAGCAGCCTTTTTACAGAGATAAAATGTATAATATGAAATTTCAGAGATTTTCACAACAGCCCTGCAATGTGAGTCTTTTTTTAATGCTTTATGAGGGTTAAGATTGCTTTAAGGCCGGAATACACTACAGATTTCACTGAAAATCTCACAGTTTATGATGGGCACAAACTGCTAATTATTTATTTATTTTTAGCTTCAGACTATTGATTTCATCCAGTCGCCGTCGATCAAACATGTTTGATATTTTGAGCTGATTTCAGAAAACACGTTGTTTTCATTTGTCATGCGTCTACTCAACGACCCGGGTGTTTCTGCGTGAGTTTGTTGTGTTCGTATTTGTAACAGCTTGAAAATCTAGTAGTGTATGATCCTCAATCTTTTAGTGTATGATGCCTAGTGTTTTACAATCTGTTGTTAAAAGTCACGTAGCAATCAACGGCTTTGCGAATAACAGGCTTGTTGGCAGCAAGTTCTGCACAGGTACCATTCACATTTTGCTGTAAAATCTGGATTGATTAATTTACATGAATAAATGAAATTGAAGTGACTAATTGTGTTGTGCAGAGTTGATCGAGAGCGCCATGTATCTGTACAAGGCCACCGGCGACCCGACATTCATGCAGCTTGGCCGGGACGCAATCGAGTCGATTGACAAAATCAGCCGGGTGAACTGTGGTTTTGCCACTGTGAGTGTCTCAAAATGAGTCTCAAACCTTCAGCATTATTGAGACTGAATCCAGCACGGTCTCTAAACGTACACGTCTTTTTTATTTCCGCCAAAGGTGAAGGACGTAAGGGACCACAAGTTGGACAACCGCATGGAGTCCTTCTTCCTGGCCGAGACCATTAAATACCTCTACCTCCTCTTCGATCCTGAAAACTTCCTTCATAACACGGGCACTGAGTTTGAGCTCGGCGGCCTGCAGGGGGACTGCGTTCTCAGCGCGGGGGGGTACATTTTTAACACGGAGGCTCACCCGCTCGACCCCGCCGCACTCCACTGCTGCAGCCGATACCAGGACGAGCGCAGGGAACTACAGGACGTACTCCTCAGCTTCTCAAAACCACTCAGGCATCCCACAGACAAATCAGAGGAGACGTCAGGGGACCGGGGCGTCCCGGAGAGCATCGCACTGAAGCCGGGAGAGAAACGAAAACCTCCTGCGCTCTCCTGCCCCGTGCAGCCGTTCAGCGCCAAACTGGCCGTCATGGGTCAAGTCTTCTCGGACAACTCTTGAACTGACGTTCTCACTGCTAACAATGTGTAAAGATGTAGATTATCTTTGTAATTTAACTTTGGAGAGATTAAATGTTTTCTAAAAATGTGTGGATTTTTTCCCGCCACTCTTTTTATTAAAAAGTTTTAGATAACAAAAAGTGTTGGTGTTCAGTACAGTTCTTATCAAATCCTCAAAAAAATTATTGTCTGGAAGCAAGTGTTTTACAAATACTGCACATTTCCCTTCAGACATACAGTATGGGGAATAAAGGAGAAAAAATATCCACTTAAAGGTGCAATGTGTAAAAATTGAGTATCTATTAACAGAAATGCAATATGACATTCATAACTATGTTTTCAGTGGTGTATAAAGAACTTACTTAATAAACCGTAATGTTTTTATTACCTTAGAATGAGACATTTATATCTACATAACCGCGGGTACCCCCTTCTATGAAGGTCGACATATTGTGACGTCATGTTTCTACCGTAGCCGACAGTGAACAAACAGCGCTACAGTGCGCGTTTCGTCACTACCTTCTAGAAAGCTAGAAGCTAGTCATAAACACCGTGAGTAGTGACTTTTCCCTTGTCAGTGGTGTAAAATATGTAGTTGGATTGTTTCATGTAACTTAGTTCTTCTCCCTCGCTGTGTTATGGCTTTGCTATGTGGGGATAAATGTGCTGGTTACGTTCGTGAGACAGCTGATTAGTACTCTTGTCATTGACCGTAAAACAGTAACGTTACAGGAATCACCAACCCGTCGATCGCGGTCGACAAGTCGATCTTGGAAGCATTTTAAGTCGATCGCGAAGAGTTTTCTAAATCAGAGAAAAAAAGCCTATTGTGTGGAGTAAATGGTGTCGTAAAAGGGGATGCGGAGGCGCGAGTGCTGTTACAATCATGTCATTTTTGCCGCGCGCACCTTTGGGCTCATGTGGACGCGTCGAGTTTAAACAAGGCTTTACGCTTTAACCAGCTCAGCCACAGTAACAGCTCATATTTAGCCAGCTAAACTTTTACTACCCTGTTAGAAAAAATATATAGTTGCATAGTTTCATGTGGTTCTTCTCCCTCGCTGTATTATGGGTTTGCTATGTGGGGGAAATGTGCTGGTTACCTTCGTGAGACAATCAGCTGATTACTATTATATTATATATTAAGACCCTTGATCCTCACCTGACTATGGCTTTGTAAACTTTATCCATGATGTGGTTTATACTGAACTGTGGTACAGAAACAGTGACAATGTTACACATTCTTGGCTTACTCTGGCTATTCTCTGCTGTCTCAGACGACGATATGTTTGTCCCGTTTTAGCCACCGTAGCTTCTTCGAAAGGGAGGGGTGAGCAGTGGGCTGAGCCCTTAGTGCAACTCGCAACCGAACTGCTAGATGTCGCTAAAAATCACACACTGCACCTTTAAAGGAATAGTTCAGACAAAAATTTAAATTCTTTCATAATTTTTTTCACCCTCAAGTTGTTTCACACCTGTATGAATTTCTTTCTTCAACACTAGGGGTGTAACGATACTCTCATGTCACGATTCGATACATATCACGATACTGAACTCACGATACGATATTATTGCGATACTCCAAGATATATGGTAAAAGGTTAACAAAAAATATAAAAAGTTTTATGTTATTGTGGGTGTAAATGAATAGGCTTGGTGCTGGGAACCAATGCACAGGACAATTGTGACACCAGAATAAAAAGATTCATGATTCTGAAGCTGAAAACAGAATTATTTTAGACGAATATGCTTGCACTCTGTCACTGACTAGATATATTTAAAATAATATAGGTCACTGGTAACATAATACATTTGGCATTATCAGGACCCACAAATATTCCCCCATTGCATTATTATACATTATATTCAACATTATGTAGTTTAATGTAGTACTGACACTAAAACTCTATAATTTTTATTTTGAGTGAAATATCCACAATACATTTTGTCACTATCCACAATACATATTGTTGCATTTTTGTATTGCGATATATTGTGACACGATATATTGTTACACCCCTGCTGAACACAATAGAGGATATTTTGAAGAACGTCAGTAACCAGACAGTTGTTGGACCACATTGACTACCATAGAATTTTTTTTTTCCTTCTATGGAAGTCAATGGGGTCCATCAACTGTCTGGTTACTGACGTTCTTCAAAATATCTTCCATTGAGTTCAACAAAAACAAAAGAAATTCATACAAGTTTGAAACAACTTGAGAGTGAGTAAATGATGCTGGAATTTTCATTTGTAAATGAACTATTCCTTTAATAGGCCACACAAGACTAAACACTGCTGCTTAACTGAGATTTTAATACTAATGCTACTGTGTCATGCTAATCAGTCTGGCGTCGAGCGTGTTTTCTCTTCATGTGACAAAGCCAACGAGAGCCAGAGAGCATAAAGTTTATAATGAACATTGCTAGTTGTGTATGCCAGCACAAACTGAGAATGGCACGACTGTAGCTCTGGACAAAGCCTACTGTTCTTTTGGGCTGCGATTAGTGGATTCATGGCTGCTTTAACTTCCTTTGAGGCAAATAAACGAATTGACCTGGGTTATTAGCAATTACACCGTACACATTATCTTAGCTGTAATGCCTCAGGTATTTCCGAGTTATTCTGCTGCATGTCCGACTGTTGTGATTCACGGGTTGCAAGTCAAATGATTCACCTCTGTAAAAGTCAAAATGTTAGGCAAGATTTGGGTGTGTTTGCACATACTCTACCATTCAAAAGTTTGGGGTCGGTACGTTTTTTTTTTATGTTTTAGAAATAAGTCTCTTATGCTCATCAAAGCTGCAGTAAAAACAGTAATATTGTGAAATAGTATTACTATTCAAAATAGCTGTTTTCTATTGTAATATATTGTAAAATGTAATTTATTCCTGTGATCAAAGCTGAATTTTCAGCATCATTACTCCAGTCTTCAGTGTCACATGATCCTTCAGAAATCATTCTGATATGATGCTCAAGAAACATTTATTATAATTATCAATGTTGAAAACAGTTGTGCTGCCTAATGACAATTTTCAGAAATTTTTAAAAGTTCAAAAGAACAGCATTCATTTGAATTAGAAATCGTTTATCATTATAAATGTTTATTACTGTCAGTTGTGATCAATTTAATGCCTCCTTGCTGAATAAACATTTTTTTTTATATAAATAACAAACTTTACCCCAAACCTTTGAATGTTATTCTTTGAATATACTGTATATTTGGCAAAACTTTACAATAAGGTTTAATTCATTAACAATAGTTAAATGTTATTAACAAAGATGAATTACAATTAGCAATAGTATGTTTATTAATGAACATTTAACTCAGATTAATATTTATATATTTAGCATTAACTCAGATTAATAGTTAGACTGTTCACTGTTAGTTCACTTCAAAATTAAAATTCTTTCATCATCTTCTCTCCCTCAAGTTGTTTCAAACCTGTATGAATTTCTTTCTTCTGCTGAACACAAAAGAAGATATTTTATAGTTGGGTTTTTTATTTTATTTTATTGCATAGTTTTTTTTTCTTCTTACTATGGAAGTCAATGGGGTCCATCAACTGTCTGGTTATTGACATTCTTCAAAATATCTTCTTTTGTGTTCAGCAGAAGAAAGAAACTCATACATTCGAACTATTCTCCTTATTGTAAACCTTGACCTATATTCTGTAGTTGAATTCATACATTTATAGTCAGTGTGAATGATCAAAATAGCTATCCTGGGGAAACTGTAGTCCTGTAGACTCGTGTGTTTTCCACAGGGAGATCTTGATCTCAAACTCCGGCTTTCCACCTCCATCAGACTCATGGCTGGTTTTGCTGAAACTGTGTAACCATGTAGGAGCCGATGTGATTGGAGAAACACCGGAGAACTTTCCGTTACACTTAAGAATGCCCTTCCTATGTCTCCCGGTACCTGTCCCATTTCTTTCCACATCTTCACTAGTGTCTGCCTTACTGTTCCCAACAGTCCCAGAGTGCTCAGAGAGAGATGCGTGTTCAACCTGATGGTAGAGCTTCTTCAGGATGCCCTTCTTGGGCAGTTTCGTGTGCTGGTTGTGGGAAGAAGCTTCAAGAGGTGACAGCAGAAAAGAGCTGCTGAATGTTCTTTCCTTATGTTTCTTTCTCGGTAGGGTAGAAGCACATGGTTTACTCTCTGTAACTCCTGAGAATGAAGCATCTGGGAAGTTGGGACAGTTTCGGTTTAGCCACCAATGGTTGGTTATGTCTTCCACAGTGGCTCTGTCCTCTACTTTTACTGTGAGCATCCATCCAATCAGTGAACAGGCCTCTGTAAGAAGAATGGAAAGAGTCACGGTAAATTCTCACTCATGATGGAGAGCAGATATATGGAAGTGTATGAATCTCACCCGATGGGATATCAGGGGTCTTGTATCGTCCCTGGTGGATCTGCTCTTTAAGGATGCTGTAACTTGTGCCATCAAAAGGCATGGAGCCGTAAACCAGAGCATATAACAGCACACCAAGAGACCAACAGTCCACCTGGGACATAAGAGGAGCACATGCAGAATCGTTTATGACGTGTTTACTGTACGAACAGTGGGATTTCAAGTATTAAATGCCCTGGTGAATAAGAAGCACGTTGGAGATTATTATTTTCTAAATAAAGTTTTTTTAAGCAAACAAAGCACCTGCATCACTTCATAAAATTGAGGTTAAACCACTGGAGTCATGGATTACTTTCATGATGTCTTTTTCTACCTTTCTGGGGCTTGAAATGGTATTTGCGTAGACTGTCAGTGGAGGGACAGAAATCTCTCATACTTTTATATCTAAAATATCTTCATTTGTCTTCTGAAGATGAACGAAAGTCTTACAGGTTTGGATCGACGAGGGTGAGTAAATGATGACAGAATTTTCACTTTTAAAAAGTGCACTAATTTAAAGTGTATTTTAAATCATTATGTTTTAATAATCTTTTGTTGTGTTTTAAAGAAGTACTTATTTTGATGTGTTGATAAATAAACTAAAGCATGTGTAAAGTACTTGATTATAATTTAACTGTAGTGTGTTATTTGATATTACATTTAAAGTAAATATATTAAAATGCAACTTTGTCATTACAAATCTGCAATTACAAATATATTTAAATACATAACATAATACATTTCAATAGAAATTACATTACCATAAATGCTTGTCAGTACATTAAGCAGCACACTTTAAACCATATTTTAAAGACAATAGAAGTAATTATGAAATTACATATAAATATGTACTTAAGTAGATCAAAAAAGCATTCTTACTTTTAAATTATTGCGTTTAATATAAATTTCTATAATACATTTTCATGTCACTGCTATTAACAGTATTCTTTTAAAGTATATTATTTCCGTAATAAGTACTCTTTTTATAAGTATGCTAGTATACTTCTTTTCACAAGGGTGAGCAAACTGTTGAGACTGATCGACACCTCAGGGCCGTGGTATGGGAGTCCGTTGACAATCTCTGGTGACGCATACAGGGGACTCCCGCAGAAAGTGTCCAGACGTCGGCCTCTCGTGAACCGGTTGGACAAGCCAAAGTCAGCTAGCTACAAACAAACACAGCAATTATAGATAAATCAACTCTGTGTTAAAATGGGTGACTTACATTGATTTATTTAATATAATCTATTTCTGATTCACACAGGGTGGATACAAATAGCAGACGGTCATATGAAAGGTGGTTGATTTTGAAGAATTAAAATGATAAATGCAGCTGCAGAGATGAATCATATTACACTGGCCATCAAACACTTCAAAATGTTTGATATGAAGGTTTATGCAGAATTTCTTGCAATTAGACACAAATTGTGCTTACATATGAAATGAAACATCTGTGACTCTCAAAAACTGTTCATGGCAGACTCTATATAACGAATAATGAATTAAAGTCATCTTTCATCATATTTCCTACATCCAGTTAACATATGGAGACAAAGGATACCTTCAAACCTGTCTGTTACCAACTATGAATCATATGGTGAGGTTTAAGCATAATGCAAGAGTCATCTGATACAATGATTGCTCTATACGGTTTGTAATGACCAAGGAATGAAGCTGTTCTATTGTGCATAATAATGCAAACATTGTTCCCTTATAATGTTCCCATATTCCAGGATGATGATGCTCCAATTAACAGCGCTAAAGTAATTGAAGCGTGATTTCTTAAACACTAGAATGAAGTCAAATGCATTCCATGGCCACCAGATCTGCACATCCTTAAACCTTGTTTGGGGTTCAAGTCGATTAATACTTCATCATCCCTCCAAAAAATAGGTGAAAGAACCAATGTCCAATAAAAGAGTTAAAGGTGTGTTTGACAGATTTCAGGAAGAAAATGAAGATGATTAAGCATAATTCTACCTGATCCTATAGGGTCTTTATTTTATATAGTGTTTCTGTTATTTTGTCCACCGCACTTATGATTTAAAAAATTCTAAGTGCATTAAGTTTGAATTGCTTTTCTCAAAGGATTCAGTTTCTGTAATGTGATGATAACATGAATGAAAAATGAAAATGCATGAAACATAATGTCAGTCCTTCAATAATCAGTTTGGGCTTGAATTGTTTACCTTCACATTTAAGTCCTTGTCCAGAAGTATATTCTCGAGTTTGAGGTCACGATGAACCACACCATTCTGAGGGATAACAAGAGATTTCTTAATTTTTTTTTAAATAAATGTAAAAAATCCTATTTACAATTTTTTTGTCAAATGTAATTGGTTTACAGTGTAGTCCTAATATTGAAAAATCTTTGATTTCAAGGCTGATTTTAATGTACAGACTGCGTTGAGATAGAAATCCTTACTAAATATAAATACAAAATATATTATATATAACCAATTTACATATACTATAGATATAAATATATAATTTGTATACAGTACTAATTTTTTTAAACTGCTGAGGCAGTCTATTTGCAGTATTTTGAGTGTTATTCAGTTTCGTAATATTACTAAGATTGCCAAACATTTCTCATTGCCAGCACTGTTATCTAGGTGATGAATACAATAATAAACCAGACGTTTTTTTGTTTAGGGTGTATTTAGGAGAAATAAAAGTTACTTATAACAAATTTGTCAGCTTAACTGAACTGAACATCCATCTGTAATTTAAATGTTGTTTATTAAAAGATGTTACACTCGACTAGTAAAATGTTGACTGTGCACATTTGATACATTTAGTAGCATTTGTAGGTGAAATATTGTTAACTCTTCTGAGCAGCTGATTGGTTCGCCGGCTGCATGCCCAATCAATCTTTTTGTTCACTCTACGTAACTTGTTTATTTCCGTCCCGAACTGGCTCAACTCAGTGCAGCGCTGCATGGGAATTTTCCTCGCCCCTCTTCGTCCCCAGCACCACCTGCCTAAATCTGCTAGGGGGTTCTCCCTACTTTTCTGTGTGCATGTTTTAGCATTAGCTGTGTGCGGCGTAGCAGACTAAGCCTTTACATTTCATTCACATCAATAAAATGCTGTTTAAATCTAGTCAGAGAAGTGTCATGATTAAAAAGCCTATTCAGGAAAAACTGCTCATATGTAGAATGAATGCCATGATAATTTAAGAACAGAAATGTGCTTACTTTATGGCAGTAGTGCACAGCAGAGGTTATCTGTCCGAAGAAGTGTCTGGCCTCGTCCTCTGACAGTCTCTGCTTCTCCTGAATGTACTCATAGAGCTCTCCTCCACTCGCATACTCCATCACCATCACAATCCTCTCCCCGCTCTCAAACACTGAAAACATATCCACACACATTTCATGAATCATTTGTTGGGTTAATGGAAAGAGAGAGTATCTTAATCTCTATGATACAGCATTTGGCATTAGGATATTTGACAAACAAATTCGTAGTGTGAGACTGTTGTGTTTTACCCTCGTATAGACGGATGATATTTGGGTGCGTAAGAGAGGCGGTGATTACAATTTCTCTCTGGATGTGAGCCCTATCCAGATCATCCCTTAATCTCTCCTTTCTAATGGATTTAATAGCCACCTGAAGCACACAAACAGACACATTGTAATCAAACACATCATTGAACAAAACACAAATGTCTGTAAGAACATGGGTCAATGATGTGATGCTCATTTATTAAGTTATTCAAAAATACATGGAAAATGCTATTAATATTGACTTGAATACATTTCTTCTTAGCGTGCCGCTTGAGGTCAGGGGAGTGAGGTTTACATACACAGCTCTTACTGGCTTACGTCTGTTACACTCACCCCCTCCCCAAACATCACTCCCATCAGGGTCACGGCACCACATATAAGTCCTACTCGACCCGTTCTGGGGTGCGTTTCCCAAAAGCATCGTTAGCCAACTGTGGTCGCAAGTTCTGTCGTTATCAGCATAGTTCAACTAGTCTGTGTTTCCCGAAACCATTGTTCTAACGAACATTCGCAAACAGCATCGCAACGTTGTGTGGTCTAAACCAGTGGTTCTCAAACCTGTCCTGGAGTACCCCCAACACTGCACGTTTTCTTTGTCTCCCTAATCAAACACACCTGATTCAACTCATCAGCTCATTAACCCATGAAATAATGAGCTGATGAGTTGAATCAGGTGTGTTTGATTAGGGAGACAAAGAAAACGTGCAGTGTTGGGGGTCCTTCAGGACAGGTTTGAGAACCACTGATCTAAACAACAGCTCTCGGCCTGTGGTTAGAAGCAGTTTCTTGTTTGCATGACATGTGGACTCAATAAATCCTTATCTTGAGCCAAATAAGCAAGCTGACATTCAGTACTATTTATTTATTGAACGACCAATTTGCGAAAATATGGTTTCGGGAAACAGTCGTGACTAGCTAGTTGATTTCTTCAACGATGCATCGTACTATAGTAGTTAAGCAGTGAGTTATGTCGTTGTTCGGGAAACCCCTGAGCGGGATTCGAACCGGGGTCTCCAGCGTGGAATACCGCAATTAATATCACTTGAATACATCTCTTCTTAGCGCTTATTAGGCCAGGGGAGTGAGGTTTACATACACAGCTCTTACTGGCCTACATCTGTTACACTCAGCCCCCCTAAACCTCACTCCCGTCCCATCCGGGTCACAACACCCAAAGTAATCGGCCCTACCCACTCTGAGTGGGTCTCCAGCGTGGAATATCGAAATTTTATCACTGAAAAAACTCTAACGGAGGTGACAGAAACCTGCTGTCTGTATGGTGGCACTGGCAGTGCCATCTGGGAATCTGCCAAGAACCTCTGACCACAATCTGGAGATGTGGAGAGACGCCTCGCTCCCCTGTCACACATGCACACAGTACCCGACTCCCTCTGAATGCTGTTAGTGTTTGTGTGCAGGAATCCCACCTATGCTAAGGCTCCTGGATTCCGGAATACTTCACCTCTGAGTCCAGATGAGTGACAGAGTGAGAGAGCTCTAATCTGATTGGACAGTTTTTTCCATTAACGCTCTCATATGTTTTCAGGCTGTGAAAGAGTGCAGACAGCAGGCTGGGGGAAATATCTCCTTTGTTTTTGTTTAATGACAGACTGAGTGATAAGTATTTAATTAAGTGTGCTAACATGAGGTCTAACTACAGTAGACACACACACACACACACACACACACAAAGCACCTATTGGATGACCCCAAAAGTAAGACCCCAAGAGTAATTAACTGAGGTGAATTGCTAAGTAAAGTTGTGTTGAATGACAGGCTGTCAGAACTGACGTCAGAGGACATACTGGATATTAATCTTTTAAAATAGAAAAATTAAGTCTTTATAAATTTTTTATTAAATAAATCGATAAAATGTAGCCATTGATAGGAACTATAATAAGAAAAAAAACATTAAGGCCATATTTTTTTGGGAATACTCAAGCATTTAAAGTTAAATAATTTATTGATTTTATTTATTTATGCATACTTGTGAATTTACTTCAGTTAAATTTAAAATGTAATACTTTAGTGTTTTTGTCAGAACTTTTGTCAATACATTTCTATAACTCTTCATTTTCAGTGCATATTCTGCATAATATTTTTTTGTCAAATCATTATAATTTTATAGAAAGGCATAATTTAGGCTATACTTTATATCTTATCTCAGCAACAGGCTCAAGTATGCCTTTGTCAACTCTAAAACCAGAACTGATATCATTTAGCATTATTATTGATATGATTCAAATTGCTATTATTGATTCACTTTTAAATTAAAAACAATCAATACTGTGGATGAAAATCAGTGATGAGGTCTCCTCTCCCTTCATTGAGACATCTGAGACACTTGTTTTGACACGTCATATTGAAATTTTCTCAAATAAAGACCTTCTTGTAACAGTGAACTTATTTACAAATTCACAAAACCAGATCGGATGCTTCACAAAAGCAAAACAATTTGCCGTTTTTGTATGGCTGGATTTCAATCTCAGCTAATGAAGTATATGTAAAATCTTGAACCTAGCCCAACTTGAATTTGTTAAGGAAACTATTTTACCCTATATCACAAGGTTTAACAAAGCACAATCAAAATCCCTAAACCTCCTTAAGTACTCCATGGGGTTCCTCTGGCTGGGTCATTGCATTAAATTATATGAATATTTCTATAATGCCTTAATATTTGATGTCCATGATTTTTACAGTTATGGAAACCAATTTTTTTTTAAATACCTGATATTTCCATTTTTATTTTTTTATGCACTGCAAATTAATAATCTAAATAAATAAATAAATGTACCACCTTGAATTGCATTGCTGATGAAGCTAGATTAAAGAGGAAAATAGATAGATAGATAGATAGATAGATAGATAGATAGATAGATAGATAGATAGATAGATAGATAGATAGATAGATAGATAGATAGATAGATAGATAGATAGATAGATCATTCAAATGTTGCATATGCATTTTGTGACATGTGAATTAAAAACTACAAGAACAGCAATGTCGCTCACCGTCTTTCCACACTGTCTCGCCACCGCGCGCTTGACTTTGCCGTACGTGCCCATGCCCAGCGTCTCCAGCACTTCATACCGGCGCTTGAGTCTGTGTGTGTGATGGTGTTTCTTCACTCCGCATGAAGTGTGGCGCTCCGCTCGCTCCTCCGGTGTGTGTGTGGAGGCCGCGTCAGTGACCCGCTGCCGCTCCATGGCAACCGCGCGCGGAGGCTCCGCTCACCTGGGAAGTTTTGAACGGACTTAAAAATAGTTTTTCTGACATTTAAGGGGGTAAAATAATAGGAAAGACACTAGCATGTTGTGTTATGTTGAACGTCTCAAACACCGTCTGCCAATATTTATGCGGTGGGATGGTGAGACTCGGAATGGGAGGGGTGGAGTCCATCTGTCAATCATCAGATGACGCACATCAGAGCCAGCAGCCAGACTCTGACGGATGGGACTGCTGACCTCAATCCTACCTTACAGAGAAAACCCTACAGAACCACAGGCAGTGTGACTGCAATTAAATGCCTTTTACATGGTTTGCTGTGTTCAGATAGGACGTTATATTTATTCTTGCTTAAGAATTTTTCTATACTGTGGCCACACCGAAGATTGTTTTTGCATTGGATTATAAAATATCAAACTAATTGTAGGCCTATTTATTTTGAAGACAAAATTCCACCAAAACATTGCACATAAAAGTAGCAAAAAGTCTCAGAAAAGTGTTAGTTGTGAGAAAAGGTCTAGCATTGTAACGATCATCAGCTGGAGTGCCCTTGAGAGCCACCAGAGGGCACTCCAGATAGGACTTTTATCACTCACAAACTACATTTCCCATAACTCACTGCCCGGACTCACCATCACTTATCACTGATCACATTCACCTGTACCTCATTCACTGATTGCATTCACCTGTGTCTCATCCTGTTAGTCTGTCTAGTTATACCATGTTCATTCATTCACTCACCGCAAAGTCTTGTTTTAGTGTCACACTGCAATTCTGAGCATTCTCCCCGTTTTCTTGTCTCTTGGTCTTTTTGGATTTCTTGCCTGTTTTGGATTACTCTTTTGCCTCTGACCCCTGCCTGCTTTGTGTGTTTGTTTGTACGGACTGCCTGCCTGTGTTTGACCTTGCCTGTTTTGGATTACCCCTTAATAAAACTGTATTTGGATTCTCCACCTTCGTGTCTCGGAGCAGTTTCGTGACAGAAGACTTCGCCGCATATGGATCCAGCAGTTGTCAGCAACCTGGCCCTGAGGAAGTTCCTTTCTTCGGTGTTCCAAGATGGCCAGCCTATTGAGAGGTATGCAAGGGACTTTTTGTCTTGCTGTCATCTGGGAACGTTAAATGACACCCAGCTCATGGACCTGTTTTTGAGTGGGCTGGATGATGACGTTGCTCAATTGATGCCGGAGGACAATAATGGCTGGACCCTAGAAGGGTATGTCGACCTAGCCCTCTCCTTGAGCGGTACGGCATTTACTGTGGGCTTGGCTGATGAAACACCCTGCAAGCTCACAGTACCCCCAGAGCCCTCACCGCTGGCCACGTCCAGTTCAGGGTCTTCACAGCTCCACGTCCAGTCTACCCAACCAGAGTCAGTTCACGTCTCGCCTGCCTGGCCTGGGAATCATCACGTCTTGCTAACCATCAAGCCAGCCACTGGATCGGTCTATGGACGTACAGGACCGGTTTCCAGCGTGGCCGATCCCCCGCTTATGTCAGCACGCGCTGCCAAGAGGGCCATCGTTCAAGGGTTCAGTCCTGCCGAGCCAGAACCAGAGCTTCACGTCAGCCACGTCCAGCCATAGCTTCACGTCAGCCACGTCCAGCCATAGCTTCACGTCCAGCTAGAGCTTCATGTCAGCCACGTCCAGCTAGAGCTTCACGTCAGCCACGTCCAGCAAGAGACCCACGTCGCCTGCCCGCCAGAGCCTGAGCACACCGCACGTGAGTCCACTCAAGATACAGCACTGATTGTGATGTCTGCGGCGATTTTGTGTGTGTGGGCTACACACACATCAATTATGGCCCATGAGCCCAATTCCGAGTCCCATGATGTGCTGGTCCCGTCCGATCCTGCGCCAGAGCCCGCTGATCCAGAGACTGTTCACGTCACTTCCTCCGAGCCAGTGTCTACGGACAAGATGGCCGAACCAGAGACTGTTCACGTCACTTCCTCCGAGCCTGTGTCTACGGACAAGATGGCCGAACCAGAAACTGCTCACGTCACTTCCTCCGAGCCAGTGTCTACGGACAAGATGGCCGAACCAGAGACTGTTCACATCACTTCTGCTGATCCAGAGACTGTTCACGTCACTTCCTCCGAGCCAGTGTCTACGGACAAGATGGCCACCTCCGAGCCAGTGTCTACGGACAAGATGGCCGCCTCCGAGCCAGTGTCTACGGACAAGATGGCCGAACCAGAGTCTGTTCCTGTTCCCGAGCCGGAGTCTGTTCCTGTTCCCGAGCCAGTGTCTGTGCCTGTTCCCGAGCCAGTGTCTGTTCCTGTGCCGGAGCCAATGTCTGTTCCAGAGCCAGTGCCTGTTCCAGCGCTAGAGCCAGTGTTTGTTTCTGTGTTTGTGACTGTTACAGTTTTGGTGTCTGCTGTTCCTGAGCCGGTGTCTGCTGTTCCTGAGCCGGTGTCTGCTGTTCCTGAGCCGGTGTCTGCTGTTCCTGAGCCGGTGTCTGCTGTTCCTGAGCCGGTGTCTGCTGTTCCTGAGCCGGTGTCTGCTGTTCCTGAGCCGGTGTCTGCTGTTCCTGAGCCGGTGTCTGCTGTTCCTGAGCCGGTGTCTGCTGTTCCTGAGCCGGTGTCTGCTGTTCCTGAGCCGGTGTCTGCTGTTCCTGAGCCGGTGTCTGCTGTTCTTGAGCCGGTGTCTGTTCCGCCCTGGCCACCCGAAGGGTCTTCGCCGCCCTGGCCGCCCGAGGGGTCTTCACCGCCCTGGCCGCCAGAGGGGTCTTCACCTTCGCCCTGGTCGCCCGATGGGTCGTCTGCTTCGCCCTGGTCGCCCGATGGGTCGTCTGCTTCGCCATGGCCGCCCGATGGGTCGCCTGCACAGCCTGCTCCGCCCTGGTCACCTGCACAGCCTGCTCCGCCCTGGTCGCCTCCACAGCCTGCTCCACCGCAGTCTCCAGGTCCTCTTCCGCTCCACGGACCTGGCCCTCCATCCCGCCCCCAGGTCCGCCTCCGCTCCACCTCCCTCCTGGACAAGTTGAGGAGCGTCTGGAATCCGCTCCTTAAAGGGGGGGGGCTATGTAACGATCACCAGCTGGAGTGCCCTTGAGAGCCACCAGAGGGCACTCAAGATAGGACTATTATCACTCACAAACTACATTTCCCATAACTCACTGCCCGGACTCACAATCACTTATCACTGATCACATTCACGTGTACCTCATTCACTGATTGCATTCACCTGTGTCTCATCCTGTTAGTCTGTCTAGTTATACCATGTTCATTCATTCACTCACCGCAAAGTCTTGTTTTAGTGTCACACTGCAATTCTGAGCATTCTCCCCGTTTTCTTGTCTCTTGGTCTTTTTGGATTTCTTGCCTGTTTTGGATTACTCTTTTGCCTCTGACCCCTGCCTGCTTTGTGTGTTTGTTTGTACGGACTGCCTGCCTGTGTTTGACCTTGCCTGTTTTGGATTACCCCTTAATAAAACTGCATTTGGATTCTCCACCTTCGTGTCGCGGAGCAGTTTCGTGACAAGCATAATGTATTTATACTATATGTCTAAAGTCTCCACTTTCAGTGCATTTCTGTTACAAACAGTTTGGAGCTGAAGTAACTAGGGAAAAACTATATGTAGCCTAAATGTCAAAGATCATTTAGTGACTGACATTAGGATTATTTACAAATACAACTGAACATAATATTGAGCTTGTATTAGTATTGTTGTGATTAGAAAGGAGACCAAACTGAGCTACATCATGGCTGAGTTCTTGAAGGTAACTTATAGGGTTACGTAAGTAACCTGGTTCCCAGAGAAGGGAACGAGACGCATTGTCAGTAGCTGACACAATGGGGACGCATCCTGCGGAACCTGGTGTCTAAAGCACGTGTGAATTCACACCAATCTTATTTGCTGATGACGTCACATGGAGTGCCCAGGCGTATAAAAGGTACTTGCCTTACACGTCATCAGATTTGAATTGTCTGAAGGAAGACGCGCAGGCATACCCTAAGCATGGGAACACAACCCAGCATAAATATGCTTCTCAGGGAACCGGGTTACATTCATAACCCTAAGACATTCCCTTTCAAGGGAACTCAACGCTGCGTCAGGAGCTGACTCTATGGGGATGTAATACCCACTATGCCCATGCTGACCAATGCCTGCCTGTGCAATGTGAAGGTCACCAGCAGCAACCACAACCTTGTCAGACTTAAGCACTGGGCATCAATGGGACTCAATGGGCCTCAACCCGGAGAAACCTAAATGCATTAGCAACCAATTCGGACACATCATGTGACACCACAGGAAAACCCTGAAACCTCTATGCTCAGCTGTTTATGAAACGGAGACTCTTAGATTAGACTGGTCCGAGCCACAGCTACAGGACAGCCCAGAGCCCCTATGAGCAGAGCTAAGAGGAAGACTACATAGACATAGCCTCAGTCAAGTCCATAGCACTACATTTAGCAGCCAAACCAGGCCATAGATGAAATACGAAGTCACTCGCACCAACTGGGCACCGGTATTGACAATTTCTGACACATTTGCTGAGGGAGGTTCTCTAGTTTTTGTTTTTGTGGGAGTGTCCGAAGCCCTACGAGCTGTAAAGTGCCCTCTTCTGGAAAGGGTGCTCATTTGCATTTAAAAAATTGTTTTGCTTCCACCCAAATAAGGGCATTTAGGGCATGTTATAATAAATGATCTGTTGGGTATTTTGAGCTGAAACCTCACAGAAACATTCTGGGGACACCTGAGACTTATATTACATCTTGTAAAAAGGGGCATAATAGGTCCTCTGATAGATTGGGGAGGGTGACAGATGAGAGAGTGGACCACTATGTGTGGCTTAGTCCACCTCATCTAGCGTCTGTTCAGCTCTAAACCATGAGTATACTAACCAAGCCTTGAGAGGTGAGCCTATGAAAGAGTGAACAGAGACCACATTCAGTTTCACCTATCTGGACTCATAAGAATATCTGTCAGTGAGCACAACCATGCTTTAATCCCAGACACTGGACTGGGGAGGGTCAATCTCAACCCTAGAGACGCTATTATCACTGCAAGTTCACCAAGGAAGCGTGCACTATCACCTCCTACTCTGGAGAGGGATACAGATAATAAGTGGGACTTTTACAAAAGTCTTCTACAGTATATTAATCTGCCCATTCCTTGAGAACTTTTAAGAAAAATGCCAACATTGAGACAATGTTTTTACACTAACAGCTCTCTGCTGAATATGATGAAGAGGGAACTGATGGAAGTGCTTTAAAAACCCCAGCTTTTTAATCCATCAAACCTCCTCTTCCTCGAGGCCACATTATGCCTAACCCCTATATATACTGGAGGCAGGGCACCTTATAAAAGTGAAGGGGCGGTATCTTTTCACCGCGACTAACACCTTCAGCGTCCCTCAGAAGCCTTACATCAGATGAGCATGCTAAACAACAGCACTGCTCTGGACCAGATAAGAAAGCGGATCACCTCATCTCACCGCAACCTCACACTCTCAATTAACATCAGTCTATCCTCTGGACTTAAGCCCCAGAGGAAAATGCTGAACAACAGCATAAGATAAGATAGTGGATCGCATAATCTCACTGCATCTTCACGCTCTTAACATTTGTCCATACTTTGTGCTTAATCAGAATCAGAATCAGAAAGAGCTTTATTGCCAAGTGTGCTTGCACAGACAAGGAATTTGTTTTTGGTACTGAGGCTTCCAGTGGACATATACAAATACAAATACAACAAGAAACATAATACTACAAATTATAAGAATAAAAAATAAAAATATAAATATATGAGAATAAAAGTATCACAGTTGGGTTTTGTCAGAATAGACATTTTCAGATTTACAGATTATGAACATATTTACAGTGTTTTGAATATTATAAATAAATAAATCTACATATAAGTATCACCTGAGTAGTAGGATATTGCACTAAACAGTGGAAGTATTGCACTTAAGGCATATGCCTTGGGAGGAGTGTTAACTGTGTTAAGCCCCTCCAAAAGCAGGATGTAAGCTGGGTTCTCTTAGAGAAGTGAGCAGACGTTAACTGTGTCCACTCTCTCCAAGCCTAAAAGCTGAAGAACTCTTCCTTAGGAAAACTCCCACAGGTCCATGAAGACAAAAGCAACATCAGCGTAAGCTGAGACACCACCCTCGGGCAGCACTGCTGAGAGGAGATTGGGCAGATTGGGCAGATCCCATGGTGTGCAGAGACCCAATGGCCTGACCTGCCACCACATTTGCCTTGCCACCAGCCGCAAGGAGGCGGACTCATTTGATAACACCCGCCTCGACTCTACCAACCTGCAACACCACGATCGAAGGGCCTGAACTGAGAGGAGAAAACACTTGACTCTCATCCCACAAGAAAAGAGTCAAGCGAGAGAGGAGCTCCCTCACCGCGCTTGCTCTACTCCCATTACCAAGGCAGGAGCCTGCAAAGAGGATGCAGCACTAGGGAGAGAAAGCAGTTTACTGAACTGACATGAGAGCAAGAGAGCTAGCAGGAGAAGCCCAAGAAGGGAAAAACTCCTGGCAGACTCCTTCCCACGGTCTGCCTACAATTCCTATGATCGGTCCCGCTCTGCCACCTCGACAGCTGCGGGACCCAAACCGCAAGGTGCAGATACTCAACTCTCAACCCTGAAGAGAGAATCAAGCAAGAACAGAGTTTCTTACCGCGAATGATTCGCAATGAGCGCATCCAGTGTCTGGTGGCTCTATTCCATACATAACTTACAAAGTGCCTTTAAGGCAAGTCATTTCACTCTGCATCCATCTTTGAAACGCCTCTCAGCCAATGCACATGTGCAGTCATAAGCGGATGTCTCAGAACACTGTTTCTATAGCAACCAGAGCTTCTAACGGCAGCTGCAGTGACTTTACCAATAGACCACTTTTCAGTTGGTAAACATGATGACGTTTTTATGTGGGCAGAGCTTAGGTGGCGGCAGAACGATCCCTCTGGCCGCTTCACTAACGCTAGTTTGCAAGTTTTGTTAGCTTGTTTTTTAACAATGACGGGAGAAAATCAGATTTTATCTTGCAAGGTCACTCACTGTTCAGGACCGCGATTGTTATTTGCAAAAGTTAATTTTAACGGACGGAACCAGATTGGCCGACCCATACACGCTCAGTCAATGGATGGACGATATGACAGGATTAACGTTACCTCGGGTGAGTGGCCTGAGAAACCGAGCGTAAAGACAAACTGAGGGCATATAAATCTTTAGATGCCTATAACTATGTGATGAATGGTCTTGACTTGTGGCAACGTTACATTGCGCGGTCCTGCCCAGCGCCAAGGCCAGAAGACAACAATGTAAAGAGTGACATTACAGTGCAATTTTAATGATGTGAATATTTTCTAGAAATATATTTTTTTTGTATTAAAATTATATTAATTAGGGCCCGAGCAACGATGGTGTGAGGACCCTCTTGGAATTGCTCTGTTTATTATTAGGGCCCAAGCATTGAAAAGGCGAATAATGGAAACAGGAAGTGTGTTATAACTTCTGCATACATTAACTGATCTTGATGAAACTTCAACAGTGTGTTCGCTGTAAGAGGTCGATCACATGGATGTGACTATTGTGAGTCAAAGTTATAGCGCCACCAACTGGCAGCAGGAAGTGTGTCACTTTCAAAATGCTTTGAAATCACCCTCTTATTTTTACCCGATTTGCTTCAAACTTGATGTGTATAATGTAGACACTCGCCAGATGTAGACCTGTGAAAGGATTATTGATATCTTAGATACTGTTGCCATGGCAACGCAGCAAACTTTAATATTCTTTTTGGATGCTTTTGAGACTCTTAGCATGCCTGAAATTGCTTAAAATTGCATGAAACTCGACAGACAGATCACATTTATTAGCCAGTAGACATGTGCAAAGTTTCAGAAACGGGTGTGGTGCAGGGACTCAGTAGCGCCACCTTTTGACAAAAGAGGGGGAGTTAGGTCTATAGTTTTACCTACAATCATAAAACTCGGTACGCATATTGTTCAGATCAAACTGGACAACTTTCTAATTAACTGTCATTAGCTCAGACCAAGAGGAAGTCAGATATTTTAGTTTTAATGTGGATGTTTCTGAGAAATTTCTCTCCCTCTCTCTCCGTCTCTGTGTGTGAGGGATTTGTGTATTGCTTTTAATGGATTTCAAGGTTTCAGGGGCTTTTGGGGCTCTTAACGTGCTCAAAAACTCTTGCAATTTTGCACACAGGTCAGAACCCACGGCCATCAGGGCCGGGCTGAAGCTGGTACCCGGGCGTGGCAGGGGGGCTCAACAGCGCCCCCTTGAACGGGATCCGACTATTTGGTCCATATATCAAACACGCTTGCATCAATTAATATGAAACTCAGTACACATATAGATCTCATCGGGCCGAACATCTTTCCCCTTGTCAAGTTTTACGCCAGCCCAACAGGAAGTCGGCTATTATGGGTTGTTTGGAGAACGCTTGCTCTGGAATTTGAAGTACTTCTCCTAGAGATTGCATCCGTTTACCGCCAAACTCGGTCAGCTTGAGGTCAACATATTGAAGATGCTAAATTGTGGACGGATTTTTGATATCTCGAACGGTTTGGCCGTGGCGAGGAAACGAATTTATGGCGAGAAAAGAGAAACACGAAGTGTTATAACTTCTGCATACATTAACTGATCTTGATGAAACTTCAGCAGTGTGTTCGTGGTAAGAGGCCAATCAGATGGATGTAACTATTGTGAGTCAAAGTTATAGCGCCACCAACTGGCAGCAGGAAGTGTGTCACTTTCTAAATGCTTTTGACAAAAGTGGGGGGGTTAGTTTTATCTACAGTAACAAAACTCGATATGTATATTGTACTCTTCGAGCCGGACAACTTTCTAATTTACCGTAATTCGACCAACAGGAAGTCAGATATTTTGGTTTGAATGTGTATTTCAGTTTCTGAGTTTTTAGCTACTCCTCCTCAGTAGTTTATTTTATTCACGCCAAACTTTTTCAACATGATGAAAATACATTAAAGCTGCTAAATTGTGAACGGATATTGAATATCTCAAACGGTTTTGCTATGGTGAGGGATTAAAATCATGTCAAAAAAGTAAACACTAAAAGCCTCATATCTTCTAAAAAATTTATTATACACCATTTATTTCTAGATAAAATTATACAAATATCAGAACTAAACACATTTTATTCTTGTTTTCAATTTAAGAATAATGTACAAGTTTAAAAACAGCCATAATGCGCTATTCAGTTAAAAAATAAATACATCAAGTAATACATAGGGCTATACTGCCCTCTTGTGTCCAAAATGATATCAACTCAGTACATAAAACTTTTTATCAGGTATGGCTATTGTAATTAAATATAAATATATTAGGTATGTGGCTGTGAGGATCTTTTCCCACCGGTTGATCGACGTGTGACACCAGCGAGGGCTTTTAAATCGCTAATATAAAAGTGAAAGTAAAGTAAGGACGTCCGCACGGACATAGTGGTGGCGCTCGCAGTGCGCTCGAATGAATTTCTATGGAAGTAGAAATGAAAAAACGTTCGCTCTGTTTTGCTCGCTCGTCGCCATGGACGCGCACCGTTATGAATGCCAATGCAGCCGCATAGTTTTTAGTGTCACTTTAAAATTAGCGGCATATCGGGGGCATATCAGATATTGTAATATCTGCAGGGCACCCCTAGTCTAGTCTTATTAAATGTATGCTTCATCTTTCATTTTTAATTTGTAAATTTGATCAACAAATTCAATTATTTAGAATAATAAGACACTATATGGCTGTTACTCTAGGTAGGGGTGATCAAATTAAATCGTTTACATTGAAAAATAACAATGCATTAAATAATGTTATGAGATTGTTTTAAATATGGGTTAATTAACAATCGTTGGAAAGAATGCTACTTTTAAACAACACTAAACCGTCATTAGGTGTCGCCAGGCGACCGTCTTAATGAGCGAGTCATTCATTCGTTCAAACGATTCGTTCGAACGACGGAGTCATTCATGAATGAGACAGGTGCTGCGTCCCAATTCGCCTACTTATACTACGCCCTAAAAGTATGTACTCTTTTTGAGAAGAAAAAGTACATACTTTTGAGTGTGTAGCAAAAGAGTAGGCAAGCTTTGGCACATACTACTTCGTCATCTTTAACGGACAGCTCAGTCGCGAGCATCTGTCACCGTAAACTACCGCCCTGTCAATCATCTTGTCACAGTTAAAATCCTCCATTCAATCTAATTTAATTTCTTACCGTTTCGGAAAGAAATGTTGTCGCACGTTCATCTGCCAGTCGTGAGTCTTTCATGTGGAGACTCTCCTCATGTGTTTGCAATTTGAATATAATGATGCATTTAAAAGTTAATGGCTAAACGCTTTACAAACGTTCACAATGCTGCTGCAGATGCAATATAATGTAGCCAACATTGAATAAATACATTTTCGTCAGGTTAGATACTGATAATTAATCACTCAAACCCCTTTATCTAAACCACTCTACAATGTACAATGTACAAACACGAGTGAAAAGTGTTAAAAAAAACTGCGCGTCCTCCATGTCTGTAGTTTTTTTTTAACACTTTTCACTGGTGTTTGTAGTTCTAACCGAATCCTCGTCCAACGCGCGATGGATTGTGGGCAATAACAGCCGTTAGAGTGTGCATCGATCTGCACTTCGGATTCTGACCGGATATAGTAGACCATCCGGGTCTCTTTGGAACACTCATTTCAACATACTACGATTTGGGAAGTACTAATTCTATTTTCGAATACTATTTAGGACGGATACTATGCGAATTGGGACGCAGCTTATGGATTGGTCATTGAATCTTTGAGTCAACCGATTCGTTCAAAATGCTGAATCATTGTGTCTGTTACAGTGACAAGAGTTTAACCCTTGTTCAAGTTTAAGGCCTTGTCCTTTTGGATATATATATTTTTTTTTATTACAAAATATGCATACGACCCATATATTTTAAATGTATTGTTTGCTTTAAATTAAATTAAGATTTTATGTTTGGTAATTGAACCTAAATAAATTTAAAATTAATGTGCTATATTTCAGATTAATATATTTGTTTTCCTTTATTTTAATCAACACTAACTTTATTCTCATCTGAATTATAAATAAATTATTTCTGTATAAAATTAAAAATCCCGAATACTCCAGACCAACCGTGCACTATTCCTACAACATCATCAATGCTGAAGCGGAACTACCAGAGCCTTTCGGCAGATGGCGAGCAGATGCAGCATATGTATTGTAACGAGGCAGGGTCAGGCCAGGGGAATCCATTTGCAGCTTTTTATTAAGAATGGTGAGGACAGGAAGGGTGAGCAATGGCAAACAGGGCAGAACAGAAAAGGCAGAGACAAAACAGGTTTACAGGCAAAGGGCAGAGGCAGGCAGCAAGAATCAGAGTCCAATAAACAATCCAGATCGGGGCAGGCAGAAAGTAGTCAGCAACGGTAAACAATCGGTCAAATACAGAAATCAAACATGGGAAATGATGGCCGGGCAAAATCCATGTAAGTGGCTAATGTGATTCACGATCATAGGCCCTGTCCCAAATGGCACACTATGAATTTTCAGTCTTGTGTACTTATTTCATGTGTCCGTTAAATCCATGATTTAGGGTAGGGTGTCTCATTTTTCATTTTAGGTTTCAGAAGGTTGCTCACACATACTTTGTAGTTGATATGTGCCGGGCTGAAGATGGCACCCGGGCGTGGCAGGGGGGCTCGACAGCGCCCCCTGGAACGGGATTCGAAAACATGTCCATATATCAAACACGCTTGTATGAATTAATCTGAAAATCGGTACACATATAGATCTCATCGTTTCATATATCCTTCGTACTCTTACTTTTTACGCCAGCCCAACAGAAAGTCGACTATTATGGGTTGTTTGGAAACTCGTGCTCAGGAATTTGAAACACTTCTCCTAGGGAATTCACCCGATCGTCACCAAACTCGGTGTGCATGAAGTCAAGACATTGAGGATGAAAAATTGACAGGGGATTTTTGATATATCGAACGGTTTGGCCGTGGCGAGGAAACGAATTTATGGCGAATAATGGAAACAGGAAGTGTGTTATAACTTCTGCATACATTGACTGATCTTGATGAAACTTCAGCAGTGTGTTCGCTGTAAGAGACCGATCACATGGATGTGACTATTGTGAGTCAAAGTTATAGCGCCACCAACTGGCAGCAGGAAGTGTGTCACTTTCAAAATGCTTTGAAATCACCCTCTTAATTTTACCCGATTTGCTTAAAACTTTATGTGTATAATGTAAACACACGGCAGATTTAGACCTGTGAAAGGATTATTGATATCTTAGATACTGTTGCCGTGGTAACGCATCAAACTTTAAGATTATTTTTTGATGCTTTTGAGACTCTTAGCATTCTTGAAATTGCATGAAACTCGACAGACACATCACATTTATTAGCCAGTAGACATGTGCAAAGTTTCAGAAACGGGCGTGGTGCAGGGGCTCAGTAGCGCCACCTTTTGACAAAAGAGGGGGAGTTAGGTCTATACTTTTATCTACAATCTTAAAACTCAGTAAGTATATTGTTCATATCGAGCTGGACAACTTTCTAATTTAAAGTCATTAGCTCAGACCAACAGGAAGTCAGATATTTTGGTTTGAATGTGGATGTTTTGGAGAATTTTTTCTTCCTCTCTCTCTGACCCTACGTCTCTCCGTGTGTTTGAGGGGAGGGGGGTTTGTCTGCTGAGTGAGAATGCTTTTATTTTTGTTTTTCAAGGTTTTGGGGCCCTTAACATGCTCGAAAACTCTTGAAACTTAGCACACAGGTCAGAACCCGCGGCCATCAGGGCCGGGCTGAAGATGGTACTCGGGCGTGGCAGGGGGGCTCGACAGCGCCACCTGGAATGGGATTCGAACACTTGTCCATATATCAAACATGCTTGCATGAAATAATATGAAACTCGGTACACTTATAGATCTCATCGGGCCGAACAACTTTCGTGCTCTAAGTTTTACGACAGCTCAACAGGAAGTCAGCTATTATGGGTTGTTTGGAAAATGCATGCTTTTATTTTTGATATACTTCTATTAGAGAATTAATCCAAACGCCACGAAACTCGGTCAGCGTAAAGTCAAGACATTGAGGATGCTAAATTGCGGACGGATTTTTGATATCTCGAACGGTTTTGCCGTGGCGAGGAAATGAATTTATGACTAAAAAAGGACACATAAAGTGTGTTATAACTTAGATAATTTTACCTACAGTTACAAAACTTGGCGTATATAATGTTCTCATCAAGCCGAACAACTTTCTAATTTACATCCTTTAGCTCCGACCAACAGAAAGTCAGATATTGTGGCTTGAATGTGGATTCTGAGAATTTTCTCTCCCTCTCTCTGACAGAGAGAATGCACCCTGCCATTCTTTATGTGTGTGTGTCTGTGTGTCTGTGTGAGGAGGGGGAGGGGGGGGTCTCTTCGGGTGATAGTTTAAACACAAATTCATACATAGGGCCATACTGCCCTCTTGTGTCCAAAATTGTATTTATACGCACTTTTATTTATTTATTACATGTATTACGCACACACACACACACACACACACACACAGTTCGATCGCGCCCGCCTCTCTCTCTCTCACACACACACACAGTTCGATCGCGCCCGCGTCTCTCTCTCTCTCACACACACACACACACACACACACACACACACACACACACACACACACACAGACAGTTCGATCGCGCCTCTCTCTCTCTCACACACACACACACACAGCTCGATCGCACCCGCGTCTCTCTCTCTCTCTCTCTCTCTCACACACACACACACAAACACACACAAACACACACACACACACAGTTCGATCGCGCCTCTCTCTCTCTCACGCACACACACAGTTCGATCGCACCCGCGCCTCTCCATGAATGGTTATTGTCATGGTGCAATGAGCAGAAATTGATTTTTGTAAATAATTGGAATCTGTTTTGGGAGCGACCAAGGCTCTTCCGCGCTGATGGCTTACACCCAAGTAGAATCGGGGCAGATCTTCTGTCGGATAACATCTCCAAGATGTTAAATACCATTTGACTAGTAACCAAAAATCCAAATCACAGTCTCTACTGCACCAATTTAATTGATATTAATACTAGTGTAGAACATTGCATAGAAACTGTGTCTATTCCTCGTTTACTAAGATCAAATAATAAATCTACTGCAGGATCTAGAAAAAATCTAATTGTTATTAAAACAAAAAATCTCGCTATTAGTGAACAAAAACAATTTCTAAAGCTAGGTCTTCTAAACATTAGATCGCTCACACCTAAGGCGGTTATTGTAAATGAAATGGTCACAGATAATAATTTCGATGTTCTGTGCCTTACTGAAACCTGGCTTAAACCAAACGATTATTTCGGTCTAAATGAGTCTACTCCGCCAGGATACTGTTATAAGCATGAGCCCCGTCTGATCGGTCGTGGCGGCGGTGTTGCAACAATCTACAGAGATATCCTGAATGTTACTAAGAAAACTCGTCATAGGTTTAATTCGTTTGAAGTACTTGTGCTAAATGTTACGCTCTTAGATGTAAGAAAAAAATCCCTATTATCTCTAGCATTGGCTACCGTATATAGACCTCCAGGGCCTTACGCCAATTTCCTAAAAGAGTTTGCTGACTTTCTATCAGATCTTTTGGTCAACGTCGATAAAGCATTAATTGTTGGAGATTTTAACATACACGTAGATAATTTAAATGATGCGTTAGGGGCTGCGTTTACAGATTTATTAAACTCCTTCGGGGTCAAGCAAAACGTCACCGGACCAACTCATCGTCTTAATCATACACTCGATTTAATTATATCATATGGAACCAATCCAACCGATATAGATATTGTTCCACAAAGTGATGATGTCACTGACCACTACTTGGTAACTTGCATATTACGCACTGCTGTAATATGTCATGCTGCGCCACGTTATCGACCAGGTAGAACAATTCGTCCATCCACCATAGATCATTTCTCAAATAGCTTATCTGATCTGTCTCAGCTGCTGTCTGAACCCAAACAAACAGATGAATTAGACGAACTAACTAGCACTATGAGCACCATTCTCTCTAGAACATTGGATATTGTTGCACCCATTAGATTAAAAAAGGTCAGAGAAAAAAGTATAGCACCATGGTACAATAATACTACGTATGTTTTAAAGAGAGAAATCCGTAATTTAGAGCGTAAATGGAAAAAAACTAATTTAGAGGTCTTTAGAATCGCGTGGAAAGACAGTATGTCACTTTATAAAAAGGCACTTAAAACGGCCAGGGCTGAGCACCTCAGCAAATTAATAGAAAACAACCGAAATAATCCAAGGTTTTTATTTAATACCGTGGCTAGACTAACAAATAAACAGACGTCGTCTGAACAAAATACCTCGTTACAGTTTAGTAGTAATGATTTCATGAACTTCTTCACCGAGAAAATTGAAAGCATCAGAATCAAAATCGTAAACGTTCGATCTTTGCTCGCGCCTTATAATTCGGCCGCAATTATCACCCCGCAAGAACAATTACAATGCTTTACAACCATAGAACAAAAAGAGTTAAATAAACTTATCACTTCATCTAAAACAACAACATGTTTATTAGATCCTATACCAACTGAACTACTGAAAGAAGTGTTACCTGTAGTGGAAGAGCCTCTTCTCAATATTATTAACTCATCTTTATCTTTAGGTCATGTTCCAAGAACGTTCAAGCTGGCAGTTATAAAACCTCTTATTAAGAAACCACAATTAGATCCAAATAACCTAGCAAATTACAGACCCATTTCGAATCTTCAATTTATGTCAAAAATATTAGAAAGAGTTGTGTCCGCTAAACTCGGCTCTTTCTTGCAAGAAAACGACATCTATGAAAAGTTTCAGTCTGGATTCAGGCCACATCATAGCACTGAAACTGCGCTTGTTAGAATCACAAATGATTTACTTTTAGCTTCGGACCAAGGCTGTATCTCAGTACTAGTTTTACTTGATCTTAGTGCTGCGTTCGATACTATAGATCACACAATACTCTTAGATCGACTACAAAATTACACTGGTGTTCAAGGACAAGCATTAAGCTGGTTCAGGTCATACTTATCTGACCGCTACCATTTCGTCTACTTAAATGGAGAAAAATCGATTATAACTTCGGCAAACTATGGAGTGCCGCAGGGATCTGTGTTAGGCCCTTTATTATTCTCAATATATATGCTGCCACTTGGTAATATTCTAAGGAAACATGGAATTAGTTTCCATTGTTATGCTGATGACACTCAAATATATATTTCCTCACGGCCAGATGAATACGCTAAATTATCCAAATTGACAGATTGTGTTAAAGATATAAAAGATTGGATGACGCATAATTTTCTTTTATTAAATCCAGACAAGACAGAGGTAATACTTATCGGTTCTAAAAACCATCCACAAAACCTTTCACAGCACGACTTTAACACAGTAGGATGCCCTTTTACTCTATCCGCTACAGTAAAAGACCTGGGTGTTACATTAGACTGCAACCTGTCTTTTGAAAAGCATATTTCATATGTTACAAAAACAGCCTTTTTCCACCTTAGAAACATTGCTAAGCTACGTAATATGCTATCAGTCTCTGATGCAGAAAAGTTAGTTCATGCATTCATGACCTCGAGACTAGATTACTGTAATGCTTTATTAGCTGGTTGTCCTGCATCTTCAATAAACAAGCTACAGTTAGTCCAAAATGCAGCCGCTAGAGTTCTTACTAGATCAAGAAAATATGATCATATAACACCGATTTTATCATCACTTCATTGGTTACCTATAAAGTTCCGTATTAATTACAAGGTATTGCTTTTGACCTATAAAGCTCTAAATGGTTTAGCTCCAGTCTATTTAACGGATCTTCTATCGCCTTACAATCCATCGCGCTCTTTAAGATCACTAGATTCGAGGTTTCTGGTCATTCCTAGGATATCCAGATCCACCAAAGGAGGCAGAGCATTTTCACATTTAGCTCCGAAGCTCTGGAATAGCCTTCCTGATATTGTTCGTTGCTCAGACTCGCTCTCCCAGTTTAAAACTAGACTGAAGACGCATCTATTTAGCCAGGCATTCATATAAATTTTTATCTTACAGTTACTGTAAATTCGGCCTCTAGTTCATAAACGCCAGAGGAGAACTGGCCCCCGACTGAGCCTGGGTTCTCCCAAGGTTTTTTTTTCTCCATTGGGTCATCTGATGGGGTGTTAGGACACCATTAGGTCACTGGATGGAGTTTTTCGGTTCCTTGCCACTGTTGCCTTAGGCTTGCTCAGTTGGGGATATTCAAATTAATTAACCAATCATACCATTGATCAGCTCTACCAAACTTGGATGTCTTTTTTCCAGTAATAAACAAACATTAAGTTGTTTTGATTGATACTGTGAAGCAGCTTTGATACAATCTGTATTGTGAAAAGCGCTATATAAATATATTTGACTTGACTTGACTTGACTCTCTCTCTCACACACACACACACACACACACACACACACAGTTCGATCGCGCCCGCGCCTCTGTCTCTCTCTCTCTCTCACACACACTTTGCAATGATGTTGTCCTCTATGAACAAAATGACGGAGTATGTTTTTGTTTCCACTGTTCGATCGCGCCCACGCCTCACACACACACACACACACACACACACACACACACACACACACACACACACACACACACACACACACACACACACACACACACACAACATATAAACAGTTGTGTACTTTTTTTTTTAGAATTCTTTGATGAACATAAAGTTAAAAACAACAGCATTTATTTGAAATAGAATATTTTGTAACATTATAAATGTCTTTACTGTCACTTTTTATCAATTTAATTCCTCCTTGATGAATAAAAGTATTGATCCATTTTATTTATTTCCCCCAAAAAATAAAATAAAAATTCTTACTGACCCCAAAGTTTTGAACGGTAGTGTTTAATGTTACAAAACATTATTTTTCAGATAAATGCTGTTCTTTTGAACTTTCTATTCATCAAAGTATCCTGAAATAAAAATGTAAATAACTGTTTTCAACATTGATGATAATGAAAAAAATTTCTTGAGCATCAAATCATCATATTATACTGATTTCTGAAGGATCATGTGACACTGAAGACTGGAGTAATGATGCTGAAAATTCAGCTTTGATCACAGGAATAATTTACACTTTACTATATATTTACATAGAAAACAGCTGATTTACATTGAAATATTATTTCACAATATTACTGGGTTTGTTTTGTATTTTTAATCAAATAAATGCAGCCTTGGTGAGCATAAGTGACTTCTTTTAAAAACATTAAAAATCTTACCGACCCCAAACTTTTGAACGGCAGTGTATATATTTATAGCTACGAGCAGCGATTACGGGCCCAAGCCGGTGGCACCGCAACCCCGGTTATAGCGCCACCAACTGGCAGCAGGAAGTGTGTCACTTTCAAAATTATTTGAAATCACCCTCTTATTTTTACCTGATTTGCTTCAAACTTCACTACTATAATGTAAACACACGGCAGATGTAGACCTGACCTTTCAGAAGGTTGCTCACACATACTTTGTGATTGATATGTGCCCTCGATGCGCACTTTTGCAGAGCCCACACCAATGCAAGCTCTACAGCACACTTCTTTTCGACACTCAAAGCAGGGTTACGTTTTTTTGCATGTCGTGCACAATAACCCTAAAGGCACCAGGGTGGCGGTGCCACCGGCTTTATATATATATATATATATATATATATATATATATAGCTGCGAGCAGCGATGAAGGGCCAAAGGCGGCGGTACCGCCACCCCGGTGCCTTTAGGTAGCTAAAGGCACCGGGGTTGCGGTGCCACCGGCTTGGGCCCGTAATCGCTGCTCGCAACTATATTTATTATTATTCTCCGAAATGAATCGCATTTTTGAGGGCCTAAACATGCACGAAAACTCACGAAAATTTGCACACGCGTCAGAACTGGCGAAAATTTACATCTGATATGTGTTTCAGAATTGGGCGGGGCAAAATGGCTCGATAGCGCCACCTGTAAAGGTTCAACGGAGTGCGCCTCCCGCTACGTTTCACATACGTGTACGAAATTCGGTACATGCATGTAATGACCCAATACCTACAAAAAAGTCTCTTGGAGCGTATCCCTAAACACAACAGGAAGTCAGCTATTTTGATCTTCCTCTCCGATTTTTGTGCATTTTTTGCCATTTTCAGGCCTCGTACTTTAATGAACTCCTCTTACAGTTTTAATCTGATCATCTTCAAATTTGGTGAGTGTAATATTAAGGCCTTTGCGACGTTAAATTGCGAAGTTCTTGAGTTTTCGTCGAAGGGCGTCTCCTCAGCGGCCTGACAAATTTCAATGTTTCGCCATGAAACAGGAAGTTGCTGTAACTCAGGCAAACAATGTCCAATCTGCCCCAAACTTCACACGTTTGATAAGAGTTCTGTCCTGAACACATGTCCATGCTCATATTCAGTTACAGTCATAGCGCCAACTGCTGGCAACAGGAAGTGACATGTTTAAAACTGTTGTGGACTCCTGATAACATATAAAAAAAGTGCCAGCAAGTGCTAAACATGCTAGCAACATACTAGAAACATGCTAAAACATGCTAGCAAACACTTAGCTAAGTGCTAAAGCATGCTATTACTAAAATTAAATAGGAATTTGCTGTAACTCAGGCATGGAATGTCAAATCTGCCCCAAACTTCACACGTTTGATAAGAGTCCTGCCCTGAACACATCTATATGAGAATATTCAGTTATAGTAATAGCGCCACCTACTGGCAACAGGAAGTGACATGTTTAACACTGTGATTCAGTACTAGCAACATATTAAATATGCCATTGAGTTATAAACATGTTAGAAACATGTTAAAACATGCTAGCAATTCTTAGCTAAGTGCAAAAGCAAGCTAATGCAATGAAACAGGAAGTTGTTGTTACTCAAGAAGGCAATGTCCAATCTGCCCCAAACTTCACACGTTTGATAAAAGTTATCTCCTAAACACATGTCCATGCTCATATTCAGTTATAATCATAGCGCCGCCTGCTGGCAACAGGAAGTGACGTTTAACACTGTTCTGGACTCCTAATAGGTACATGCATGTAATGACCCAATACCTACAAAAAAGTCTCTTGGAGTGTATCCCTAAACACAACAGGAAGTCAGCCATTTTGATCTTCCTCTCTGATTTGTGTGCAGTTTTTGCCATTTTCAGGCCTCGTACTTTAACTAACTCCTCCAACAGTTTTAATCTGATCATCTTCAAATTTGGTGAGTGTAATCTTAAGGCCTTTGCGACGTTAAATTGCGAAGATCTTGAGTTTTCGTCCAAGGGCGTGTCCTCGGCGGCCTGACAAATTTTGATGTTTCGCCATGAAACAGGAAGTTGCTGTAACTCAGGCAAACAATGTCCAATCTGCCCCAAACTTCACACGTTTGATAAGAGTTCTGTCCTGAACACATGTCCATGCTCATATTCAGTTACAGTCATAGCGCCAACTGCTGGCAACAGGAAGTGACATGTTTAACACTGTTGTGGACTCCTAATAATATATAAAAAAAGTGCCAGCAAGTGTTAAACATGCTAGCAACATACTAGAAACATGCTAGCAAACACTTAGGTAAGTGCTAAAGCATGCTATTACTGCAATTAAATAGGAATTTGCTGTAACTCAAGCATGGAATGTCAAATCTGCCCCAAACTTCACACATTTGATAAGAGTCATCCCTGAACACATATACATGAGAATATTCAGTTATAGTAATTGCGCCACCTACTGGCAACAGGAAGTGACATGTTTAACACTGTGATGCAGTACTAGCAACATATTAAATATGCCATTGAGTTATAAAAATGTTAGAAACATGTTAAAACATGCTAGCAATTTTTAGCTAAGGGCTAAAGCATGCTAATGCAATGAAACAGGAAGTTGTTGTTACTCAAGAAGGCAATGTCCAGTCTGTCCCAAACTTCACACGTTTGATAAGAGTCCTGCCCTGAACAAATCTACATGACAATTTTCAGTTAAAGTAATAGCGACACCTACTGGCAACAGGAAGTGACATGTTTTACAGTGTGATGCAGTACTAGCAACATAGTAAATATGCCATTGAGTTATAAACATGTTAGAAACATCTTAAAACATGCTAGCAATTCTTAGCTAAGTGCTAACGCATACTAATGCAATGAAACAGGAAGTTGTTTTTACTGAAGAAGGCAATGTCCAATCTGCCCTAAACTTCACACGTTTGATTAGAGTCCTGCCCTGAACATATCTACATGACAATTTTAAGTTAAAGTAATAACGCCACCTACTGTCAAAAGGAAGTGACATATTTTACACTGTGATGCAGTACTAGCAACATATTAAATATGCCATTGAGTTCTAAACATGCTAGAAACATGCTAAAGCATGCTAGCAACACTTATCTGAGTGATAACGCATGCTATTATCCCCATAATAAAGGACATTTTTGTAACTGACTTTGACATACTCCTCCTATATTTACCTACTTAAATGCACATTGCCTACCGTGCTCTGTCTTCCTAAAGCCACCGGGTGGCGGTGGCACGGGTGCGAGGGCCCTTTCAATGCTGCTTGCAGCTTTAATTAACTATGTATTTGATTATTCTTTCTTGCCAGGTTCTTCAAAAAGTCTATCAATCACAACAATGTATACAATCATAGATGATTCACAAATAATCACAATAATTTAGAAAAAATTATGCGATAAAATTTCAAATTGGATCCTGTAGGTGATTCTTGCACCCAGAAACACAACAAGATGACATTTAATAAAAATAATAATAATTTAAGATCCTTAATATGTAGCCGAATATGTGCTGGTTTGTATTGGCCGCCTCCATTTTTCACTTTGTTTTGCCTCCAGCTAACGCTGTGACGTAATTGTGACGTCGGCGCAAAAGGGGTCTATAGGCGATTGGCTCTTTTATTATTAGGCGGGACATATTCTGCCATATTGTGCATTGCACTTTCTCCCATTCATAGTAATACGAGTGCACCGTGCATATCTTAAGTCGTTGCTACATATTAGTGGTGGAAAATTTAATTTTTTCCAGAGATACGTTCATTTTCAGTTCGTTCACCAAAATTATTCGTTCTGATTCGTTCAGAGACAATTTCTTCATATTAGGCTACATAAATACGGCAGCAGGTGGCGAAAAAGAGTGTCTTTTGTGCTATGTCTTAAGTCAACAAACATATTTACTTGTTACAAAAAAACTTAACTTTAACTTGGCTTTGTTAAAATGTGTGCCTAATTTACTCATTAAATTAATAAAATAAATCTAAGTGGTTCAGATGACCAAAGCACAAGGTTTTCTTGCATAATTAACATTTTAATTGTTTGGTCAGACATTTAAAACATTCATAAATATGGGATTATATTAAACGTTGAGTTATGTTCTGTATGTTAAATATGAATATATAAACAATCATATTTGCATACGCTTTCTGCTGAATGCGATTGAATCACATGCTAAATGACCGATCTACCCGGCACTCTCATTCATTTCATTCACAAACTAAATGTACTATTCTAACTCATCTTGCTCACTTGGGGAAGTCATCTTGGCAAATAAAACAACTAAAAGTAAACTGACAAAAAATATAACAATTGGACAGTGAGCAAAACCTGGTTAGGCTTTTGTTATAGCTGAAGGGACAGCTTTTAGTTCTCACTGACAAATAAGGTGTTGCCTTTTTATATTTTTTTTAAACAAGGACTGAAACTGTCATTATTTTGAACCTCATTTCTGGTCAAGCACAGTGTCCAGATAACTCTTTTAAAAACACTCTTTTTGTCCGTGTGTTTGTGAGTTAGTGAAGTGTCACAAGTTCATTAACAGATGTGTAAAATATTTGGCAGTTGGCACACTCATGTTTATTGTTGTGGGTGTGGTGTGGGATGGATCTTTGAAGACTCTGATAATGACCCAAGAACTTTTCCCATATGGACATTTCTGGTTTGAACATACTGCTGGTACCTGCACACTGAAATCCCCCCCCTATAGGAGTCCTTTGGCTGCTCCTATAGATGATTCCTTTATCTGTCTGTCATCTCTCCATGGAAACCTATAAATGGACTCATTATTCTCAGTGAAAAGAAGAATCGTCAGAGATATATTCTCAGGGAGAAAAAACATCTCAATTTATACTTTACCCCCTGGGAGGGGTTTTAGGGGTTTGAGTTGCAGAAACCCCCAAACCTAGGCAAAAAGGATCATACAATGAACATGAATAGGACAGGCATGGGTGTCTCTGAACATGCTGGAGCAAAATTCAGCGTGGAGAGGATCATCCTGGATGAACTCAAACTAGAGGAATTAGCTCAACGGCAGACTGAAATCCACAGGTCCTCTATAAAGCAGAAGATCTGTGACTCTATAAGGTAAGATTCAAAGACACAAAGTGTGTTGTTATGCAAGGAAAAAGATGCAGCCCCCTTTATGACTTGGGTTGGATATCATTTAAAAAAAATGATCAATTCCAATTCTGCTTATCAATTATGATTCTTATCTACTCCTAATTTTGATTCCAATAAGGTAAAAAAAAAAAAAAACACTTATCATTATATCATATCATTCACATTTATTCTGAGTCTTATTGCAAAACATTTAATTGTAGCTGAATACCATGAACAAAAATCAACAAGCTAAAGAACACTTACACAAGAAACTTTTGCCTATGGTTTAAAAAACAACTAGCCTAACTAATATAAAATTCAAGTATTATTAAAGACAAGTAAACACTCAGTAATAAAAAAAATAATAATAATAAACAAATTAGCAATTGCACAAATAGATGGAACCGAACAAAGATATGATTGAAATAAACAGTGTTATAAGATTTTCAGGTATTCAGATATACAGAAACTGTAATCTAATGTAAAATAACACTGCACTTTATAAATAAAATACAAATTACAAATATAGAAGGTTATTCAGTCAAAAACTATGAGGGAATTTTCTCTTTGTCTTTTGTTGTTTTATGTGATTGTAGAGATGGCCGCAGGAATATTAGACTGCTGTCACTTTAAAAGCTGCACGGATCCAATATACTGTTAAACTTGCGTTTTCTTTGTCAACTATTTACGTACACTTAAGATATAGTAATCGATTGTGTCTTTACGAGGACATTTGACATTTTTGTGTGTATTTGTCCGTTCAAGTGCCAAAAAACGTGAAAGAGAACTATCAGTATCGTGCAGTGTGAGATGTGGCTTTCTGTGCGCACAATTTGGATGTGTACGCAGTACAGGAAACAGGTGTGGGTCTTCTTGCACTTGAATGGTTTTAAGTCATGTTAAAATGCACACAATCAATAAGAAGAATTGAAATGTGCGCATCTTATCGAATCTCCGGTTTTTGGAACTGATATGTGACGTGGTACATTTGCACTTAAAATTGAATTCGAATTTTTATCATCAATCACTTTGTTTTAAAAATGTAAATTAATCTATCAATCTATCAATCAATCTATCTATCTATCTATCTATCTATCTATCTATCTATCTATCTATCTATCTATCTATCTATCTATCTATCTATTTATTTATCTATCTATCTGTCTGTCTGTCTGTCTGTCTTTAATGAAATCATTAATGCATTGGATATTGTTGCTGTTAGTTAATAATGCCAAAGTAGATTTATAGAGTTAAACTATTTTCCATGAACACATTCTATAAAACTGTTATTCTTTCACTGTCTGCAAGGTGCTCTGTAGGACAGTGGAAGATTTGGATTGTAACATGGATACCAGTTTTGTCCTGGATACCCCGGTATTCCGTTCAGGAGAATGGACTTGGTGACCTGGTTTCAGGTGTCAGTGTGGGAATCATGCATCTGCCTCAGGGTCAGTTTACAAGTTCAAGTTACAAAGCAAAACATTAGATAAAAATTCTCAAAATGTTCTTTGAAGAATAAAAAAAAAAAAACCTGACAAAACCACATTGCTGGGATGTCCTCAAGAAAAAGGGTTCATAATCGTGATAAAAAATGTTTTAATAAAAATATAACAGCAGAACTGAACAGGAAGTCTTTAAAGGGATACATTATAGAGTGGGTATAAAAAGTATACACACCCCTGTTAAAACAGCTGTTTATTGTGTTGTAAAACATGAAGCAAAGATAAATCATGTCAGAACTTTTGCACGTTTAATGAAAAAAATTGCAACCTTTATTGCCACTGAAAACCAGTGACACATTTTAAGAGCAAAAAAATATATACAGTATATTCCTGGAATAACTAACTGCATACAGCACTCAGTCTGTTTGGACATCTTGACATGGGAATATTTTCCCACTTTTCTTTGCAAAAACACTCTCTGGTAAATTGGAATGACTTTTTATATCCACTATAAGCTTGTCTGTGTGTTGATTGATACTCAGGTATGGCATACGCTCTTTTGGCTTCTGTCCCACCTGTGTTTGGTCTCTACACCTCCTTCTATCCTGTACTGGTGTACTTCATCTTTGGCACCTCTAAACACGTCTCCATAGGTGAGGGGAAGAGAAAGAATGTAGCTAAATGTGAAATGGGATTTTGTATTTGATTCAAAATACATTTAAAACATCTAATACTTTTACCAGCATTATCACGCATAATTGTCATACATACTGGATGATATATACATAGCCTACATTACAATAATAATTTCTGACAGTGGGATTCAGTAAAAACACCCAATTTGCGCGCTTTCAATGCATTTTAGGAACCTTTGCGGTGATTAGCATAATGATCGGGAGCGTCTCAGAGCGATTGGCTCCTGAGGATCACTTTCTGACCAATGGGACAAATGGATCAGTCATCATGGATACGGAGGCGCGAGACGTGCAACGGGTGAAAGTAGCCGCAGCAACGACGTTACTATGCGGCATCTTTCAAGTGAGTCTTGCAAATTAAACAAGAATATGAAAACAAACATGAAAATACAAAAGAATGAGAGAGTGAGAAAAGTAACCAAACAATGAATAAATGTGTGGGGGAAAACGCATGAAGGAATGTGAAAAACAATCAAATAAATAAATTAGAAAATAAAAGAATGAACAAACAAACAAACCAAGGATTAATGTAGAAAAACAAAACAATACATTTTGAAACCAATGCAGTTCCTTTATGTAATTTCAAATATTTTGCTAAAATGTTTTTGTTAATTTCGTGTTGTGTCTTTTTCTGTAGGTTGTATTGGGTCTGGTTCGGTTCGGGTTTGTAGTGACGTATCTCTCCGAGCCGTTAGTGCGGGGCTACACTACAGGCGCGGCCACTCACGTCATCATCTCTCAACTCAAATACATGTTAGGAGTTTCGCCCAGACGATTCACTGGACCCCTGCAGCTGCTTCATGTGAGTATTTCAGTATATCTTGGAAACTAATTACGTAAATTAAAAAATAGCATGCGTTACTGCTGACTATATTACTTATTTAAATAAGATTAATGTAATAGATGATAAAAGTTTTTCATTTACATTATGTAAATGAACATTTTGTAACTTTATGTAACGATGCATGTTTTGGTGTTTTGGCATGATAGCCTAGTGAGGCTATCATTCCTGTTCCTGTATTCTCTTGAGTATCAGTTTATTAAAATAAGATTGAATTCTCCGTTGTAGAGTTTACTGACCAGCAGTAAGTAACTGAATGCGGGAATAATATATTAATATATATCCCAGACAGCAACATAGTGTTGGCCCAGATCTGGCCCATCTGGTACACGTGGATCCCACACGTACCAGATGTGGGCCGGATTAGGGCCGACAACATTGCTGACTTGGAGAAAGTGCAACGCACAATATGGCGGAATAAGTCCCGCCTTCTAAATAAAAGAGCCAATCGCCTATTAACATAGTCAATACTAATAACACAGCATTTCAATATTTTGAAACATAATGTTTAAGTAATGAGTTTAAAGGTATGGTATGTAATTTCAGACAGGCTAGCAATAGCATGCTAGCTAATTTGAAAAGTCACTGCACTAATATGCACTCAGATAAACCATATTAAAGACTATAGCCGTAATTTACGGGTGGGACATGTCCCCACTACTTTTTGCCAGGGTCGATATTGTTCCCACCACTTTTTAAAACATCTCGTGGCACAGATGTACCAATACAAATAAATAAAACATCTCCAGCTAGCAAAGCATTCATTTAATTCGTTTGTTAAATAAGAGGCGATCTAGCGCTGAAATGTGTTGTTTTTGAAATCAAGTGATCAAAGTGCTTGTTGCCACTGCGATCTGTGGCACGGTTACAGCGTTATCTCGTGGCTCACGCACATTCTTCACACGGACACGCGCTTCTATCCGTTGCGGAGACTCTCTACTCGTTCTGGTGAAATCACAAAACAAAATGCACACAACTTGTCCCTGCTTGATATAATACAACCACTGATGAACATATTCGGTTTTGATGAGAAAAAAACAAACTATCTGTACGTTCACACCGCCGCCGACTTGAGCTTCCAAAGCAATGGAAGCTGGCTTCTCTCAGCTGCAAGGAGCGTCAAATCCATCGGCGTCGCGTTTTGGGCGTTTTGAGCGTCTTGAGCGTCAATCAGAAAGTTGAAAGTAGCTCAACTTTATGGTAATGAGCTATGACGCGGTTCAGCGGCAAGCAGCGGCAAAAGCCAGCAACCAATCGGAATATAGACGTCCTCCGCGCTGGCTGATTCTGGAGAAACACACGATGTAAGCTTTCATTCCTACCAAAACATTAGTTCCGAGAAAATGGAGGAGAAGCTAATAATCGCCGTTGATGGGTTTCCTATCATTTATGATATGACGTTGTTTGCTTATAGGGACCAGTTACAAAAGAACGAGGCATGGGATAAAATAGCTGGGATAGTTTACATTTTTGTTCTTAAAGTTGAACTTATTTTAACTTGAATGACGCGTTTTTTAAAACGCTGTGACATGCGCGAGACGCGGCAAAAGACACAAAGCTCGAGCACACAGTCTAGCGCGTGTTTACATAGTTAAATAGAAAAGCAGTGAAGTGGAATGCAAAAACACCAATCTCATGTGACATTTCATGTTGTGACACTTCTCTTCTCCCTGCTACGTCAGAGCGACCAAAGCGTCAACAAGCTTCCCCGTACTTTTTGACAAGCGTCCTTGACAGGGCGTCCAGAGCTTCTTTGCCGCTCAAGTCGGCGGCGGTGTGAACGTACGGTATACGAGTGCGGGTTAGAACCCAGAAATTCTGACATGCTCGGCAAAAGTTCTTCCACTGGACCATTAAAGTACACACATATGATAGTCGGATCTATGTATTTATTCCATGACAATTCTCGGCAATATTAGATCTCATTAAATGACCAATTAAACCCAATCTCCTATTTAACTGGACATAGTAATGTTATTGTACCCATATATCTGATTTTGCATCGTATTAGCATCCGATCCTATATCTGATTTACGTTTCCTAGTCTGAGTCCTTGTCTAGTTTTGAGTTTATCTAATAAAGTGTGCTGCACTTGGATCCTGCTTCCTCCTTGCTTCAACCGCTTCGTAACAGACACACACACACACACACATGTCCCGCCCACTTTTTAAAACAAAGTTACACCACTGTTATAGACCTCAGTGTTTTACACAATGGTGCACAAGTAGAATAATGAATGTCTCCCCTATAAATTAAAATTTCAGACATTTTCAAAATACACATTTATTTTAAGGTGACGTAGTTACATTGTACTTAAATAAGTAGTGAGTAATATTAATTAACTACATGTACTTAGGGTTTAGCTTAGGTTTAGTTACTTGTAATTATGCATAACTTACTGTTATTACTATAGTAAGTACATTCATTTCTCTCTCTCTCTTTAGACTCTGGTGGAGCTGGGCAGTTTATTACCGCAGACTCATATTCCCACTCTGGTGATCAGTCTGGTGGCTCTCACAGCTCTGGTAATTGTAAAAGAGATCAACTCCTGTTACCGTCACAAATTACTCCTCCCTGTTCCCATAGAGCTCATGCTGGTGAGTATATGGTGTGCCATGATTTTTCTGTAAACTCCAGTAGTATTCAAAACGTCAGATGCTCAGTAAACTACTTTGGGTGTATCTTTCCAGATTATTGCAGGGACTCTTGTTTCTCATTATACTGATCTGAAAGCTGTTAATGGTGTCGATGTGGTGGGAAAAATTCCCAGTGGGTAAGTGTGTGCTTCACATCACATACAGTACATAGGGATAGATTTTGAGTGGGTACTGAAAATTAAACTGTTTCTTTTGAAACACCAATCCTCATGCAGAAGGTTAGAAAGTTTTCTTGGTGACTCACTTCTTGGTCTTAATCTCTGTTGACTGACTTTGTTAAACCCATCAAAAGAGTCTACAGAAAAGCACTAATCCCAAGCCTCGTGAAATTCCATCACTTACACCCTCACGTGAGAGATTTACTGGACCTTTGACTTCCTTCAAATGTGAGTATCAAATATGATCCATCAGGGTTTTGAGGAACGTTTATTTGTTCATCTCTCGATCTTCATTTTATTGCATTGCATTATATTTTTTGCCCCCACTATAAAAACTACAGAACTTTGGTCATAAAACTAAGCATTTAAATATCATCTTAAGACATTATGGGAGATATAGAGTGATAAATTATATTTATATGCATTTTATGTAAGTATATCAGCTATACTATTATAAAGATCTAATTGATTTACATTACAAGCTATCAGAATTTCATCTAAATTTTTTGGCCATATATCAGGAACTGCATCAAATTGCAATTTTTTGCTCAGTTTTGGCCTCTGAAAAAGAATGAGCTTAATAATTTCCTGTATCATGAGCCATAAAAGCCTGATGTATCAAATATGATACTCAACAAAAAACTTTGACTATTATTATGTTATTTCACACGTCAGGCTTTACAGGGTTAAGCATATACAAGACACACACAAAGGTCGGTTGGGAGAAATGACCTTTGCCCCATGCACCTAAAAGCCAAAGCTGTGTTAGTGATCTGTAACCTCTGACCTCTCCACAGGCTGGTGCCACCCAGAGTCCCAGAGGTGGGTTTCTTCTCCTCAGTGGTAGGAGACGCGTTTGCCGTGGCTGTGGTGGGATACGCCATCAGCATTTCTCTGGGCAACACTTTTGCTCTCAAATATGGATATAAAGTAGACAGCAATCAGGTACAACATATTTCACCCAAAAACCGACATGAGCCAACCAACCCATGTGGCACGTATCCTTTCAGTACACTTGTTCACATAGATATATCATGCTCTGAAAATGTAAACACATTGAGCACAGATGAGAGTCTCTCATTGTCCCTCTGCAGGAGTTGGTGGCGTTGGGGTTCAGTAATGTCATTGGTGGCTTCTTCCAGTGCTACTCTGTCACTTCCTCACTATCTCGCAGTCTTGTCCAGGAGAGCACAGGGGGGAAAACACAGGTGATATTCCACTTGAGAAAAACACACAGTGAAGAAGAAAAAAGAAAGTGGGTCACTTTTTCAAAAGAAGAAAAAGTGACCCAAAAGTGACAGTAAAGACATTTGAAATGCAGTTCTTTTGAGCTGAATTTTTTTTTATTATGGTTTCCACAAAAATATGAAGCAGCACTGTTTTCAAAATTGATAATAATAAATGTTTCTTCATGTGACACTGAATCATGGATCATGTGAGTAATGATGCTGAAAATTCAGCTTTGATCTTGTAAGGCCCGGCTGGATTGGCCCAAAGAAGGTTTTCCGATCAGCGGGTGAAGGTCTCTGCCCGTTACCGTCTTTCCACGTGACAAAGTAATTTGATTAAATGAAATACATTTTCTCAAATGTATTAACTCATTATTTCATCTGACTCCATAAATGAAAAAGGTTTTAATGATATATCTACATCATTAAGTGTGTGTGAATGTTTGACTATTCTTTTTAACTCTTTACTGAAAATAATGTCAGAGTCGATTAGAATTAAATCAAATGTTTACAATTTATTATGTCAGGTAAATGGATCACACCAATTGCATAATCAGTTCAAAGATAATAGATACAAACATCAAATGCTCTGGAATAAAGAGAGAAGATGCAATACCTTGACATTGTCAAAACTACATGATGGCAAGTGTTTTGGTGCACTTCGCATCACGGGCTAATCTGGTTACAGAAAACGCCCCGAGCTCTAGTTGCATTTCATTATATAGTGTTACGAGCCTGGCTCAAAGCAAGCAACAGAGTAGGGAAAAGGCCACACACGGAATAGTAATATACTAGATTTATTAAATGAATAGAATTTTAACAGAATAAACTTTGTACAGCCAGTAATGAAGTTGGCTTTGACAAAAATAAAAATGTAAACAATCAAAATCAAACAAAATCCTAAACGGTGCAGGAGAGATGCAACGGAGGCTGGTTCTCCTCCCGGTCTCATCTGAAGCGTCTTTAAAGGCCCAGACCAGGAACTAATTAGCACAACTCCAAACACCTGCGCCCAGCTCACCTGCAGGAGACAGACACAACATACACAGCCAGGAGGAGGAGCCAGGCAAGGCCGTGACAATAGACAGAGCTCATTTCAAATGTAAACATGAGTTCACAGTGGGAATTCACATTAATCATCGTCCCAGACTTACTGGGGGCAGAATTTGGTTTACATGGAACCATTTGCTAACAATGGGAATTTGAAATGAGTTTACACCTTCTGAGAGCATGAGGCCATATGCCTGGAAGACACACCCTCCTATGTATGTGAATTATTTCTAAACTCTTAAATGCCTTATTACCTTCTGGTTTACTTCTTTGAGAATGAGACCTTTGTACCAGTCGCACTGAGACATTTCAAATGATATCAAACGTGTGATACTGTATGATAATTATTCACATTAAACTATATAGATTCTTGGGATCTATTCAAGTAAATTCTTTGAATTTCAGGTGATCTCAGCATGAGGGAGAAGGAGTGGGGGGAGAGTGGGGGGTCAAGGGAAAAGATGTAGATTAGGTGAGACTTGCGTCTCGAATGGCGCACAAGAGAGATATTCAAATGTTAATTTGCTTTGTTCTCTCATAGAGTTGCGCTATCTTCCAGTTCTTCCAGTCTTACAATCTATGGAATAAATTACATTAAAATATATTACAATAGAAAACTTCTCTTTTAAATTGTAATAATATTTCAAAGTATTACTGTTTTTACTGTATTTTTGATCAAATAAATGCAGCCTTGGTGAGTATATAAGACTTCTTTCAAAAGCATTTTAAAATCATACCGACCCCAAACTTTTGCACATGCAGTATAAATATATAAAACATATGCTGTCTGTTATGCTCAACTATAAATATACTTGTGTGTCATGTAGGTGGCTGGAGTGATATCTGCTGTTATTGTGCTCATTACAGTTTTAAAGCTCGGTTCACTTTTTGAGGAACTGCCCACAGTAAGTCATGCACTCAAATTAACACTAGACAAAATATAAAGATACAAATAATATAGAGAGGAGCATTTGTGATATAGAATTACATTATGTAATTAAAATACTTGTAATTAATAAAACTCTGTAATTCAGGTTCTCTCTCCAAACATTGGCATTCATTGGTGGCTCTTGTGTCCAGTGTTGTTGTTGTTAAATAAAACTAAAATTATTAAAAAATTTGACAAAGCTGACATAAAATAGAAATATTAGATTAAAAACTTAAACTTGAAAAACTGCCTTGGCAACTAACTGAAATTATTTGAAGTACTAAAATAATTAAAACTGAAATAAAAATAAATTAAAGCTAAATAGAAATCTATATATCTAAATAGGAACACATAAAATACATAAGCACATAACAAAATTGCTAAAATGAAATGGAACATATAAAAATGAATGCTAATACAGAATATTAATAAATACTATAATATTACATTATATAAATAATACTAAAGAGGGGGTATATCTTAAAATTGTTCATTGGTTGCATCCACTTTCATCAACTGACCAATGACATTTATTTTCTTAATTAAAGTGAATAAATCAAAAAAGAAACACTGCCAGGTTGCCTATGTATCTGAATATTTTGCAGTAAACTTCAAATGTATTATAGTCCATACTTATAATCAGTATGTTTTATTGTAGTCAGCCTACATCATTTAGCAATTTTGTTCCTTCTACTATTTATTTAACAAGTTTCATATAAAATGGTTTGTCAAAATGAAAGTTTGTAAAGGTGTGATTAATCTCAGTTTTTGCTAAATTATTAGAATAAATGCCAATTAAAAAAATACTTCTGGAGCCAATGAAAGCTGTGTTTAGAAATTATTTATTTATTATTTTATTGATATATTTAACTACATGCTTAAATAATTTTAAATTTATTTATTTATTTATTGATTGATTGATTTATGCTACTTTTTTCAGATTAGTACATTAAAAATGTATTCCTTAATTCAAAATTCACTCCTAATCCTCCATTTGGACATCAGAGCAATGTTTAAGTTGTCGTTTGTGTGTCTGTCATCAGGCTGTGCTTTCCACCATCGTGTTTGTGAATCTGAAGGGAATGTTCATGCAGTGTCAGGATATTCCTGCTCTATGGAAGAGCAACAGAGTAGATCTGGTGAGATCTAATCATTAAAGACCAATAAATATGTCCGTCTCCTGTGTATGATACTGTGTCCCGATCCTCTCTAGGGCGTTCTAAACACTGCTTTTAACCGCGGTACCAAATGTATACAGTGTGAAACGATGAGGTGTTAGACTAGATGCTTAGAAATGGACAACCAATTACATGCCTCATATACAAATTGGACAGTCACCAAAACACAGCATGCTATATAAACAGTAGGGTATGTTTCAATGTTTTGAGGGTAAAAATGTCAAATGGTGACAGAAAATGTGACAATTGGAGTGAAGACGAGACCGTTTCATTCTTACATTTATAGTCGAAAAGACCATTTAATATGAACTTGATAGTAGGCTATGGCAATATATAATACGAGGATGTGCAATGCTTGAGCCTTTATGTAAATAAGTCGCATTTGTCCAATCAGTGACACTGACTCCACAAATGTGACCCTGGATGACAAAACCAGTCACATGGGTCATTTTTTTTTATTATTGAGATTTATACATCACATGGAAGCTGAATAAATAAGCTTTCCATTGATGTATGGTTTGTTAGGATTGGACAATATTTGGCAGAGATACAACTATTTGAAAATCTGGAATCTGAGGGTGCAAAAAAATCTAAACATTGAGAAAATCGGCTTTAAAGTTTTTTTTTTTTTCAATTTATGTTCGCGGTTGTGCTGCATTCACTCACAAAAATAAATGTTTTATACATTTACGGTGGGAAATTTACAAAATATCTTCATGGAACATGATCTTTACTTAATATCCTAATGATTTTTGGCATAAAAGAAAAACTTATAATTTTGACCCATACCATGTATTGTTGGCTATTCCCACAAATATACCCGTGCTACTTAAGACTGGTTTTGTGATCCAGGGTCACAAATATGCAAATAAGGACATTAACCTTGAGAGTGTACAATGAAATGTCTGCTTATGAATACCCAGGATTAATTATTAATCAAGGGTACATTATGAGCAGTGTGAAATGTGAAGCAAGATAACCCAGGGTTAGCTGGTGTGAAAAGCCCTTCTCTGTCTGTTCCTCTAGCTGGTGTGGCTGGGGACGTTTCTCTTTACTGTTCTGCTGAATCTGGATCTGGGTCTGGCAGCGTCCGTCATATTCACACTGCTCACAGTGATCTTCAGGACTCAGCGGTGAGCCTGTGTGAAAGTGTGTTTGTGTGTCTATAAAGATAAAGACTGTATTTCATAACCATCCTAATGTCTTTCTGTCTAGTCCGAGGTACTCTTTACTTGGCAGGGTGCCTGACACAGAACTGTACTTGGAAACAGAGTCATATAAGGAGGTGAGACTTCCTTGCAAGCAAACTGCTCATTTATGTGTACTGTTTATGGAACTTCTATAAGCTATATTTGTGTTTCGGGTCAGGCTAAAGCAATCCCAGGTATCACTATCTTCCGTTCCTCTGCAATGCTGTACTATGCAAATGCTGAACTCTATCAAGAGGCCCTGTTGGAGAAGGTACCTCACACACACACACATGACTAAAGACATGAACCGTCAACAGCTTTCAGCTTGTCTTTCTTTCTTTTTAGAGCGGAATCAATGTTCCAGAGCTGAAAAAGAGGAAAGAGGAGGAGAAGGAAAAAACAAGACAACAGAAGGAAAAAGATAAACAGGTGAGAGAGGAATGCTGTGATGAGGAACTCTTCTGAAAGGAGGAGAACATGAGAGTTTCTGTCCAAATACCACAGCGTACAGACAATCACATACACACATTCATCATTATTACACTACAACTTTGTGAATGTTTGAAAAAAAAATTATATATATATATATATGTGAATCATTTTCCAACAACCCCTTACAAAAAATAAGTATAGCTTACATTAAGTTTCTTTTATTAAGTATAGTTAAAGAAATAGTTCACCTAAAAATTATCCTAGGTGTATGGCTTTCTTCTTTTAAGCAAACACAATCAGAGTTATATTAAATATCCTGGCTCTTCCCAGCTTTGTAATGGCATTGAATAGAGCCCGAGATTTTGACGCTCCAAAAAGCACATCCATAAATCAAAAAAGTAATCCAGTGGGTTAATAAATGCCTTCTGAAATGAAGCGATAGGTTTTTGTAAGAAATATATCCATATTTAAAACTTTATGAACAGGGCTTGACATTAACTTTTTTTGCTCACCAGCCATTGTGACTAGTGGTTTTCCAAAGTTACTAGCCACTCAGCACTTTCACTGGCCACAATTTTGACATTGATACCATGGGGAAAAAAATGATATTTTTAATATTATCATCATAATTTGGCAGCAGGTATATTAGGCTGATGTGACTTTAAGACCTGACACACAGACCCATTACACTGTTACACATGCGCAGTAAAACATAACTGGCTAATACTCGCCAAGACCGGCATTTTGACCAACAACACTTTTGAATTATATGTAAAATTCAACCCGCCAAGGTGGCTTGTAGGAGTGACTGAGTAATCACTGGCTTCAGGCAAAGGCTGTACGTGCGTTATCAAGAGAGTCGCGTTCTGGCGGAAGGGTGACCTTTGACCTGACGTATGACGTAATAAGTAGCTCCTTTCTCTTATATCGAAATCCTTCACCATTTTTCTTTCAAACATCTTGTTTTAGACTAATCGTCACCAGCGTTTTGTTTTGCTCTATTGTCTGTGCTTCCGCATTCATCAATTCTCACCTAAGCTTACACTACACCTACGTCATTCGTCCTACGCCATACGTCCCCACACACTCTTACATACCACTTTACAGAAACCTTTTTAAAGTTTTAGTTCTTTAAGATGCGAGCATGTGAAACAGTTTATTAAGCGGTTATGTTTCTTGTTCATAGACTGGAGTTCTGAGAGAGTTAGCAAACAGATTTCTGGTCTCCATGAAGAATGTGAGTGAATCTGTGCACCGCCAAAGAACGGACCATGAACACATCGTCAACGACATCGGCATAGCGACAGTAAGCCACGGTAACGTGAACCACGGCTTCCAGCCAGAGCAGGACTCTGAGGAGGAGGAACGGGACAACACACAGACACACTCCTCCAGCTGTGACAATGTGCAGGAACACACACACTCCATCATCCTGGACTTCACTCCTGTCAGCTTCATTGACACGGTCACCCTGAAAACACTGAAAAACGTAGGTCAAAACAAGTCACATTTATTTATAGGCCTATATATACCTACAATAAAGATTGTTTCAAAAGCAGCGTCACATTGATAAACACGACCAAAACAATAAATTTTTCAGCTCAGAAGATAATAGTAGGAGAGATAGAAAGAGAAATGAATGGAAGCTTGTCTCCACTATGGAATACTAAAATAAAAAAAGTAAATTCGAGTTTATGTCTCGCAATTCTGACTTATTTTCTCAGAAAGAATTGTGTAATACAACTTTTTTCTGAATGTATAACTCAGTAGCAAACGCTCATGCTCCCTCCAGTCTACCATTGATTTACCCTTATTAGCTGATAATTCTGATTATGTTCAAAAATGGACACATTTCTATCGTAGCTCTCCTCTCTGAGAAAACCTCAGACTGAAATCTTCATCAATCTATTGATGATTTCAGACTGTGGAAAAACTAGAGATCAGGTGTTTTCAATCTCATCTGAAATGAGCAGGGCTGGGAGTAACGCATTACAAGTAACATGCATAATGTAATTGTTACTTTTTTATGTAACGAGTAAAGTTAAGGCGTGCATTCACTGTGTGATTTTCGTCCGATTTTGAGCCGAATTCTGACTCGTGCAACTGTTTTTCGGGTCGGGCCGATTTTCAGTTTTGTCGTGCGTTGTTTGTCATGCAGAGTTCGTGAAGTGTACAGGGGGAAACGAGAGGCGATTAACCTTTCCCGACAGGCAATCGGATGGTTGGATGAATCTCTGGCATGTCAAATTGTGGTCGCTCCTCATGACTATATCGCACAGTTGAAGCAAAGCTAGGAACCAATTGCCCTAAACTCTGTGTTTTTTTCCTCACTGCGCCTGGGCGAAAACAGAATGTTAACCATTTCATCATTAATGCAGCAAGAAAGAAAACGAAAAGAGGGATATCTTTAAGTTCTGTATATATCAAACTAGCTACAAATTACTGTTGCTTACCTCCAGTTCGTGTGGCAAAATGGATTAACCATATTACCCACGTCTTCCAAGCCACCTGTGATGTAGCCTAGCTACCGTGCCTCTTTTATTAATTTCTTAAATGCTCATGTTAAACAAGCGGTTTTTGAAATAAAGCTGTTTTTAATTTTCATTGATGACTGATTACAGTGTTCGGACATAGACTGTTAATAATTTTAATTATAGGCCTATAATTCATTAATCGACCTAAATGTTTTTAGACAATATTCAGTGAGGAGGAGTAAGCTTCTATCTAATCTTCGCTGCACGTTGGTTATGTGGGGATGTGCTATAAAATTATTGCATGGGAAATTAATTATAATAGCCTATAAATGTAATAATAAAAGTAGGCCTTCCCTAATAATAATACAATACTAATAATAATTTAATACATACATTGGAAATGCTAAATACTATTGATATTGATAGCTGATGCTTGTTTTGACAATATCTCTGGATACATGATATCATGGTTTATCGCACATATTTCACATGTATAGTCGCAGCTCGATGATCGGACCATATAATGCGAGCACATAAAACGCGAGCTTTGCCTTTACATCGCATGCAAACTTCTCGTTTAGTGTGAGTAGGTAACCTTGCTGAAATCGCACAGACGTCACACAGTGTGTGCCCGCCTTAACACATTGCAATCCTTAAATCATTACTTTTTGATGTAACTGCAAATTACATTCTAATAACTCAAATACATTTATTTACAGAGAAAAAAAGTTACTGCAGATGAAGTATTTTCAAGAACAACAGTCACACTAATATTATGAACTGTAGCTGAAATATAGTTAGTGATGCATGATGTCCAATTGAGGGGACAGATGATTAATCAGAATTTCCTCCCAATCTAAAATCAATCCTTACAAATTTAACAATGTTTGTTGGATGGATGGATAGATATTCCGGATAATGGATGGATATTCCGGTGTATTTATTTATGACTGGTCGTCGGCAATCTTTGTTTGGATAAATAAATCCACATACTGTACAACGGCTTGCCACTTGGTGGCAGTGTATAGGATGATGCACTAGTGTCGACTGTAGAAGCTGATGTGCAACTATGCCATCAAAACCCATGCATCTGCAAGAAAATGCTTTTTTGAATAGCTGTTCACTGTAGTGACCTCTATGCGTGAAAGGGTTAAAGTAAAAGTAAAGATTGTGAGATATTGCCTTTCTGAGGGAAAAAAAGCAATTACCTTTTTTATTCCATGGCAGAAACAAGTTTCCATAGTAGTGACATCACATTGAGAGAAAAAAAAAATCATGCTGGAAAGAAAGACATAGTAATCTTCCTTCTAGATATTTCAAGACTTTGCTGAAGTAGATGTCACTGTTTACATCGCTGGATGTCAAGGTGGGTAAAATCTGATACAGAAATCTAAATAAATAACATTATTAGAATATGCTTAACATATTATTCAACCGTCAACACCTTGTTGTGGCTGCAGTGTGTATAGTGCAGCAGTTGCAGCGAGGAGGATTCTTCTCAGAGTCCGTCTCAAAAGGGCGACTTTTCCCATCTATCCATGATGCTGTGCTGCACTGCCTGTGTCAGAGAGATCTGTCCTGCTCTGAGTTTGCTCTGGTGAGACTGTGATCACACTGAGCGTTTCATTAATCTGTCCCCTGTCACATTCATGTGAACTGCTGCTCTGTCACAGGAAAGGCCCTTTGTTACGAGGTTCTGACCAGCAGATGTCAGTATGTCCTCCTTCTTTGACTGATGATGTGCATATGTGAAGACCCCGTGTTACCATGACGACCGGCATCAGGATGATATAAGTCAATGGATATTGACATGCCACAATGAAAACATCTAGTCATTTTGAGATATATGTGTGCAGGGCTGCAAACTGTCACGCATTCATTGCATTCACACCACACAAAACATCTCGGAGCAGAGTACACGTAACGTTACATTTACCTCTGAAATTCAAAGACCAAAACTCGTTAGTTACCAAGAAAAATTTACTCTAAATAAGAGCATTTTGCCAAATGTGCACTATAGGCATATTACATATTCATTTTATTTTTACTCTTATATCATTAAAATATTTTAATGTTATTATAAAAAACCTTACAATATCATTAAATATATCATAATGTCATTATTATTAAAAACCTTATAATTGTATACAAATCAGCTGTTAATTTTAAACTTTAATATTATATTAATGTAACAGCTGATAGGGTTCCCTGTATAGTTTATCTTTACACCATTAGAGTTTTTTTTAATCCAAATAAAGTTGAATTGAGATCGGAATCAAATCTGTGTTTTACTTTTGTCAATCACAGTACGTATATTAGTGATGCAAGTTGTGTGTTTTTTCATAATTCTCACTCAAGCTGAACTCAAAGGTTTACAGCCCTGTATGTGTGTGAACTGTCTTGGCAGAGGAACTGACATTTTTTGAAGGATATCATTTCTCAAAAAGGCTTACAGAATTCATCATTAAATCAAATTAGCTTAATTGAAAACACATACATTAATAATGCACCATGATTTATGTAAGTTTAAGTGTAACGCAAGTAAATGTAATTTGTTACTTTCCACCTCTGCTCTTATTTAAAAAAAAAAATGAACACTTAAATTTAAATCAGCATGATAAAAACTAATATAGTTTTTATATTAGTTTAATCTGGATATATTATATTAATCTGGATTTTCGAAGTGTGGATCCGTGCACACTCTAAAGGCTAATATTGCCCACAACCCATTGCGCTTTGGAGGAGGAGGAACTACAAACAAGAGTAAAAAGTGTTAAAAAACTACAAAACATGACGGATGTGAGGTAGGCTACTGTGTAAACGTGTAAACACTGTCCGACTTCACGACACGTGTCAGTTTTAAGCTCCTCCCCGCCTCTCTCACTCGCTCTTCAAGGAACGTCACAGGAAAGAAATTCTAAATGGTGTCGTCAGACCTGTTTTTAATACCCAAAGGTGATTAAAAAACATGCAAGGACTTGACTGTCTCAGTGTTTTCACTTTCTGTCATAGCAATTCTAACCTCAGTCTCTCGGCAAAACCATAAAAGAACCTGCAATCAGTGGAGAAGAAGACAATTTCGATTTTTGAGAAGTTTATTTCCAAATAGCCAGCAGAGTTTGTGTGATTCTCCTGCATGTTTATTTTGAATCCATCATTCGGGAAAGTGACGTTTCGTTTGCTGGTGCTCTAAAACAGTGAAAATGGATTCACTATCTGCAAAGGAAATGTCTTGTCCAATTTGCTGCGAAATCTTCAAGGCTCCTGTTCTTCTGTCGTGTAGTCACAGTTTCTGTAAAGAGTGTCTTCAACAGTTCTGGAGAAGCAAGAGCTCTAGGGAGTGTCCTGTCTGCAGGAGAAGATCGTCACGAGACGATCCTCCATGTAATCTTGTGTTAAAAAACTTGTGCGAGTCCTTCCTGAAGGGGAGAAATGAGAGCAGTTCATCAGGGTCTGAGGAGGTCTGCAGTTTACACAGTGAGAAACTCAAACTCTTCTGTCTGGAGGACAAACAGCCTGTGTGTTTAGTGTGCAGAGACTCACAGAAACATGTCAAGCATACATTCAGACCCATCAGTGAAGTGGTTTCATCTTATAAGGTAGGACAAATGTGTCTTGTTTCATATACACAATAAATAGTCTCAGATATCATCACATTCATACACTCAGTAGCCTATTTCTCTCTGCCATTTTGCTCAACTTTATAATCACATGATGTACGATCATATCATACTCTTTTTTATATATATTTTTTATTTTGTTTAATTCTAGGAGGAGCTGAGGTTCTTACAAGATAAACTTAAACACAGAGAGAAAATTAAAGGAGAGTGTGTGAAAACAATTCAACACATTAAGGTGAGAATACAGAATCATGCAGGTAGGATCTAAGATTTTATGTAACAGATTCCAGTTTACTAGGATTAAATTTCTTTAAAGTCAACTTAACAGGTTAATCCTTGTGAAAAATGAGTACACATGTTTTTTTATTTAGTAGCATACAAAAAAGAAAATGCATAAGTGCATTAACATGACATTTATTTGCAGGTAATGAAATGCTATTATAAGACCCACTTAAGTCGAACTTAAAGGGATAGTTCACCCAAAAGGGATAATTCTGTCATTAATAATTATGCGCCATAAGAACAAATATAGTAAACCAAAGAAAGATATTCAATATTTAACGACCAAATTTACGTTAAAAAATATGTGAAAATATAAATTCTAAAAATATGAATGCAATAATAAGCAAAACGTCAATAAGCAAATGTAAGTTGACTGGTTACCATGTTAACGATAAATGCTCGTTAAGGATTTGTAAAGCCTTGATACAATGTCATCCGTTCATAAGTGATGCATGTTTAACAAAGATGAAACCATTATCGCTCGCTGTCGAGTGCACGTGAATGTGCCGATTATGTTCAATATTAATCGCAATTTATAGTGTTTATATTACACCCAGTGTTTGACTTGTATGTATGTGTGACCAATAGTAGCTGAAACTCTTGTTATTTCAAGTGTAAGAACGCGATGTTTCTGATTACGTGCCGTTCATGTAAATCACCTCAGGATTAGTTTCGGTTTTGAATGTTTTACCATTTCTGACCTTTCGGTGGCGGTGTTCCATAATAATAATAATTATGTTGCTTGTTTATTGATTTCTTTATTTATTCTAGAATTGAACTTGATAATTCTTTATTTGAGAGATTGGTAGATTTTGGAAATACTGTTTGTGTAATAATACTCGAGACATTTGTTAATATCTTTATTCCTTTCCATTTGTAGACCACACACACACACATCTAAAATACATTGTTAAGCAATAAACCTGTGTACTGCTGTTTTGTTTACAGCTAAGACTGTCAACAATATACCTCCTTTGCATGGAACTGATCGAATCCAGTGTGTTCTGATCGACACCCCGTTGAGGAAAGCTAGAAATAAACCATCACCTATTACAGTCCAACCCTTTTCAGTCCTACTATGGAACAGTTGAAGTGCACTTAAGCTGCCTTTTATTTCATTATTATTATATTATCTGCTATAAAAGTTTTTTTAAAATATTCTTTCGCGATGTGAATTACACTACAATTGCACATTCAGTACAATTAGTTTTTTTTTTAAGGTTTTTTTTTTCAAAAACTTTTTTTTTTCAAAAGTTTTTTTTTTTTTTTACTTTTTCAGTAGTCATAAATGATGTGATTTTTATGTGTGTTCATTCACATGATTGAACTCTGGAATGTTTTAAGTTGATTAAGACTTTTTTTAATGCAACTTGGTTGTTATTTAAATTGCTGTTGCATAACAACATAAATATGTAAGAAAAGAGCATTACAAATGAAATGCATTATTATTAATAAGTGAATGTTATTTCATTTCAGTCTCAAGCTGAGCACACAGAGTGTCAGATTAAATTGGAGTATGAGAAGCTTCATCAGTTTCTCAGAGATGAAGAAGAAATCGCAATCGCTGCATTGAGGGAGGAAAAGGAGCGGAAGAATCAGAGGATGAAGGACAAGCTTGAGGAGATGAACAGACACATCTCAGCTCTTTCACACACAATCCAAGACATGGAGGAGATGATGAGTGCCAGTGAAGTCTTATTTCTAAAGGTCTCGTTTCTGATAATTGATTCATTGATTGATCACAACCTATAATTTTAGGAGATAATAAATTGTCTGTTTATTCTGCAGAACTTTCCAGCCACAATGGAAAGGTGAGTGATCTACTGGTTCCTCTGTTTCTGATCCAAAGCCACCGTAGTTCTGACTCCTGCATGTTCCTCCAGAGTCCAGAGCTCACAGCCGGATCCACGCATGGCTTCTGGAGCTTTGATTCATGTGGCGAGTTACTTGGGAAACCTGCCGTTCAGAGTCTGGAAGAAGGCGCAAGACATTGTCCAAAACAGTGAGTCTTTAGAAAAGTGATTCTCAATCATTTTGACTGTGAGGCTTAGTAAGAACGCTAGAGTTCAGAAGGTCTTTTGCTCTCCGAGGCTCTTTGAATAGAATCCTGAATAGAAAGTTCAAAAGAATAGCATTTATTTGCAATAGAAATCTTTTGTAACATGTAACTAAAGTTTTTGTAACTTTGTAAATGTCTTTACTGTCACTTTTGATTAGTTTAATGTATCCCTGCTGAAGAAAGGTATTCATTTCTTTAATAAAAATCTTACTGACCACAAAGAATTTGAACGATTGGGTTCTCAAATTTTTACAGAAACAAGGAAAAAAGGAATGGCAATATTAAAATAATTAAATTAATTATAAATCATTAAAATATTACATTTCATAATTGCAGATATTTTTTAAAGAACTGTGATTATAAGTTTTTTTTATATTCAACTATCTGAAAACAAAATCGGGTTCACAACTTATCTAAATATGTTCACCGTGGTCCATGTATGTACATAATAAAGAGTATAAACTATCTAAATCGCATTTTGGTAAGATGTAGATGTATAACCGCTTTTTCCAACATTTTTTTTTTTCTTCAACATTTGTATCATTTGATATTTGAGTAAGTAGAAACCCAATACTTACTGTACATTTTAAAGTGTAATCCGGCATTTTCTCTCTCTCTCAGTTGTCACTGGCGCGCGATGAATCATGGGATAGGCTAAACTGCAAAGAATCCACTCTTTCTATCTTTCGTGACCCGGAAAACGAAGGACGTATATGTAGGTCGCTTTCGAAATGATATGTTTGGAAGGAGCCCGTTCAGATAATTAACTCAATTAACGAGATAAAAGGTATATATACAGCAGACTTGCCTCTATTACATGAGCATCCCTTTACCACCACATCTCCTCATTTCTAACTATCCCAATCCCAACATGGGATGGGATGGGGGGATGGGGGGGGGTTTAACTCTGGGTTTGGGCCAAATTCTGAGCTCGGAGCCCTTCCCGTGGACAGGACGCCAAATATGCATAACCTTTACTCTATTTGAGTATATGTAAGTGTGAACTCGTGAAGGAGACTTTGAATTGGGACAGAGACACATTCGGTTTCGAAGGGTGCAGCCTCTGAATTGGGACACAGCTATTGACTATAACAACACTGACAGTAATCAGAGAAAAATGTCTGATAATGTTTCAGTGTTCACAATCCATCTGAATTTGTGTACAGTTCACTCTTGATCATATGAAGATCAGAATAAAAGCAGCTGTTGATTGTGTCTCATCAGCTCCTGTGATTCTGGATCCAAACACGGCTCATCCGGATCTCCTCTTGTCTGATGATCTGACCAGTCTGAGATGCAGCTCGAACAGTCGAATGCTTCCTGATAATCCAGAGAGATTTGACGAGCATTCCTGCGTTCTGGGTTCAGAGGGGTTTAACTCGGGGACACACCGCTGGGACGTGGAGGTTAAAGAGAGCTCGTCCTGGGCTGTGGGAGTAACTGCGGCATCGAACCAGAGGAAGGGGTGTGATTTCTTTGACACTGGTGTGTGGAGTGTGCAGTACAGACTGTTTGAAGAGTCTGGGTTTTCTGTCGGACAGAAGCTTGAGCGGGTGAGAGTTCAGCTGGACTATGACAGAGGAACGGTGTCGTTCTCTGAACCTGTAACTAACACACACCTATACACATTCACAACCAGCTTCACTGAGACCGTTTTCCCATTCTTCTATAGCTTTTCCCACCTGAGGATCTTACAGGTGAATTGTTTGTAAAAGTTATAGCTGTACATCCACAGCTGACAAAAATAAGTTCTAAGGCTGGTTTAGTAACGTTCTCATTTAGTTGCGAAAACGTTATTTCTGAATGATCTTATCGTTCAAAAAGTCCAGTTTATTACATGTTTTAACCTGTGTTTTTTTCTTGGTTTCGGCGAATGTTAAGGAAACATTTGGCAAACATTATGGGAAAGTTACTGTCTCTGAACATTCTGAAACAATTACTTATATCAGAAAACCTTTCGATGATCGTCAAAAATGTTGGATGGAGAGTTGGAAATGTGTAAACACAGACAAGTAGAGTGAAACAAATGATAAAACGTTTCAGTTTAGAGGTGGGAAGATACTGTAGGGTTTTCTCAGGATTCAGTTCAATAATCAATACGATCTTCATGATTTTATATATGCTTCATTCGATATAAAAACATTAAATGACACTTTATATGTTTATTTATGTTTAAATATATATATAGTGTATATATATATGTATGTATGTATATATATATAAACACATACAATTTAAGCTAAATGCAAATTATATTTTCTTTTCAGAATACAGCTTTCTAATGTACAATGTTTAAATCTACAATAATTAAACTTCAAATAATAAAAAAATGTCTCTGTTAGAAAAGATCGCAAACAATTAAACAAATAGTTGGCTTCAAAAATAGTTGGCTACATTAGTACTGATCAGATGCAGGACAATCAGTATTACAGAAAGAAACATTTACAAGCTTGATAAAGATGCTAATAAGTACAAATCTCAGATCCTGTTTCTTTTAGAATCGAATGCACATTTTTACAAGCAGTTGTAAGTGTTTTACAAAATACATACTCATCTCGGCACCAATAAAATGTTTTACTTCTAAAATATATGTAATATCTAATTCATTTAACTTGCATTGGAAAGTTTTTTTGTTTATCTCGTGATTTCTGTGCACACGAGTTCATGAACATGATGAATGATGGGATACGCTTGACCTCAAATACCACTCTGAAGTGGATTTAGTGTGCATTGCCATTTATTAGACCTGGGACAGTCATGCACACTTTACTTGTCACGTCCACATGCTCTCAAGTGGCCATGACCACAAGTGTGAGTATTGGGACAGGCCCAGTGTACAAAACTGCGCTGCGTACATTGAATAGCGCATACTAAGCTGATAGTGAAACTTACGCCACGTGCAGTGAACACGTACGCATACATGACTCATGTTTGTAAAACATCCCCACTGTTATTTATCTAAACATTGATTACCGATAGCTTTCTGATATTTTTTTTATCCTGTTTAAAGTACAGAACATTTAAGGCCAAATATAATGTTAACTAGACTGTTCACTACCTGTTTAGCGATGTGTGTTTGTACTTATCTTGACAAATAATTAAATAAAGGTTTGTCTCTTCAAAAATTCTGTTGCATGTCATGATGTTTATTGATCAGGCTTGTGTGATTTAATCACACTTTTTATACCAAAACATGGCATAGAACAGAGCTTTCAAGTATGCAGATTAGGACACACCAGAAACGACATCACATTTTCTGAAGCCTCTCAGTTTTGCTATATAGATTAATCTCACGAAACAGATAAATCGCACATTGTTTTGTGAGATTAAACTATATGCTATAGCAAAGCTGACAAACACGTGTATAATGGAAAACATTTTTTGCATGATAGTTAATTGACTTTAATTGCCCTGATTAGCCAAGTCCTCCCAAATAAAAAAAATCACATAAAAGCACTACAAATGAATAAAGCACAAATTATGCATCTGGTTTTCCTCATACTTAAATCTAAGAGAGCAATGTGTGAAAATTGAGGGTGTGATGTCATCGTTCATGAACAAGAAAATGGCTTACCTCAAGGCTCAAGTTTAGGCCCGTTGCTTTTTGGTTCGTTTATAAATGATTTTCCACTTTGTTGTCCAGATATTGAATGTGAACTTCATGCTGATGATACAGTAATTTACATATCTGATGATCCAAGTTCCCACAATTTAAATGAACAAATGGAAAGGAAAATCCATGTGGCTGCAGGAAAATCATCTCATTTTAAATAGGAAAAGGGTTATGTTTTTTTTTCTAATTAGGGTAAACATAATGGAAAAATAGAGGAAGAAGACACGTTTATTTTTTAGATTCACAACTTAAATTTAATAAACATAAAAAAAATGTATTAGACAGTATATCTCGATTCAGGCAGCTCATCTTTTCATTCATGCAATGATTTTGTTTTGTATTTCTTACTGTATTACAGTCTGGACTCAAATGAATGTTTTAGAAAAAATAAAGGCGTTATATAATCAGGCTCTAAAAAACACACTAACATAACCATCTAGGTTTACTTGAAGCTAACAACTAGATCAATGACTAACAATCGACAAGGGAAGGCTAGACAGGAGGGAACTAAATACAAGTACAATCAGAGTGAAGACAGGTGATACAGATCATGAGGACGCTAAACAGGAGAATGATTAAGGGAGTGAGTTCAGGTGAGGAGAACAGGAGGATTCTGGGGATTGTAGTTCGGACGCAGACAGGCAGGTGATGACGAGTACTCTGACATTACCCCTCCCTCCCCCTAGGCGCGTCCCGCGCCGTATAATACAGAATACGGGAGGGAGGGTGGTTATCCTGAAGTCCGTGCCAGGAAGGAGGACCGGGTACAGCAAGCCGGACTCCAGGAAGGTCCAGACGGCCATGGCAGAGCAGGCCAAGGGCGTGGCCGGGGCGGAGCAGGACCAGGGCGCGGCCAGGGCGGAGCAGGGCATGGACAAGGCGGAGCAGGACCTGGGCATGGCCAGGGCGTTGCAGGACATGGGCGTGGCGGAGCAGGACATGGGCGTGGCGGAGCAGGAGATGGGCGTGGCCGAGGTGGAGCAAGTGGACCCTCGGGCGTCCAGGGCGGAGCTGTAGGGCCCTCGGGCGTCCAGGGCGGAGCTGTAGTGCCCTCGGGCGTCCAGGGCGGAGCTGTAGGGCCCTCGGGCGTCCAGGGCGGAGCAGGCTGTGGAACAGACCACGGTGGAGCAGTAGGACCCTCAGGCGGCCGCGGCGGTGACGACCCTTCGGGCGGCCCCCGCGGTGAGGATCCTTCGGGTGGCCGTGGACCCTTAGGTGCCCACGGCGAGGGCTTTGGAGTAGGTGATCCCTCGGGCGTCCAGGGCGGAGCTGTAGGGCCCTCGGGCGTCCAGGGCGGAGCAGGCTGTGGAACTGACCCCCCCCAAATTTTAATGGGAAATATAACAGGGTCAATACAAAATTCAGGGCTGGATTGAACCATTGGTGGCGGAGTCTCTGAATTGGAAGGAACCACCGAGGAAAGGGTCTCTGGGCTGTACGAAAACAGCGGTGAAAGGGGCTCTGTGCTGCACAGCGTCAGCGGTGAGGGCTCTGGGCTGAACGGCGTCAGTAGTGAGGGCTCGGGGCTGCGCGGCATCAGTGGCGAGGGCTCTGGGCTGAAAGGCGTCAGCAGTGAGGGCTCGGGACTGCAAGGCGTCAGCGGCGAGGGCTCGGGACTGCACAACGTCAGAGGCGAGGGCTCTGGACTGCACGGCGTCAGTGGCGAGGGCTCTGGACTGCACGGCGTCAGTGGCGAGGGCTCTGGACTGCACGGCGTCAGCAGTGACGGCTCGGGGCTAGGATCAACGGGCTCAGGCACAGGAACATCGGGCTCTGGCGCAGGATCAATAGGCTCTGTGCTGGATGGAACCAGCGGTGAAGACTTTGTGCTGGCCGGGACCAGCGGTGAAGGATCTGTGCTGGGCGGGACCAGCGGTGAAGGTTGTGTACTGGTTGGTACCAGTGGTGAAGGCTGTGTACTGGCTGGGACCAGTAGTGAAGGATCTGTGCTAGACGGGACCAGCGGTGACGAGGGCTTTGAGCTGGACGGAATCAGCGGAGACGAGGGCTTTGAGCTGGGCGGAACCAGCGGAGACGAGGGCTTTGAGCTGGGCGGAACCAGCGGAGACGAGGGCTTTGAGCTGGGCGGAATCAGCGTAGACTCTTTGTGACGAGACCCTGGCTGGATGACCCGTTTGGCGGCACGCACTGACATCAGCGGGAGATAGGCCACGCTGGTCATCAACCCTGGACCTCCATAGACAGATCCTGGGTCAGCTGCCTCTGGATCAGCTGGTGCTACAGTGAGAGAGGAACCACAAACCCAAAGAGCTCTGTCCAAAAACTCTGTAAAAGGTCGATTCAAATCTTCGAGCAGCAGTATCTGGGCTAGAGGATCATCGAGTCCACTCCAGAATCGTTGCTTCAGAAATTCCTCTTCCCAATAAACATCCTGATGTAGATGTAAGTAAACACCAACAAATTCCTCCAAAGAGCTCCAATTCTGATTAAACAGAAATGTATCCGCCTCTATTATTCTTACGGTCGATTGTTCTGTCACGGTTCTGGAGTGGCTGAAGAAGACTCACAGGCAAGAGATCCACTTGAGACTGTTTACTTCAATAAGTAATACACAGGAACAGACAAGCAGGCTGGGAGACAGGCACAGGCACACACACACACACAGGCACACACAGGCACAGGCACACACACACACACACACACACACACACACACACACACACACACACACACACACACACACACACACACACACACACACACACACACACACACACACACACACACACACACACACACACACACACACACACACACACACACACACACACACACACACACACACACACACACACACACACACACACACACACACACACACACACACACACACACACACACACACACACACACACACACACACACACACACACACACACACACACACACACACACACACACACACACACACACACACACACACACACACACACACATAACCATCTAGGTTTACATGAAGCTAACAACTAGATCAACGACTAGATTTACGACTAACAATCGACAAGGGAAGGCTAGACAGGAGGGAACTAAATACAAGTACAATCAGAGTGAAGACAGGTGATACAGATCGTGAGGACGCTAAACAGGAGAATGATTAAGGGAGTGAGTTCAGGTGAGGAGAACAGGAGGATTCTGGGGAGTGTAGTTCGGAAGCAGACAGGCAGGTGACGACGAGTACTCTGACAATAGGAGTACAGTTGGTGGAAATTGGAGGATTGACATGAAATAAAATATTTTACAATGATGATTAAGCGCTGGTTTAAGACAAACCAGAGCCGTACACATATTTAAGTGTATTAAATCATTGTTTTAATCATTTATTCATGTTTCCAGTGTTGGAAGTATATATGCCTAAAAAAAAAATATATGTTTATTTTATTTGCTTTTAATTGTGATATTTAGGTGTGTATTTGTATGTATGCACTACATCAAGTTTAAACCTAGGGTAAGGGTGTTTAAGAAAAACCTTTCTAGGGACCTGAGATGCAAATTAGCATATGCTGTATATACTGTCCTATATATAGCCTACTATATTTTTATTATTTTATTATTGAAATTTTAAAATTTTTAAATTACACGTAAAAGATTAACATTTAATTCACTTGGTTTTTAATACATGCTTGGCCTCTATTCGAGTTGCATTTACACACGTTTTACCAGCAGATGTAGCCAGTGTGTGTTGTACACTATTCTCAGATCACTACCATAGGATCACTACTAGACGAAAACGCGCAGGCCAAATCAGTCGAGACCTACTACTCTTCTCTTCTACTGGAGTACTTCGCCCTATTTCATTACAAGAAAATCTCCAAAACTCCCTTTTTGCCTTTCTAACCACTCTCCTTACCACTGCTTGAGTCACTTTATATTTAACTAAATTTTGAAAATTGTGAGTTCTCTTTAATATCCTAAATGCTTTCCTTTTATTTCTTATTGATTCATTACAATCTTCATTCCACCAAGGAACCATTTTGGACTTCCTCATTCCTTTACCCCTTGGGATATGTTTCTCTGCTGCCCCTTTAATTATTGCAATGATCCTATCATTTAGAGCATCAATACTATTTCCTTCCGTTCTATCCACCATACTCAATTCCTCCTCACTTTCTCTCATAAATTCTGCCCAGTTAGCCTTTTCATATATCCATCTCCCTGTAGCTCCCTTCTTTTTCACTTCTTTTCTTCCACACCCTATAACAGTGATTAATATTGGGTAATGATCGCTACCCATAGTGCAATTCTTCAAAACCTCCCATTCCGTTATTCCTCCTAACACTTCTGATACCAATGTTAAATCTAATGTAGACTCTAACCCAGACGAGACATTTATCCTTGTTCCACCCCCATCATTGAGACAAACTAATTTTCTCACATCTATTAACTCTTCTACCACCTGCCCATTTATATCCACTACTTTCCCACCCCACAGTGTATTATGTGCATTAAAATATCCACACCAGATAACTCTTTCATCATCTTGTCCTTCAATTTTTTCCAATTCATTCAATCCTAATCTCTTACATGGGTTATACAAATGTATTATTACATACTTCTTCCCTTGGTCCCATACTTCAACCACTACATACTCACTTGTTTTCCCTATCCCTACTTTCCTATATGGAATACCTACCCTAATATAAGTCACACATCCTCCTCCATTACCTTCTTCTCTATCCCTTCTCACTGCAGAATATCCTTTCAGTACAAAATCAAGTCCAGGTTCAAGCCAAGATTCCTGTACACATCACATCCGGTTTCTCTTTCATTTGGTTAACATATCCTTTAAATTCCAAACCATTAGCCAACAGGCTCCTTGCATTCCACTGCAATATCAATATCATCATCATCCAGATTAATGACCAACCCATGTTTCCTGACTTTGCTGAGACTCCAAAGTTAGACCATCTCTAACATTCTCCCATGTGAGTCCTTCAACACCTAGAAATCTTTCCACTGCCTTTACAATTATTTGAATCTTCTCTGTTCTTTTATACGTTTGAGCCGAACAATTTATAACTACTGCCATAAACAACACAAAATTCTTCTTGCTTACCACTAACACATCTTCCCTGATGATTCCTTCTTCCACCCTTATTTGATCTCTCGGCTTACTTACATTCTGCCCCTCTTTATTATCATCTTCTAGCTTCTCCTTGCTCTTTCGTTCCACTAGTTTCACTGCTTCAGCATATGTCATATTATTTTTATTCTTCTCATTCTGAACTTCTACTGCTTTCTTCCTTACTGCGCAAACCCCAAAATTGCAGCACTTTACCTCCACACCTTCCTCACATCTACCATAGTCATGTTCACCTCCACATCTCGCACATCTCTTTTTTGCCTTGCACACTTTTGCGATATGTCCATATCTTTGGCAATTATAGCATCTCAATGGTGCCCTCACATAAGCTCTTACTGGAAAACTTATATATCCAATTCTAACCCTCTCTGGTAACACTTCCTCTTCAAAATGTAACATTACTGATAAACTATCCACTCTACTTCCATCTTTGTTTGTTTTCAATATTCTAACTTCTCCTACTTTCCCTCCCTCAATATTTTTCTTTAACTCTTCCTCTGACACCTCTAACGGAACTCCAGAAATTACTCCACTTACCCATGTCTTTTCCCCTACTTGTTTGCAACTCACTACCTCTTGTTTACACACCTTTTTGACTCTCATTATTTTTTCCCTTTGCTCCTCATTAACACATTATCACCAACAATGCTCCATCCTGCAATACCTTTGCACTTTTTATCTCACCTATCAACCTTTTTAACTCATTTGTCAAAGCTATTGGACTCACCCTATCATTCCATGACCCTCTTTAAACCTAACTATTAACTTAAACTCTACCCTTCTCCTTTCTATCCACTCTTCTTCACCACTTTCCCCAGAATTACTTGTTGTCTCTTCTTTATTTTTCCTTTTCCTTGTCCTTACCATTGTGAATGCTCTCCTCTCCTCTACATTTTCCCCACCTACCTCCATCCCATCTCCTTCCTCTGACTCCTCTTTACAGGTCCTTCTAAAAAAAATAGCATATTGTGATAAAGTTCATTATTTTCCATAATGTAATGATAAAAATTAAACTTTCATATATTTTAGATTCATTGCACACCAACTGAAATATTTCAGGTCTTTTATTGTTTTAATACTGATGATTTTGGCATACAGCTCATGAAAACCCAAAATTCCTATCTAAAAAAATTTGCATATTTCATCCGACCAATAAAAGAAGTGTTTTTAATACAAAAAAAGTCAACCTTCAAATAATTATGTTCAGTTATGCACTCAATAGTCAATACTTGGTCGGGAATCCTTTTGCAGAAATGACTGCTTCAATGCGGCGTGGCATGGAGGCAATCAGCCTGTGGCACTGCTGAGGTGTTATGGAGGCCCAGGATGCTTCGATAGCGGCCTTAAGCTCATCCAGAGTGTTGGGTCTTGCGTCTCTCAACTTTCTCTTCACAACATCCCACAGATTCTCTATGGGGTTCAGGTCAGGAGAGTTGGCAGGCCAATTGAGCACAGTAATACCATGGTCAGTAAACCATTTACCAGTGGTTTTGGCACTGCGAGCAGGTGCCAGGTCGTGCTGAAAAATGAAATCAGATGGAAGCATGAAGTGCTCCAAAATCTCCTGATAGCAGGCTGCATTGACCCTGCCCTTGATAAAACACAGTGGACCAACACCAGCAGCTGACATGGCACCCCAGACCATCACTGACTGTGGGTACTTGACACTGGACTTCAGGCATTTTGGCATTTCCTTCTCCCCAGTCTTCCTCCAGACTCTGGCACCTTGATTTCCTAATGACATGCAAAATTTGCTTTCATCTGAAAAAAGTACTTTGGACCACTGAGCAACAGTCCAGTGCTGCTTCTCTGTAGCCCAGGTCAGGCGCTTCTGCCGCTGTTTCTGGTTCAAAAGTGGCTTGACCTGGGGAATGCGGCACCTGTAGCCCATTTCCTGCACACGCCTGTGCACGGTGGCTCTGGATGTTTCTACTCCAGACTCAGTCCACTGCTTCCGCAGGTCCCCCAAGGTCTGGAATCGGTCCTTCTCCACAATCTTCCTCAGGGTCCGGTCACCTCTTCTCGTTGTGCAATGTTTTTTGCCAAACTTTTTCCTTCCCACAGACTTCCCACTGAGGTGCCTTGATACAGCACTCTGGGAACAGCCTATTTGTTCAGAAATTTCTTTCTGTGTCTTACCCTCTTGCTTGAGGGTGTCAATGATGGCCTTCTGGACAGTAGTCAGGTCGGCAGTCTTACCCATGATTCCGGTTTTGAGTAATGAAACAGGCTGGGAGTTTTTAAAAGCCTCGAATCTTTTGCAGGTGTTTAGAGTTAATTAGTTGATTCAGATGATTAGGTTAATAGCTCGTTTAGAGAACCTTTTCATGATATGCTAACTTTTTGAGATAGGAATTTGGGGTTTTCATGAGCTGTATGCCAAAATCATCAGTATTAAAATAATAAAAGACCTGAAATATTTCAGTTGGTGTGCAATGAATCTAAAATATATGAAAGTTTATTTTTTTATCATTACATTATGGAAAATAATTAACTTTATCACAATATGCTAATTTTTTTAGAAGGACCTGTACATTCCTTTGTCTCTGGATCAGCCACATTCTTTTTCATTCGAGATCTAGTCATCTCTCTCTCTCTCTCAACATAAAAATCCCGTAGAATGATTTTGTTGTTTGTAATATCGAACTCCGCGCCGATCACACTCCTTGGCACGGCGGAACTCCCGCGTTCTGAAGCGCCCACCACTAGTCGTCGGCCCTGTGTCGTCAACCCATCACCTACTAGCAAGGCCATCTGAGTCGGACGTCAGTCATCATCAGTCATCATTAAGGCGGCGCTTGAGAACCAATTGAAGGTCGCCCAGCTGGTTTCAAAAGGATGGCGTTTTCATTCATGCTTTCTCTTTGCTTTCAGTTTTCTGAAGCGAACTTTCTCTTTGTAGCGAACTGAGTTTTCTGTAGCGAACTTTCTCTTTGTAGCGGGATGAGTATGTGTATGGCTTTGCCAGTGAACTGAGTGGTGTGCTATGTGTTTTGTTCTTTGTACTTTCAGTATTAAGACATGTTATGTGAGCTTAGTTTTGATGTATGTCTACATTTTCATTTGCCCGGAGATATCGTTTAACAACAGATAAATTGGGAAGAGAACGCAGGTCAGTATATCGCGATATACACTGCGCCCGTAGCAAATGACTGTCTAGACACACCAGGTAAGACGTGAGCGCCAACCCCTGTATTTCTGTTTTGTAGGTTGTTTAACTAGGGTGCCGGTGTTGCACCGAAGTTTCTACCTTTTTCTTTGGTTAGATTAGGTTTCGATTAGGGATTGTTTTGTTATATTTTGTTTTTTCCTTTGGCGCCGCTTTTGTTCTTTCCCCATTTATTGTTTGTTTGTTCACTTAATTATTTTATACGTAGTACACCTTATTGTTACTTTGACTGGATTCAGTGGCTTCGGCTTGTTGTAAATAAATTCCAGTTGATTTTCCACTTCAAGAAAGGTCTGTCATGTATTTTTCCACCACATCTCACCTTCAGCAGTCAGTATATAAATGTTGCGGTATCTCCCCTAGACCTTTCAAGGATCGTAACAGTCACACCGATTTTTGTCATCTGCCTCTATAGTAATCAGATCAACTATGGAGTCTAAAATGAGGAAAAAAATGTATCACCCTCATCGAACCTAGAGGTATATAATAACTTATAAAACTTATTGCAATAATCAGAAATTGTCTTGGGGTCATCTGTAATGATATCTTCTCATAAATTTACCAATATCAAATTTGAGTAACTCCCAATTATTACCTACTAAAAGAGCGTTCCCTTATAGCTTTTTTCCAATAATGACAAATGAAATAGTTAATTTTTAGCCTAACGGTATTATGAAATAATAGAGAACTATTTAATTTCCAATATGTTGGTTTAATAGAATTTAAAGCGCTAACAGAGAGTTTATTTTTTTATAAAAATAGCCTTATGATCAGTTAGGGGTGTTGGAAGAATATCAACAAAAGTACTATGAATGTCAATAGATTTAGAGATTAGCCAAAAGTACGAGAGAGATGAGAAGCAGCCTTGTTGCTCCAGGTAAAAGCTTTAGTATTAGGGAATTTGGTCCTCCAGACATCAGTCACATCAAGTCTCTCCATGAATTGAATAAACTTTGAATTAAGTGATGAGGGTTGACCAGGTGGCCATTTATCAAGAACACTGTCAATTGCAATATTGAAATCCCCTATAACAAGCAAAGAGTTTGGAAATTTTTTCAGCCAGTATAGTAGTCTACTTTCTATAAACTCAAGAAAACTTGCATTCTCAGACCTTGAATTAAAACCATAAATATTGGCCAAAATAATAAAAATTGAATTGAGATCAATGACATTACACAAAAAACGACCATATGAATCACAGTCGGAATGTAAAATATTCCCTTTAAATGCATTCCTTAGGCCGTGTGTCCACCAAAGCGTTTTTTCACGCAGCTGGCGTAAAATTCCAATTGTTTTCAATTGTTTTCGCGTTTTTTAAACGCCATGAGCTTAACGAGGCGCTGAGCGTGTATTTAACGCTCAAGCGCTGAGCGCCCGGCGTTTTTTACTGGTCGCCGAGAGTTGAAAAATGTTCAACTTTGGGTAAAACGCTGCGCTCATCACTGTCACTTTTTACACAGCCGTCCAATCACAGTGGAGGAGGGGCGGGACAAATGTCACACCGACCAACTGTCACAACATTCTTTCTGTACAACAACGTCAACCAGCAGAGCTAACCGAACAAAATGGAAGAAAAATAACTCTTTAGTATGAAACAAATTACCTACGAAATCAGTTACAAGTAAACTGTGCTGCGGATATTCTGTATCATAGCAACGAATCGTCTCAACTGAAAAAACGCAGCGCTGCCAAAACGCTCTCAAGCGCCCACAGCTAGGCCTTTTCAGCAGAGCGCCTAGCGTTTTCAGCCGGCTAAAAACGCTTTGGTGGACACACGGCCTTAGAGTAGTAACTCCTGCGGAGCGTTCAGTTCCATGGGAAAACCAAAGGTCATTACCCCATTGAGATCTCCAGATTTTTGCATCATTGACAGCTGAATGGGATTCTTGGAAAAAACAAAAATCAGGCTTCAGTGTTTTTGCAAACAAAAATAAAGCTTTACTTTTTACAGTTTGCCGTATACCCGTGACATTTAATGATTTAACTTTCTGTTCATCAAAGAATCCTAAAAAAGGGGGAGCAATCGAACTCGTGTTCGGAAGCCAATCGAACCAAGTGTGAAAGCGCCCTTAGTTTCGTGTTTAAAGTATCATTCTTTCCCATATTTCATACTTGTATATTCAAAAAGTAGGCTATTTAAAACATAACATTATTTAATGCCGTTGTAATTTTTCACTGTCAATTATTTAATTTGATTTTTAGCAGCCATATAGTGTCTTATTATTATAATTTAATTTATTGATCAAATTTAAGAATTTAAGATGAAGCAAAATGATTAAGTAAAAATGCTCTTTATAAAGGTTAAAATATAAATATGCAGATTTAAAAATGTCAAAGTTGACTGAACACTGATGAGAATATTGCTTTATTATTGAATTTGTTTCTGGACAAGCATTTTTTCTTTTACTTGGACAAGTGTATTGACCGATTTAATTGTTCGAAGACCATGAAAAGGCTTAATGTCGAGCCCTGAGTTATATTGTATGTAGTATTACGATTATGTGGCGAGCCTGAGTAGGCCTATAGTTTTACACATCAGCCCAATCTATTCTGTAAAGTTAGTGATCGGGGTTTATTGCACATTAATCTGACAATAAATGTGGCACACCCAGTTTTTCTTGCACATCCAGCGACTCTTTTCTGGCTACGCTAGTGATATATATATATATATATATATATATATATATATATATATATATATATATATATATATATATATATATATATATATATATATACACACACATTACACAACTCTTTGTTATTTTATGTTATAAAAATAACAAATTTACAAAAAAATGACAAAAACTAGTTAAAATTATTATATTGAATGTCTCACACACACATATAACGCATTTTTTAAAAACATTTTATATATGAAAATAAGATGTATATTTATTTGTAACAGTTTTGTCAACAATAACAGCTGATGGACACCGTGCTGCGTTGTCATGGGAACATCCCAGGTGAAGATAATGAAGAAGTTACGGCTTCTAAACCGTGAATTTTTAGGGCCGTGATATTCAAATGACGATTGTTTTCAGCCGCCACATTTATCAACGGCCGATCATTCGTACGATGGGATTGGCTGTATTTGAATGTTTCATGAATCACACGTGAACCCTGTCGTAAGATGATTTCTGCGCTTGGATAGATTGATAAATGGCCACCAAGTAAAGTAGGTTAACGTTATAAACGCAGGGCTCTTTCTGAAACTTCATACAAACTTCTTCTGAGATTCTGAAGGCAACAATCAGAAAAGCAAGGTGAGTTTTTGGAACAGAAACCTACTGAATAACATTTGCTGTGTTTTGAAAATTGAGAATCCACTTTTACATTTACCTGCTTATTCATTTTTAGATTAATTTCTGGTTCATCATGGCAATGCTGAGAAGTCTTCTGCTTCTTTTTGTTATCTTCTCCATGGGGAATGCACAAGGTAACTAAAACATTTAATTATAAAAACTCTTGCTTCAATTTATTTTGGGAATGTACAAGATTCCATTTACTAATATTTGCGCACAATTTTTGGTGTATAATCACACAAACTTGAAATAAGCAACATAAAATACTTTTTTGCTGTAAATATTACAAAATCCGCATGACATTTATGTACTGGATCCACAATTGATTTAGCATGCCCACATGGATGGACAAATTATGGATACTGGTGCTACAGGTACTTCTCTCAATCGGTTAACTGGATCACAGCAGAGGTAATGTAGTTACATCACGGATTTCTCCAGTGTGTGTGTGTATATATAAATAAAAATAATGAAACCCCACAGAATTTACTTAAGCTGGACTGTGACGCTGTTTTCTTCTGGAAACAAACTTTGTTGCATTTTCCTGTTCGCTTTGTAAAGCTGCTTTGAAACGATTTGTATTGTAAATAGCGCTATATAAATAAGTAACTTGAATACAAAGTTATTTGGATAACACTTTATATTATATTACTTGTCTTTAACTACATCTAAATAAATTGTTTGGTACAATGTACGTATTGTGTTGATGTAAAACACTTTTGCTGCTATTGAGGGGGATATAGGTAAGGTTAGGGACAGGTTTGATGGTTGGGTTTAAGTGTGGGTTTAAACTGGTTCAACAGATTAATCCTAGATCTAATTACAGCTGTATTAATTGCTTGCCTTAAAAAAAAAATTAGAAGTACAATGTAAAAAATGTAAGTTTTCCTAATCAAATGATTAATTTAATTGTTACAGATTAAAGACTAATGTAAGTGGAAATCTTTTAAAAGCGTAATTTCTCTTCAGCAAATAAAATCGATCAGAGCAGACTTGGTTTGCAAATGACTAAAATGTTGTTTAAAGTCATTTTATGCTTTCTGCTAAAAAGATTAGATTTTGTAATGACAAAATCTGTCTCTTCAGAGAAACTGTCAAACTTCTGGTGGGAATCTCGCATCTGTGTATGATCAAGCAGAGAATGATTTCCTGCTGAGTCTGTTGCCTTCCTCTTCCACAAGAACTTGGGTTGGTGCTCATGATGATGAACAAGTAAGTTAAAGTGTGTGCCCTAAAGATCCCTATTTGTTTGTCTAAACTGAAATTTCTGCTTTAATCAAAGGCAAAGTTTCTAAAGAAGATAGTTTGACTTCAAAGCTGAACTTTAGCTTAAGTCTGACTACAGTAGTCGTGAAATCTTTCTCTTCACTTATTAGGAAGGAAAGTGGCTGTGGACTGATGGATCTGTGTATGACTATACCAACTGGTGCTCTGGAGAACCTAACAATGCTGGTGTTCCTGAGAACTGTTTGGAGATCAACTGGACCTGTGAGTGCACTTTTTTTTTTTTGGAAATCCTATAATTTTATATCATATAGTAACGTTAAATGATTCGTTTGGATTTCACGGAGTGCCTTAAGTTGAACACCACTGTAATGATCAGAGTAACTGATTTCATTATTCCACCCTACAGGTAACCGCTGCTGGAATGATGCTCCCTGTTCAATATCAATGGACTATATCTGTGTTCAGATGGCAGGTTTCGAATTGAAACCTGGTCTACATTGACTTCGATTGTAATACGTTTACATATCTTTACAAAAATGTTATTCTGAAATCCAATCTCCTAATATATTCTCTGAAACACTCCTCAAAATAAAGCATTGAGTCAAAGCATGTGCATTGTGGACAATCAAATAAATCTGTTGCATAGCAAGGTTTGAGGGGCATGGTTAGTATGAAATTTAATGATTTCAAGGAAGGGGTTTAAGCAAGTGTATGGAAGTGAGATAATGCCAAATGTTATTGAAACAAATGCCTGTTGAATTGTAGACCTACTATTCATCGCGTTAACCATGCTTGTATTTTAATGCATTGTATTTTTATGGGCTGAAATTTTGCATGGTTGAATATTTAAGCTGTGACTTTTTAAATGCAAACCATTTCAAACACATTTTCATTAGTAAAATTTGAATCCATATTCACCTTCATATTTCACTTACAAAATATTCAAACTGATTAAAAATACAACCTATATTGAACGGGCTGTTCAGTCCTTTTTATTTCGCTTTGCAAAATTGCTTCCACAATCAGTAGTTCAAATTTGACAGTAAATTCAAAGTTGACATCCAGGAAAAGCAGTAGATTACCGAGCATAATCTCATCTGCTGTTAGTCGGCCTCCCCAGCAGGGGGTGCAAGTGCGTGTTGACGAAGACTGAGCAACAGTTGAGCAAGCCATTCATTAACTCATTTACAGCAATGTAAGGGTATTCAAAGCCTGTATACAGAAACCCTGTTCACTCCCTATTGTACCAAATTGTGGTTGTAGTTCCACCAGAGTTCCACTGGGGGCGATCGCCCTGAGTGCAAAATGATTGCCGTTGAGATCTCAGATTTGATTGTAGATTTTGCAAGTTCAACTTGGGTTATAGGTCGAAAGTTGAATGAACAAGTACTTATGTCCTTTCGATTTCTTACCGTTGAGTAGTTGTTGCCCATTACACGCTAGCATTCTGCTAATGAACGCTGATTGATCAGTGAAGGACTGATTACGACCAGAGATGCGGCTTGATGGCATCGTGGCATCCGAAGCGGGACCTGAATGTGTGTGTGTTTTCGGCGTGGTCTTTAAAAACAAAACAAACTCTTCTAGAGTGTATTTACCTGTGTCAGCGGTGTTGTTGATGAAAAGTGCAGAGCGCGAAAGCACCAAAGTGACTGAAGGATTGCCGTAAAGCAGTATCTCTGGTGGAACGATGTGTTTGACGTCATTGACATTTTAAAAGACTTTTTAAAGCAGATGAGTGACACTAAAAAATCTAACACCCAGCAATGAGTAATTTCTTTGCATCTCCTTTCGAATACAACATTCAAATTACTAGACAAAAAATTACAGGTCCTTCTCAAAAAATTAGCATATTGTGATAAAGTTCATTATTTTCCATAATGTCATGATAAAAATTAAACTTTCATATATTTTAGATTCATTGCACACCAACTGAAATATTTCAGGTCTTTTATTGTTTTAATACTGATGATTTTGGCATACAGCTCATGAAAACCCCAAATTCCTATCTCAAAAAAATAGCATATTATGAAAAGGTTCTCTAAACGAGCTATTAACTTAATCATCTGAATCAACTAATTAACTCTAAACACCTGCAAAAGATTCCTGAGGCTTTTAAAAACTCCCAGCCTGTTTCATTACTCAAAACCGCAATCATGGGTAAGACTGCCGACCTGACTGCTGTCCAGAAGGCCATCATTGACACCCTCAAGCAAGAGGGTAAGACAAAGACATTTCTGAACAAATAGGCTGTTCCCAAAGTGCTTTATCAAGGCACCTCAGTGGGAAGTCTGTGGGAAGGAAAAAGTGTGGCAAAAAACGCTGCACAACGAGAAGAGGAGACCGGACCCTGAGGAAGATTGTGGAGAAGGACCAATTCCAGACCTTGGGGGACTTACCCTCTTGCTTGAGGGTGTCAATGATGGCCTTCTGGACAGCAGTCAGGTCGGCAGTCTTACCCATGATTGCGGTTTTGAGTAATGAAACAGGCTGGGAGTTTTTAAAAGCCTCAGGAATCTTTTGCAGGTGTTTAGAGTTAATTAGTTGATTCAGATGATTAGATTAATAGCTCGTTAAGAGAACCTTTTCATGATATGCTAATTTTTTGAGATAGGAATTTTGGGTTTTCATGAGCTGTATGCCAAAATCATCAGTATTAAAAGAATAAAAGACCTGAAATATTTCAGTTGGTGTGCAATGAATCTAAAATATATGAAAGTTTAATTTTTATCATTACATTATGGAAAATAATGAACTTTATCACAATATGCAAATTTTTTGAGAAGGACCTGTATATTGTGCTGCATGCAGTAGACGACTAGGGTTTCCTTCAATACTTCAGGATTCCCCTGCTGGACATATAAAACGCTTAACATAGCTTAATGGACTAATACAGTGATATAAATTAAAGACCAAACTCGCAGGTAAGCAGTTGGACTCAGAATATCAACTTAACGCGCAAAGTTTAATGCTGAGCATTTCCCAGTGATATACTGGCATAAAGTTGGCTTGACATTCGCACATTTATGCACGGTCTCTAAAGTTACATACGACAGTAGGCCTATACACGTTTCTAACTTCTATAGCATTTGAAGAGAATGACTTACAATCATAAAATAAACTGAACTGTAAAGTGTTCAGGTAGGTGTCAGGAATAATGCGCAATTTATTCAAATAAATTTAAGTTTTTTAATTGAAGTTAGAAACGTGTAGGCCTATATACCAATGTTGTATGCAACTTTAGAGACTGTTCGTAAATGTGCGAATGTCCTATGTCAAGCCAATTTTACATTTACATTTAGTCATTTAGCAGACGCTTTTATCCAAAGCGACTTACAGGTAAACTAACAATATGAAAACAATTTGCAAGTGCGACCCTTCCCAGTTTAATGCAGTACATGTATGTAAGCATACTTCCCCAATAAGTTGCGAGTTTGGTCTTTTATATATACCGTAAAACTTCAAATAATAGCCTGGGCTTTTATTTTCCCAAATCGTCAAACTGCACCGGCTTGTATTTGAGACAGGCGTCTATATGAGACAGGCATTTATAATTTATTGTTGAGATGTTGTTCATTGAGATGTTGTTCCTAGAGTCTCTAATGCTCCAAGTGAAACTGCGGTCTTCCGACCTTTTACTATCGTGACAATTGACTTTGATTAATATGCGCGAGGGAGAGAGAGCAAGATAGCGCTGGTGTTGTTTGAAGACGTGAGAGTGCGCGCGCGCGGCCGGGGCGCTCTCTCTCTGCTCGTTTGCGCCCTGTAAAGCGCAGCAGTCATTCTACTCTACATCAATCACCGGTCAAAATAGACTTTGGCGGGACAAAAATTTGCTTTGGCGGCCGCCTAAAAGCGGACGATATGACGGGTTAGAATATTAAATACAACCCAAAACTAAAAACAGACCCGGCCTCTATTTGAGACCGGCCTTTATTTACCCAAACCTGTCGCCACAGAAGGCGTGTAAAAGAGACAGGCGTCTATTTGGGACTCGGCTATTATTTGAAGTTTTACGGTAGCCTATTTTATGTTGAAAACAGTTACAGGTCCTTCTAAAAAAATTAGCATATTGTGATAAAGTTCATTATTTTCCATAATGTAATGATAAAAATTAAACTTTCATATATTTTAGATTCATTGCACACCAATTGAAATATTAAAGGTCTTTTATTGTTTTAATACTGATGATTTTGGCATACAGCTCATGAAAACCCAAAATTCCTATCTCAAAAAATTAGCATATCATGAAAAGGTTCTCTAAACGAGCTATTAACCTAATCATCTGAATCAACTAATTAACTCTAAACACCTGCAAAAGATTCCTGAGGCTTTTAAAAACTCCCAGCCTGTTTCATTACTCAAAACCGCAATCATGGGTAAGACTGCCGACCTGACTGCTGTCCAGAAGGCCATCATTGACACCCTCAAGCAAGAGGGTAAGACACAGAAAGAAATTTCTGCACAAATAGGCTGTTCCCAGAGTGCTGTATCAAGGCACCTCAGTGGGAAGTCTGTGGGAAGGAAAAAGTTTGGCAAAAAACGCTGCACAACGAGAAGAGGAGACCGGACCCTGAGGAAGATTGTGGAGAAGGACTGATTCCAGACCTTGGGGGACCTGCGGAAGCAGTGGACTGAGTCTGGAGTAGAAACATCCTACTACAGGTTACAGGTGCCGCATTCCCCAGGTCAAGCCACTTTTGAACCAGAAACAGCGGCAGAAGCGCCTGACCTGGGCTACAGATAAGCAGCACTGGAGTACCCACAGTCAGTGATGGTCTGGGGTGCCATGTCAGCTGCTGGTGTTGGTCCACTGTGTTTTATCAAGGGCAGGGTCAATGCAGCCTGCTATCAGGAGATTTTGGAGCACTTCATGCTTCCATCTGCTGAAAAGCTTTATGGAGATGAAGATTTCATTTTTCAGCACGACCTGGCACCTGCTCACAGTGCCAAAACCACTGGTAAATGGTTTACTGACCATGGTATTACTGTGCTCAATTGGCCTGCCAACTCTCCTGACCTGAACCCCATAGAGAATCTGTGGGATATTGTGAAGAGAAAGTTGAGAGACGCAAGACCCAACACTCTGGATGAGCTTAAGGCCACTATCGAAGCATCCTGGGCCTCCATAACACCTCAGCAGTGCCACAGGCTGATTGCCTCCATGCCACGCCGCAATTTCTTTCTGTGTCTTACCCTCTTGCTTGAGGACGTCAATGATGGCCTTCTGGACAGCAGTCAGGTCGGCAGTCTTACCCATGATTGCGGTTTTGAGTAATGAAACAGGCTGGGAGTTTTTAAAAGCCTCAGGAATCTTTTGCAGGTGTTTAGAGTTAATTAGTTGATTCAGATGATTAGGTTAATAGCTCGTTTAGAGAACCTTTTCATGATATGCTAATTTTTTGAGATAGGAATTTTGGGTTTTCATGAGCTGTATGCCAAAATCATCAGTATTAAAACAATAAAAGACCTGAAATATTTCAGTTGGTGTGCAATGAATCTAAAATATATGAAAGTTTAATTTTTATCATTACATTATGGAAAATAATGAACTTTATCACAATATGCAAATTTTTTGAGAAGGACCTGTATTTACATTTTATTTCAGGATTCTTTGAATAGAAAGTTTGAAAGAACAGCATTTATCTGAAATAGAATCTTTTGTAACATTAAACACTACCGTTCAAAACTCTGGGGTCAGTAAGAATTTTTATTTTATTTTTGGGGGGGAAATAAATAACATAAATTCTGTTGTTTTTAACTTTCTGTTCATTAAAAAATCCACAACTGTTTTCAACATTGATAATAATCATAAATGTTTTTTTGAGCATCAAATCATATCAGAATGATTTCTGAAGGATCATGTGACACTGAAGACTGGAGTATGAAAATTCAGCTTTGATCACGGGAATAAATTGCACTTTACTATATATTCACATAGAAAACAGCTGTTTTACATTTCACAATATTACTGGGTTTGTTTTGTATTTTTAAGCAAATAAATTCTGCCTTGGTGAGCAGAAGACTTCTTTTAAAAACATTAAAAATCTTACCGACCCCAAACTTTTGAACGGCAGTGTATGTGTGTTTCATATTAATCTTTCAGTGATGCATTTGCCTGTTTCTAAGGCTTAGAACGGGATCACATGGAACTCTGATAATACTGTATTAGACTTTTAGTAGGCTACAAATTATGCAGCAGGTTTGAAATCATCTGACATTGTTTTGCATTCAGCAGAGTTAAACTGTGTAACTTTTAAACTGTTAAAGTTTCTTTTTCAAAACAATACTATCACTAAATGTAACATGACCTCACGCAGAAGATCAGAAAGGTTTCTTGGCGACTCTGCTGACTGGCTTGTTAAACCCTTATCAAACAACATCTACAACACTAATCACATTCCAGACCTTATGAAATTCCAGCATTACAACCCACACATTTCACGGATTTGTGCAGTCCTGAATTCACTGAGTTTACCGCTTTCTTTCTTGTTCAAATAAAACACACACTGACACACACACACTGGGCTGGTGGAGCGAGATGGCCTGGCTGAAATGACTTTTGTTCCATTTCAGTTCAGCACTTAAATGCTAGAGATCACAGTGTTGTGAGGATGATTCATCGTTTTACAAGATTTCATGGAGAAAATGACAGACTCAAATCAGATCAATATATAGCCTATCTCTCAGTCTTTATGTATGGCTAGTTTCATATGTTTCCATCCAAAGTTGTGAATTTAACTTATGCTCAAAATTGGAATATCGCATAAATAATTTGAGAATAAAGCACAGTTTCCATCCCATGTATACAAGAGAACAAAATGTCTCTGGTTACTGACGTAATCTCGGTTTCCTAAAATGAGGGAACGAGACGTTGTGTCATTGATGACTCAACAGAGAACACCTTTATCCTATACAACTTTTTCTTGACGACCCTACCCTACCCTAATTTTAGATAATGGGAGATATCAAATATTTTTAAAATATCAAATATTTTAAAAGTGAACAATACATCACGGTTATTTAAACCAATGAACATTAAGCTGTGTCGTCAGCAAGTCATTTCCCTGGGCTCTGAATGGAGTAGAGAGCTCCTTAGGAACAAAGACTTTTCTTGGCCTGAGGAAAGGGCCTAAATCCAACTGACTGGCTGTCAGCCTCACTGTGAAATGCTGAGACCGCAGCAATGCATTCTTTGAGCGAAGAAGGTACTCTGCCGTCTTAGCGCTCTTGTTAGGCCAGAATAACTAGAATTGAGCAGTTCACAGGGTCCCGTCCCCGTCCCCCCACCTTGAGCTGCACCAGCTCTCAAAAACTATTTATGAGCCAAGTCAAGTCACCTTTATTCATATAGCGCATTTTAAAAATACACATTCTTTCAAAGCAGCTTTACAGTGATAACAGGAAATGAATGCAACAAAGATTGTTTTGGCTGTGCAGAAGCTCTAGAAGTAAGTTTATACACATAGCGTAAAGGCACACCGTGATTTTGCCAAGTAAGACACGTTCCTGGATCAACATAATTATTTTGTTGATCCTGGAATAACATTCCTGTCCCAAAATTTAGTCCTTACCCTATCCCTACCCCTAAACCTAACACTACCCATAACTTATCCCTAAAATCAGAGGGAAATGATAGGTGAATAACACTGATGTTGAAGCACCTTACCCTGGTTCTAAGCCTAAACTTGACATAAACTGTAAACTTGTCCCTCAAATCTAATTGGTTGATTGGAAAGTTGTTCCAGGATCAACAAAGGTGTTGATCCAGGAACATGTGGTACTTGATGAAATCACGTTCACCCCCTTTGCTTGTGAGAGGAGGTCCTTCCTCAATGGATTGGGCAAGGGGGGACCTGTCAATAACTCCAGTAGGTCCGGCAACCAGTTCTGTGTGGGCCACTTAGGTGCAATCAACAGTATTGAATCCTCCTCTTCCCTGATTCTTCTGCATAGGGAATTAAGTAGTTAACTGAGGTTCGGGGGCGGGAACGTCATGGGTCAGCCGATTCAGATGATGATCTGTTTGATTTCAATTCCACCCCATCGAGGAACATCTTTCATCTTTCGGATCACAGTCAAACTTTCCACCGGTTGCATTCCGTCGTGCACATTTCTCAGCCCAACAAGCATTCTCGCCCAAACCCATCTCAATAAAACTCCAACTCATTCTGGGGCTCCCTCTTTACCGCCCGCAAGATCCATGAACCGAGATCGCTATACTCATTGTAGACGCGGAAACTGGCTTCCTCGTTCTCCTAGCCAGCCGCCTCCCCAACACTCAACTCCTGATAGCCCTCCTCGGTGCTCCTGGCGGCCGCCGTGCTTCTTCAAGATCCCATAACAACATCAGGAACTGGTCCAAGGCTTGCATTCAATGCACTCTTAAAAGAAAAGGCATCCACTTCAAACGTTCAGATAACAAAGCAAGATTGTTCCAACTGTATGCAGCATCAAACAAAACTTCATAACAAACTCTGAGCCTTTTGCGCTTCCGGCAACTGCAAGCATGCAGTTACCCATTGACGTCATGAGGGATCAACTTATTCCATAAATTAACCACTGGCAACAATTGCCCCTCCAACTCTCATTCTCATATATCCATGCTTATCAAAGGCTTACAAAAACGAGACCCTTCCTTGACCACTAAATTCCATCTACTAACCACCGACCTACTTAGTAGTGATGGGGACGAGACCGCCTATGCCGAGTCCGAGTCAAGACTGAGTCTTTGAAGGGTCGAGTCCGAGTCGAGACTGAGTCCGTTGTTTTTCAAATACAGTCAAGTCCGAGTCAAGACCGAGTCTTTGAAGATGAACTGAACTGAACTGAAAAAAATCAACGTTGATAACATGTTGTTTATGACAATTAAAAGTAATTTACATTAAAAATTTTAACTAAAAATATCAATATAGCTTTTTTTAAGCAGCACAAAAATTGCGTTTGTTACGCTGGCAATTTCGATGACGTCACTGGCATGGTAGGACCCGCGAAGGTATAACAGCTGCAGACAAATATGAGTAATTTTAATGGCATAAGTTACGCATTTGAGCATGTGAGGGACAGGCCAGTACTACCACCACATGGAGGACGACCAGTTTCAGGCTCCACATACAGTACAGGATCGTTTGGGGGAAGTGACTGGTGCGGGCGCGGGCGCGGGTGCTGCCGGAGCATGGACACTGCACCGGAGTCGATCTGTTGAAGAGAGGTCAAACTGGAACATTTATTGATCAGCGAAAATGCATCACCATGCACCGTTCATTTCGGATGCTGTGCGGTGAGAGAGACGTGTTGGAGGAGGCTATGCTATCTCTAAGGGATGTCGGAGCTGAGACGCTGGAGCGCCCCATAAGTAGCTGGTATGTAACAGTGTATTTTACGAATTGGCAACTGGGCTAGGCTAGGCTAACTTATATCCTTTTCTCCGACTGTTAAGGTTAACAGCGTACCGGCAGTTCACTCTTTGGGCGAGGGGGCATTTGGGAAGGATGAATAAGATTCCGTTCCCATCCTGTGCAGTGAACTAACGTTACATCTTTTCCCCTCAGCCGAATATCAAGGATTCTAGTATGCGTTGGACTTGTAGCTAAATAAAACATTTGATGTCAGATGCTTCATGTACTCATTGACGTTTTCAACACATCTGTCTCTCGTACCTAGGATTAAACACTAAAAATCACGACTAGAATAATTTTGTTGACAAGGCAGGGGGTAGAGAGAAGCTAGCTCTGCTAGTGTTGGTTGTCAACGGAGTAGCCTACCATGCCAGTGACGTAGTCGAATGTTGAAATCCAACATGGCGGCGCCCGTGTAACAACAATAACATTTTCAACGTACCATTTTATCCCTTTTAACAAATTCTGCCATTTTAATAATTGTACCAATGAGAATAAATAAAATGCATCTGTTATATCACATTTTTTCAAATTTCAGTTCAGTTCATCTTTGAGGAAGCAAGTCCGAGTCGAGATTTTGTCTCGACATGTCAGTTTTGATATTCATGATTTAATATCACCCCAGTTAATAATCAACAGTTAGGCCTACAGACTAAGCTAGATTGGGAATTGTTTAGAGGAGCAGTCTTAACGTCTTAATATGGACCAGGGGCGTAGCAAGCTTTTCAAAAGTGCGGGGGATGGATGTGATATTTAAATGTTGACATTAACAGCTATTAATGACTAAAAAGCTTAAAAGGAAATTTGTTGTATATGCTGGGGTACTATTTATAAATGATCGTTCTTTCCCTCTGGATTTTGTAAAACTATGTTGTGTGGACCTCTGTCCCTTTATGGATGGTTCGGGGGCATGCTCCCCCGCAATTTTTTTTTGTACATTTTAAGGTTAAACGCTCAATCTGATGCACTTTGAGAGCTCAAAATTTAGAGCTTTAACCGGGTTCGACCCATGACCTGTGCACATTGAACAAAGAAAAAACATTGACTTGTACCTAAAAAGGGGTCAAACATCTTTTTAGTTATGATATAGAGTCTCCGTCTACATTACATTATCACTGGTGTTTAGAATGCCAAACATTTATTATAATAATATAATGATTTATATAATTATTCCTATGATGGAAAATCCATATAGCCTATAAATGTATGCTACTGTATAAATGAAAATGAATATTTCAAAAGTATATTTTATATTACACTATAGAATACGACAATTACAATACTTTTGTCCTAATTTCTTCACTTGTAAGAAATAAACCCTTGAGTTTTTATTTTGGAGAAAAGTGTGAGCAAAGTGCACACTTTTCTTTAAAGGGATACTCCACCGTGTTTTCATATTAAACTATGTTATTCCCTTAACTAAGACAAGTTGATACATACCTCTCTCGTCTCAGTGCGTGCACTAAATCGCTGTCTTACGGCGAAACTTTTTAGCACTTAGCTTAGCCCAGTTCATTCAATAGGGGCCAAACAGAGAAGCGACCAAACACCTCCACGTTTTCCATATTTAAATACAGTTACTCGAGTAGTGTAACTCGACCTAGGACAGTGACACAAAATAAAACGTTGCGCTTTTCCAAGCGTGTAAAATGGATAACTATATTGTATGGCGGAATACCATAGCAAGTGCTTGGGAGCACTTCGACTTGGCGCAGTAATATCATCACTCGTGAAAAATCCTCTCACCGGCCCGAGTGATGATATTACTGCGCCAAGTCGAAGTGCTCCCAAGCACTTGCTATGGTATTCCGCCATACAATATAGTTATCCATTTTACACGCTTAGAAAAGCGCAACGTTTTATTTTGTGTCACTGTCCTAGGTGGAGGCTTTACTCTTACACAGAGTAAAGCCGCCTCACAAACAGCCTGTGAGTAACAAAAGTTCTTTTTCACGGATTATATCGCTTTTACAGCCAAAAACAAGCAAAATGATGTAAAAAATGTCGGTCTTGGTGAGTATCCAACACAGTCGGTTATGTCTTAAATAAGCATAAAATGCATGTGATGTGACAGTATAATGAACACAGGATCCGTGGACTAGCTCTTAAAGTGACAGCAGCCATATGTGTCTGTCATTAATATTGTTGTCAAAACAACAAAAGATAGCTTTAATTATAAGGAATTTGGATTTATAGTCGATGTATTTAATTTAGTCAGGACTAAAATACTACCCAATGTTATTTTACATTTAATTACTTTATTAAGTTCTTAATACGCTAGACCTATTAAAAAAACTTTTCTCTTTATTGGTAGGCTATCTTTATTCTATTGTATTTATTTGTTTTAAATGATTTCAACATAATGTAAAGAAATTACTGTGTTTGGTGCACATTCCAACACTTATTTAAAGCTGCCGTCGGCAACATTTTTTTGATCTTATTCAGTGAAATCGACACTATAATCTGACAAAACAACATAAAGTGGTTTTAGAAAAAAACCCAAGCTTCTAACTGCACCTGGAGCGTGTTATTTGTTTTGCAAAAATCCACCGCTCCCGGATCATCGGGTCCAATCAGCGCAGGGGGGTGTGAGATCTGACTGTCAATCACAGGTCGTGCACAGGCAGTAATGAAGAGTGATGGCGGAAAAGATTCCAATTCCTCGGTTAACCTCAAGAGCTAGGAGGTAAAAAACAACACAGGAAAAGAGAACACCTGCTGAAAAGAAAGAAGTAAAGAAAGAAAGAGACCGTGTCCGTAATAAAACCAGGATCAACATCGGATCGGCATTTGAAAGGTGGAGAGATTTACGTGATTTAATTGGGTTCAAGCTGGATGCAGAGCTTGCAACATTTCTTCTCGACAGGTAATTGTGCTTTATCAACCAGTTACTTTATTTCTTAGTGTTATGTTAGTAATCTAAGTATGTTTGCCCAAATGTGTTGGTATGGATAGCTAACGTTAGCACTTGTTTGGCAGGTTCGTTAGCTTTGTTTGCACTGAAATCCGTAACGTAACATTAGGTGGATAAACATGTCCAGATGAAGGGATAAAGTTCGGCTTTTTGGAAGAATCAATGCTACTCTATCTTTCTTAAGGAGAGTAAGAACAGTAGTAAAGCTACTGTTATTGTATGTGCTATTTGACTAGCTCTGTTATATAAGCAATAGAACAATGTACAATGACCATGTCTGCTGCATATACCATACACCAATAATAGCGTTTCAGACAGAGGATGGTGTTTATTTACGTTTAATTGGTGGGTAATCCATTTCGTAACAATCTACTCCAAAATAACAAAACAACAATAACAGAATACTCCATGGTGTTGATGGATGCTGATGAGACGGCGCGTTCACAGAAAATCTGGTGCACACCCCTTGTGAAAAAAAAGTGTACTTTAGTGTACTTTTATAAAGTGTACTTATTAAAAAAATAATACACTTTAAATGTATACACTTAAGTGTGACTTAAATGCAATGTTTTCGGGGCACTGAATACACATTAAGTGTAATTTATTTGAAATATATCACATATTAAGTTGAAATAAAGTGTAATAAGCTGCAATTAAGAGTGATTTTTTTGAACAACTTAATTGGTACTTTAATACAACTTTATATATACTTTCATAATTGCTTCTAGTGTATTTAAATTATAGTTAAAGTGCACTACACAATATAATGACACGCAATTAATGTGATTAAAAATATACTTTAATGTCAGTCAACAATACACTTAAGTGTGAATTAAATGCAATGTTTTCGGCACACTGAATGCACATTAAGTGTAATTAAGTTCAAATGTATCATATATTAAGTTAAAATAAAATGTAATAAGTTGCCATTAAGAGTGATTTTTTTTAAACAACCTAATTGGTACTTTAATACAACTTGATATATACTTTCACAATTGCTTCCAGTGTATTTAAAATACAGTTAAAGTGCACCACAAAATATGACGACGCAATTAATGTGAACTAAAATATACTTTAATGTCAGTCAACAATACCCTTAAGTGTGAATTAAATGCAATGTTTTCGGCACACTGAATGCACATTAAGGGTAATTAATGTCAAATATATCACATATTAAGTACAAATAAAATGCAATAAGTTGCCATTAAGAGTGATTTTTTGGAACAACTTAAGTGGGACTTTAATACAATTTTATACCTACCTTCATAAATGCTTCTAGTGTTTTTAAAATATAGTTAAAGTGCACTGTTCAATCTCCCGACAAGCAATTAATGTAAACTAAAATATACTTTAATGTAAATTAACAGTACACTTAATTCTTAATTAAATGTAATGTTTCAAACACAAATACAAATTTGCAAAATAAATATAATTGTTAAATTTACATTAAATGCAATCAGTTGAACTTAAGAGTGATTTTAATGCATCTTTCTACATAATGTACTTTAACTACTTCTATTGTATGTAAAATAGGCTTATTATGTAATATAACTGAGAAAATATTGAGAAAAAAACTAGTTAATTAAATATGTATTCATTTCAGTTTAATGCATTGCAAAATAACAAAAAACACAATGCTTACACTAACAATAAAAAAGGTTGGTAGTCAAAAAATGATGAATCAAATTTTTGGTTTTGCAAAAGTAAATTTAATGAATGAATAAAGTTTTTAATGTCCAAACAAAAAAAATAAATAAATTAGAAAAACAAAAAAAAATTATAAGGATAATCTTAGTTTAATATTGTAAAATTAGAATCATACAAGTATCAATATTGCATTATTAAATCCCTTAGAAAAAAAAAACTCAAAAAAGTTGACTTACATTATTAATTCTTCACATTTTAACAGACAACAAATTAAGAGCTGCATGAACTTTAAATTAACAACCCCTTTGGTAGGTTACTTCAGTCTAATGATCATTTAATTCTTATCGCCTCTGAAGACACCACTTTCCTGAATTTTTTTTGCATAACTCTCATTGTTGCACTTCTGTCGAAGTACAGCCCTGACTTGAGAAGGAGTGTTCCCTTCAAAACGAGTAATCACAGCATCTGTGAACACAAAAATAAAAACATTTTATTGAATATGATAATCACTGTTATCCGATTTAGATGCAATTGGTTTATCTAGGCCATACATTGATAAAGTAAAGAGACATGAAAACAATATATGCAACCTATATATATATATTTTTTCCTAAATTATAATGCATAAATTGACCAAATAAACCTGTAATGGTCTAATAGTTCTGTGTAGTACAACAGCAATAGATGGGTTACCATCCACACAAATTGTATGCAGATTGTTGATATAGCATTATTAAATGATGGATGAAATGACCAAGGGATAAAATCAAATCTATAAATCTTCAGAAAAAGTTTATACTTGTCCTTCACATAAAATGAGACGGAAAGGCATTTACCTGAAAGCTAAAAATTAAATGTACAGTTAAGCACTATGAATAGTAATTTTTTAATAGTGCATAAACACATTCAAATACAAAGGTTTGGACATCATCCATAGTAAAAAAATATATAAAATAGAAGTGATGCAGAGAGCTAATGAGAGTGTTAAGAGAGTGTGAGTGTCAACGGAGGTTGAAGCAGGATCCAAGTGCAGTAATTCTTTATTCCTCAAAATCGGGAACCAAACAACCACAAATATAGCAACGACAACAGACTGAAACACAGGGCTTAAATATACAGAACAGATCAGGGAAACCGAGACACAGCTGGGACAAATGAACGCATAATGACTAATTAACAACACACACCTGAACAGAACAAACAATTAACCAAACACCATTGAAACAAACAGGCAGGGGGTGGAGAACGACAGAACTGAACTAAATTCCAGAACACAGACAAAGGGTGTTTCTCAAAACCAAGAATGCAAAGAACGGACTTGTGTTCTTGGGCAGAAAGCTCTTGCTGGTTGTTCTTGCAAGAATGAACTCACAAGGTGACGAGCACACAGAACGCTGCTGACAGTTTGAGACGATGTGTTCTTGCTGGTATTGCGCAATAATACCCCCGCACAGACGCCGTCTGCAGTACCCAAACATAACGAGAATTATTGACGATAACAGCCAGGCTTTATCGCCCAAGCTTACCCTCAGCTCAAGAGATTACTACTCTACATACATTACAATGTAATGTTCATAACAATAAAGCAACGCCTGTCTCCTTTTCATTCTGCTTCTGTTGTTTGTTTGTGTACATCATTAGCCAACAGCGGGGGAAAAACGGCGGTAATATAAATTGTCTCTGGTAATATTGACCGGCCTCTCTGCTTCCCGCTCCTTCCTCGAATGCCGAAATGAATGCTGGGATATTTCTGCCGTCAAGTTCACAGAAGTTACCAACCGATGCATCCTCTGTAAAATGGCCGTGTCAAGAACACTTCTGGGATTTTTAACCGTTCTTGCAAAATGCAAACTTGTGTATTGGGACAGTACTTGGGCAGCGACTGATGACGTTTCACAAGTCAACAAGAACACAAGTAGAGACAAGAACACATATTAAGAAACGGCCAAAGACAGAACTCAAAACAGACTGACAGTGTCACATAGAGACAGCTTACAGAACTTATAGAACAAAGATACATCTCCTCTGTAAAAAGTGGTAACCTGCTATTGTTATGTAGAGAGCTATTTCTACCAGTCCTTCTTGGTGTAGCGTAATATATTTTGTTTGAATCAGCAATATTTATTGTTTCCCCACCATTGATAGATTGTCATTTATGAGACACTGTTTTAACGACAAAGACTCTGATCTTAATTTTGATATAGTGTTTGTACAGATAATCATAGAAACAATATTGTGGGGGCCATGGAAGATGGGTAAAAATCATCAAATTCGGGTGGAGGTTTTAACTTTTAATAAAAATGCTGGCGGTGAAGGAGTTAACATGCTGCATTTAAATAAAATAATTTAATTTAAATGCTACCATCACATGAAGCACAATTTTTTCCAGGTACCATTTATTCAGTGTAGCTGTCATATGTTTAAATAAAGGAAACAACAAACACACCAATGAGCGCATTCACTTTGATGGAGTCCAGTGCTGTTTTGGTGTTTTTTTTGCCCGTTAGACTTGATGTCGCCAGAGCCTCGTGTCCAAAAATGACAACAGCCAGCTCCTGGGTAAATAATGACATTTTGGTCTTAGACAATCTCTCGAACGCCCTTTTTGGAATGGTGATTCCTTCACCCAGGGACATCTATTTAGATTACAGTAAAAAACAAAACAATTGTGTCAGAAGTGTGTGTGCGCGCATCAATGACATTAACATTGGCTATATTATACAGTATATACACTTGCAACAAAAAAGTAAACCTTTTCAGGATACTGCAAAAAATTAAGGGTAATTTGCTAAAAAATATTTTAAGTAAATCTACATATCTCTTTTTGGTAAAAAAATGTAAACAATGTTTGGCTTTTTCAACGACTTAGAAACAATTATAAACATGCAACTGTGGAACAGTTAAGGCATAGTTCACCAAAAAATTTAAAGTTCTGTCATGATTCCCTTTTCTCATGTTGTTCCAAACCACTCATATCTACCTTTGTGTTTGGCAGAATAAAGAAATGTATACAGGTTTTTTACAACTGAAGGCTGAGGAAATGACCGAACTTCCATTTTGGGGTGAACTATCCCTTTAAGACACTACCAGTTATAACTAAAAGTTCAGCCAAAAAACAAAATTATCCCATGATTTAATCACCCTGAACCAATCCTAAGTGTATATGACATTCTTCATTGAGATGAATACAATCTGAGTTACATACTCTTTTGCTGCAAGTCGACTTGTGTATGGCCGTCTGCCATTTATTTTAGTTAATAAAGTTTTTAATATGTTTTTTTTTTTTAACACGAACTCAGCGCTTCACTTCAGAAGGACTTAATTAACCCCCCTGAGCCTGTGGTGCACTTTTATCATGGATAGAAGGCTTTGATGGACATTCAAAAAAAAAATATACACATTGATTCTCACTATAAAGCTGGGAAGAGCCAGGACATTTTTAAATATAACTCAGATTGTATTCGTCTGAAAGAAGAATGTCATATACACCTAGGATGGCTTCAGGGTGAGTAAATCATGGGCTAATTTTCATTTTTGGGTGAACTATCCCTTTAAGACGGACCTTTGTACTAACTCAGATAAACACCTACATAAAGACATTTAAAAAGTTAATTTTCTTTTTTATACTGCTCAGTTTATATTTTTTGTTCACAACATTGTCGATAATGTATTTAATTTTAGTAGTTTGCTTACATTTAAGCATAATGTATGTGTTAATGTTTAATATGTTAACATGAGAAACATATCTGTGCATGTATCCATACCATTTCTGCTGGTGGTGATACAACTTCTGTATGTTGCACTTCACTTGATGAGGCTGGAGCTACCTTCATGGCCGCCACTATATCTTTTAGTGTTTTTACTACCTTTGGCAACTCTAGTGATACAAACATGGTGAACATTATATTGGTTTTAAACTCATGTGTTTCGTCAACTATAAAACAAACTACACTTCATCATAAATACCTTTCAATGCACTGAGAATCTCATCGTCAAGCTTTGGTGTCTTTTTTGGGCACTGTGATGAGCTATCATCCTCACTTTCTGTTTCAAGCTGTAAGAGAAAAAGATTGCATTGTGTTTAATATAAAATAATTATTTTTATATGATTTATTGCAACACTTGCATTTCTTAGTGGTTCCTGCATGGGAGAGGATTCTGCATCAATGGCTGTTGCGTCAGAGTCTGAGTCAGAGTCATAAAGTGGTGGGGCCGTGTTAGGATCAGGTACTTTTTGTTTTCTCAGGTCCTCCTTCAGGGCATCAACCGTGTGTGTGGCTGCCTGTTTTGTCAGGGTCTTACCACAGGACAGTGTCAAGATTAAGATTTCAAGACAATCTATCACTACAAAGTAAGAATTTTGTGACTACAATAAATATAAGAAAGAATACTGTCCTTCAACCAGAAATGCAAAAGCTGTCATACTTCTGTGTCCCTTTTTCAAGTTTTAAGTTAAAGCACTATCTACAGCCATTGTATGGAAACGTTTAATCTCTATCATTGTGAAATAATCCTGTGATATAAGTCTCTTACATTCGGCTGGTTACATTAAGTAAAATAATTATAATAATAATAATAATAATAATAATTACAGCTCTTGTTAAGGAAACATTTGGCAAACATTATGGGAAAGTTACTGTCTCTGAACATTCTGAAACAATTACTTATATCAGAAAACCTTTCGATGATCGTCAAAAATGTTGGATGGAGAGTTGGAAATGTGTAAACACAGACAAGTAGAGTGAAACAAATGATAAAACGTTTCAGTTTAGAGGTGGGAAGATACTGTAGGGTTTTCTCAGGATTCAGTTCAATAATCAATACGATCTTCATGATTTTATATATGCTTCATTCGATATAAAAACATTAAATGACACTTTATATGTTTATTTATGTTTAAATATATATATACATATATATGTATATATATATATATAAACACATACAATTTAAGCTAAATGCAAATTATATTTTCTTTTCAGAAATACAGCTTTTTAATGTACAATGTTTAAATCTACAATGATTAAACTTCAAATAATAAAAAAATGTCTCTGTTAGAAAAGATCGCAAACAATTAAACCTTCAAAAATAGTTGGCTACATTAGTACTGATCAGATGCAGGACAATCAGTATTACAGAAAGAAACATTTACAAGCTTGATAAAGATGCTAATAAGTACAAATCTCAGATCCTGTTTCTTTTAGAATCGAATGCACATTTTTACAAGCAGTTGTAAGTGTTTTACAAAATACACATACTCATCTCGGCACCAATAAAATGTGCAACACTTTACCTTTTACTTCTAAAATATATGTAATATCTAATTCATTTAACTTGCATTGGAAAGTTTTTTTGTTTATCTCGTGATTTCTGTGCACACGAGTTCATGAACATGATGAATGATGGGATACGCTTGACCTCAAATACCACTCTGAAGTGGATTTAGTGTGCATTGCCATTTATTAGACCTGGGACAGTCATGCACACTTTACTTGTCACGTCCACATGCTCTCAAGTGGCCATGACCACAAGTGTGAGTATTGGGACAGGCCCAGTGTACAAAACTGCGCTGCGTACATTGAATAGCGCATACTAAGCTGATAGTGAAACTTACGCCACGTGCAGTGAACACGTACGCATACATGACTCATGTTTTGTAAAACATCCCCACTGTTATTTATCTAAACATTGATTACAGATAGCTTTCTGATATTTTTTTTATCCTGTTTAAAGTACAGAACATTTAAGGCCAAATATAATGTTAACTAGACTGTTCACTACCTGTTTAGCGATGTGTGTTTGTACTTATCTTGACAAATAATTAAATAAAGGTTTGTCTCTTCAAAAATTCTGTCGCATGTCATGATGTTTATTGATCAGGCTTGTGTGATTTAATCACACTTTTTATACCAAAACATGGCATAGAACAGAGCTTTCAAGTATGCAGATTAGGACACACCAGAAACGACATCACATTTTCTGAAGCCTCTCAGTTTTGCTATATAGATTAATCTCACGAAACAGATAAATCGCACATTGTTTTGTGAGATTAATCTATATGCTATAGCAAAGCTGACAAACACGTGTATAATGGAAAACATTTTTTGCATGATAGTTAATTGACTTTAATTGCCCTGATTAGCCAAGTCCTCCCAAATAAAAAAAATCACATAAAAGCACTACAAATGAATAAAGCACAAATTATGCATCTGGTTTTCCTCATTCATCATTATTATCAATGTTGAAAACAGTTATTTACATATTTATTTCAGGATTCTTTGATGAATAGAAAGTTCAAAAGAACAGCATTATCTGAAATATAATCTTTTGTAACATTAAACACTACGTTTCAAAACTCTGGGGTCAGTAAGAATTGTTATTTTATTTTTTGGGGGATAAAATAAATAAAATAAATCAATACTTTTATTCATCAAAGAGGAATTAAATTCAAAAGTGACAGTAAAGACATTTATAATGTTACAAAAGATTATATTTCAAATAAATGCTGTTGTTTTTAACTTTCTGTTCATCAAAGAATCCTAAAAAAATGTTACACAACTGTTTTCAACATTGATCATAATCATAAATGTTTCTTGAGCATTAAATCCTCATATTATACTGATTTCTGAAGGATCATGTGACACTGAAGACTGGAGTAATGATGCTGAAAATTCAGCTTTGATCACAGGAATAAATTACACTTTATTCACCGTGATATGGCGCATGCGTGGTAACACAAAAGTCACGTACATACGTGACGTGAATACGTGACGTCACCGCGCTACCAACTTTTTTTTTATTGAAAACATTAAGCAAAGAAGAAAACAGTCACAATATAGAACAAATAAACGGAAAGAAAAAAAAGACACAAGACAGGGGTACGTAACTAATCAGAAAAGATTAAAAGACTTACATATTTCAATTGTTTTTAAAGCCTTCTTGGTACACGAGTTAGAGATAATCCCAAAGTAATGTTGTACTTCAATAAGCAAAACATAGAAAAGTGGTTTCTGACCTGAAAATGTACATTTATGTATATAAAATTGTCAACAAAAAAAGAAGATTAAAGCTGCAGTCCGTAGCTTTTCCTCTTTGTCGCCATCTCTGTTCGAAATCTGTAATTGCAGTTTTTCGCGGAATTATAAACTTTACGTGAGTTGTACATCGGCATGAAACAGCGCGGATGAACACAATGTTTTGAGGAGACTGCGCTTCTGTCAGTCGGCCTGCCGGTGTGGATATTGCCATTGAGAATCACACAATCTACTTTTTGGAAGTACAGTATGACCAACATAATAATTTGTCATCTGAACAAGTAACATCCACTTTTGTTCTGATCAACTAAGGGGGAAAAAAAGCATAACATCTTACGACAGGAAAATTTTCACTTTACTGATCCGATTCAGCTCTAATGCTTGGCAACGGAGAAGGCGGGTTTAGTTTTCTTGGAGTAGAAGTGAATTGCTCCCCCTCATAGCTAGCACAAAATAATTAATATTTACCATAATAGCAAAACGAAAAAAGCCACAACAAAGGAAACTCCGTAACTGTGTGAATTAAGTGAACAAGTGTGCTACTGTTACACGATTGAACTATTGAAAATTCTGACCTGTCCAGCAGAAAAAAGCCGTCTCTGCGTCCGTTTTGAACCCCTTCAAATCACGGAGTTCACGCCACCTTTCAAAAGCCCTGCCGATGTTTATCCTTGTTTTCGCGTAGGCCCGGTTGCAGTCTCTTTTTACCACTCCGAAGTCCAAATTCTTTTGGGTTTTACAACTGGTGAATCTCCAGTTGTCACTGGTGATTGTCGTTTGAACCTTTCTGGATCCGCCATAAGTTTAATTATTTAAAGTGCTGTGAGAAAAGGCTAAAAATTTCGACCTCCAACATCCTCACACAATATAGCCTACTAGCCGAGACTCCTTCTCTATGTGTACAGATGTGACGTAATGACGCAAAGTAATGCTCGAATTTCCCGCGGAAATCCACCAGTACCACTGGAATTAAAATCATTATTACAAGCTAACCGTTTTGAATCGAGCTAAGACAAGAAGATATTTTTTAACACTGGTTGGTTATGTTTTTTATTATTATTATTATTTTGGATAATTTTTAACCCCAAAAAGTTACGGACTGGAGCTTTAAGTAAGAATATTTTGTTTTCGTGTAATTGTTCTTTTTTTTCCCCCAGTTAACAATTCCAAACAAAACATTTTCCCAACGTAGAGAAAAATCCTTATCAATGTTCTCAATAACAAATCGGAAAAAGTTTTTCCACAGTAATTTAGAGTAATGGCAAAGCCAAAATAAATGCACTATAGTCTCTGGGTGCTGTTCACTCAACAGTTTACGTTAATATCTTTTTTGAATTTCTTTAAGAAGGTATTAACTGGATATACACGATGGACAATTCGAAAGGAAACTTCTCTTATCTTATTAGTAATTAAGTATCTATTCGGAATCAGCCAAACCTTTCTCCAGACAATATCAGGAAGAAAAGCATTCCAATAAACTGTGACATTTGGAATTGATACACATTCATTAAGAAATAATTGGCGTATCGATCTTTTAGAAGAAGTGGATGAAAAGCAATATTTCCCCACCACTGTAACATTAGGATCTAAAGGAGGTAAAGAAGAGGGGTAGGAGATATGATGAAGCAGTCTAATAACTCCAGATGGTATGGCATCAAAAACAATAGCAGATTCTTTAGGGGTAATGGGAATTTTAAAACGATTAAGAAATTCTTCATAGTTTAATAAACGGCCGTTTGCATTAAATAACTGACTCACAAGCAAAATATCAACCTCAAACCAGCGCTGGAAGAAAAGAGATTTGTTTTTATACAGAATATCACGGTTATTCCATATAAAATATTTATGAGGAGAAAAGTTGTGCTTGTATATCAGAGACCAGGCGAGAAGGATCTGCTTATGAAATTTCGATCATTTAGCTGGTATTTTTTCAGCATTATAATTACAAAGCAATAAAAATTTTAAGCCACCAGATTTGCAAAACATATAATGTGGAATGAAGTTCCAAACTTCATTTGGTTGGATTTTTGAGAAAGTGTTTGGCCCAATTAATTTTAAGGGTATTATTGAATGTACAAAAGTCAAACATATTGAGGCCACCATCTAAATAAGAATTTAAAACAACAGATTTCTTGATATAATGTATGATTTTTTTCCATATGAAATTAAATAACATTTTGTCAGTACTTTTGATAATGTTGTTATCCACATGGAGTGACTGAGTAGCGTATGAAAGTCTGGAGATACCTTCCCCTTTTGCAAGCAATATTCTTCCCCTCAGAGATAAATCTCTCTGCAGCCATAAATTAAATTTTCTTTGTTTTCTCCATAATAGGGGAAAAATTACATACACATCTATCAATTTATTTTTTACATATAGAGATACCTAAATAAGATATCTTATCTTTAATTGGAATATTATTAATTATAGTTAGGTTACAATCTTTAATTGAAAGTAGTTCACATTTAGAAAAAGAGCAGAAGCTTTAGAGAATCTCTCAACAGTGCTGATTGCAATCGGCATCTCTTAAAAAAAGAGATAAAAAAATTGGCTAATCTTTATTTCCCTTTCAGCAATGAGAATCCCTTTCAAGGCACTTTTATTAACATAATGCGAGAAAACCTAGGTGGCAAGGAGGAAAAGCTAGGGTGAGATAGGGCATCCTTGCCTGATACCCCTCTGAAGACTGAATCTAGGTGACGTACCAAAACTACATTTCAGCGAACAGTTACTGTTAGTATAAAGTGTCCTGATGGCATTATTAAAAAAATCACCAAAGCCAAATTTCCTAAGGCAACGAAAAATAAAATTGTGCTCCACTGTGTCAAATGCCTTGTGGAAGTCTAAAATAAAATATAAAACTTTCCTCTGAAATCAAATCAGAATAGTCAAGGAGATCTAAAATTAGTCTGACATTATTAGAAATGTGCCTATTTTTTATAAATCCTGACTGAGATTTATCGATTAAATAGCTCATGACCTTCTGTAATCTTTGAGCAAAAATTAGAGCTAGAATCTTATAATCTGTTTTAAAGCAACACCAAGTAACTTTTCCTCTGCGATCGCCCTACAGGTTGGAAGCAGAATTGTCCATTACCGCTGTCGTAAATAATTTAGCCTACCGCAGCCTACTGTCGCACGCGCACACTCGCTGTTTATCCAGCACCGGCTTTGGAATCAACAATGGCCACAGACAAGGTAGAGTATGATGCATGATTTTATGAAAGACATCACAAACAAAGAAAAACTATGTATGCCGTAAAGCAGTCGAATTTTGTAGTTCTTTTTGTGCTCCGGTTACTACCCGAAACCCGAAGTTACATAGTGCCAGTAAAAGTGATACAGACCACGTCAGGCTATGGCAGACGTGTCATTTAACCTATTGTAAGTCGATGTACCATCACAAGGGTCTTGGAAATATATTATGAAGGTTGAAAAACTTTAAGTAAACAGATTGGACGTCAATTTTCAATAAGAAGTGGATCCTTTTTCGGTTTTGGAATTAGAGTAATCACACCTTGTGTCAAGCTAGGAGGAAGAGATGCTCTCAGCATAAACTTCTGCAAGGAATGGAGCTAAGGGTTCAGAGAAAGCCTTATAAAATTCGGCAGTAATACCATCATTCCCCGGAGACTTGTTGATTTTAAGATGATTAATAGAATCAACAATTTTCTTAAGGGAAATAGGTTCGTCACACCGATTTTTGTCATTTGCCTCTATAGTAATCAGATCGACTATGGAGTCTGAAAATGAGGACGTATCACCCTCATCGAACCTAGAGGTATATAATAACTTATAAAACTTATTGCAATAATCAGAAATTGTCTTGGGGTCATCTGTAATGATATCTTCTCATAAATTTACCAATATCAAATTTGAGTAACTCCCAATTATTACCTACTAAAAGAGCGTTCCCTTATAGCTTTTTTCCAATAATGACAAATGAAATAGTTAATTTTTAGCCTAACGGTATTATAAAATAATAGAGAACTATTTAATTTCCAATATGATGGTTTAATAGAATTTAAAGCGCTAACAGAGAGTTTAATTTTTATAAAAATAGCCTTATGGTCAGTTAGGGGTGTTGGAAGAATATCAACAAAAGTACTATGAATGTCAATAGATTTAGAGATTAGCCAAAAGTACGAGAGAGATGAGAAGCAGCCTTGTTGCTCCAGGTAAAAGCTTTAGTATTAGGGAATTTGGTCCTCCAGACATCAGTCACATCAAGTCTCTCCATGAATTGAATAAACTTTGAATTAAGTGATGAGGGTTGACCAGGTGGCCATTTATCAAGAACACTGTCAATTGCAATATTGAAATCCCCACCTATAACAAGCAAAGAGTTTGGAAATTTTTTCAGCCAGTATAGTAGTCTACTTTCTATAAACTCAAGAAAACTTGCATTCTCAGACCTTGAATTAAAACCATAAATATTGGCCAAAATAATAAAAGTTGAATTGAGATCAATGACATTACACAAAAAACGACCAAGGAGGGGGGAGCAATCGAACTCGGGTTCGGAAGGCAATCGAACCAAGTGTGAAAGCGCCCTTAGTTTCGTGTTTAAAGTATCATTCTTTCCCATATTTCATATTTGTATATTCAAAAAGTAGGCTATTTAAAACATAACATTATTTAATGGCGTTGTAATTTTTCACTGTCAATTATTTAATTTAATTTTTAGCAGCCATATAGTGTCTTATTATTCTAATTTCATTTATTGATCAAATTTAAGAATTTAAAATGAAAGATGAAGCATATATTTAAAACGATTAAGTAAAAATGCTCTTTATAAAGGTTAAAATATAAATATGCAGATTTGAAAATGTCAAAGTTGACTGAACACTGATGAGAATATTGCTTTATTATTGAATTTGTTTCTGGACAAGCATTTTTTTTTTTACTTGGACAAGTGTATTGACCGATTTACTTGTTCGAAGACCAAGCACATGAAAAGGCTTAATGTCAAGCCCTGAGTTATATTGTACAGTGGCGTACACAGACCTCCTCAGGGGCAGGGGCGGAGGGAGCAAAAAGGGCACTAAATAAAAAAAATTATTACTTCTTGATTTTTTTTGTTTTTATTCTTTCTTTCCTTTGCATTCTTAGAAAATATGTTGATATAATTATTAGAATACATAACACATCAAATTAAAATAGGGAAATTATGATAATATTACTAAATATTATTTACTTTACCAAACAAAACAGTGAGAATCAAGAAGGTAATTATGGAAAATTAATTATTTGTTTTGTTGATGTTGTAAATTTAATGTATGTATTATATGTATGAAAGACAGTGTTAGCTATCATGAATCAGTAACACTTTACAGTAATGTTTCATTAGTTAACATTAGCTAATAATGAACTGCACTTCTTCACTGCATTATTAATCTTAGTTAATATTAATTTCAGCATTTACTAAAACATTAACATCAAAAGTTGTATTTGTTATCATTAGTTAATGCACTGACTGTGACATAACATGAATAAACAATTAACAGTTGTAGTATTAACTAAGATAGCCTACAGTAACAAATGTGTTGCTCATGGTTAGTTCATGTTAGTTCATACATGAGTAATGAACAAATAAACCGTATTGTAAAGCGTTACTATGAAATCAAAAGATATAAGTTCCTTACAATTTAGAGTTAGACATGGATTTGAGATTTAATTTAACTAACTGTTAGATGTATTTCCCCTTGCACTTTTATTCCTTGGATAAAAACGAATGACATTGTCACTCAGAATGCGTCTGAAATCGAGTTATACTTTTATTGTAGTTAAGAATAACTCGCATCTTGAGCAACTTTTAGAGTAGCACGGTGATGGTAGGATAAATGTAATTTTCCGTAGTAGCTTAAACGTTACCTGCTGCTCGTTTGAAGAGACTCGCGCGAACTGCTGCGTAGTGTGTGCGTA